>OU343219.1:81471229-81552467 GCA_910596185.1 Chrysanthemum makinoi | reverse complement strand
TTTGAAAGTCCCCATTACTTGAACATGAACCGTTAATCTTTGAAGCGAGGATGAGTGGATAGATCTATCGAGGGTGACGCTCTCCATCCGGTTGGTGAATCCCAACCAGAAAACGGATGCATTTCATTTGATAACATTACGGAGTTGTCCGCAAACACTCAGGGCATACATGATTGAACAGTCTAGTTTCGGGGTCATGGGCTTTGAGCAATTGTAACATTATTTTTACGTGACTTGATGGTCATGCATGATAGATACTTGTGTAGTCGTATAAAACATTTACATAAACCTATGATTTCTCACCAACATTATTGTTGACCGCTTAGCAATGTATTTTCGTGTAACCGAGGCATTATCATCATGACATGGTTTAGGGACCTACATTTTGAGTCGCGCCGTCGACTTACATTATGTACATTATGGCACTTTATTTCAAAACATCGTTTGATTTGTATCATATTTGTATTTCCGCAAACTTTGTAAACCTTTTGGGACCGATGTTGTACTCTGAATGTTTTATGAAATATCCAACGATGTGTTTTTAAAACGACACTTTAGGTCGTTCAATATAACTGTGATGTGGTGCTATGACAGTCAAGCCCCCGTGAATTCCATTCCGCCGCAAAACAGTAAATTGGGGTGTGACAGATTGGTACGAGCTACGCTTATAGAGAACTAGGTAGCATCATTGACCCTAGACTATAGCTACATTATCATAGCATCTCATCATTTCATCATAGTACATATTCACTTTTCATGCAGATTCACTTACACTGTATTCGAGGTTATTTACTTTTATTTCACATCGGTTGTCACAGACAT
The DNA here is from genome assembly GCA_910596185.1 of Chrysanthemum makinoi. Classification (NCBI taxonomy): domain Eukaryota; kingdom Viridiplantae; phylum Streptophyta; class Magnoliopsida; order Asterales; family Asteraceae; genus Chrysanthemum; species Chrysanthemum makinoi. The sequence continues at coordinate 81,551,645 of OU343219.1, read as the reverse complement.
GTCTTCAGATTCACATCCCATCACCATATCATCGGACTCTAGCTCGGATGATGTTCCGATAACCCCATCATGGATGATGTTGCATCACATTCCACCGAGATCGTGATCTTCCATTGGATCTACTCCACCTTCCACCGATCATGACCGACATCGAGACCGAACCCTTCGAGGCGAGGTTGCACCCACTCATGCTAGCCCAGCCTCACGATCCACCAAACACCATCTGCTAGCACCATCACCACCATCATCACCATCTTCATCATATTTTCTTAGAGATCCTTTGCCTAACGCACTTGCTTCCAAAAAGCGCGTTTCGTTATGATATCCCGACACCACCATCTACAGAACCCGAGCCACCCGCTAGATTTGAGTTAGGTGAGAGTTCTAGAGTACCGCTGCTCGACAACCTTCTACCGAGGCGTTAGGAGCCCGTATTGATAGTCAGCAGATCCAGATAGATATTGTCGCGACAGCTTGGAGGAACTGTCGGTGGACAGGATTGAGCCCATTGCGGAGGAGGTCGAGGGCCTAGTGTTAGGCAGGGTTTCTATTGATTTGTCACATCGAGTATTCGCAATAGGCGTTAGAGGACAGGAGAGTATTGCTTTTCAGCAGGTCGATTGGAGAGTTGAGGAGTTTGGTGGATAGTTTGACTCACTGTGTTCGCGATCTTCGTGATAGGGTTTGCCGAGCACCATGAGGAGTTTATGTAGACTTTTGTCATTGTATAGTTTTGACCATTATTATCCTAGTCACAAGGTGTGACGTAGTTTAAAGAACTTGTTGTATTTTGGTTGTTGTACAAACAAATGTATCAAGTATTGACTCTACTATGTAGGAATGGTTATTATTATCTATGATATCGGTCCATGTAGGCCTAAATTTTCATGTATATTATCCACGTGTGTTGTGATTATATTTGTGATATTTCGTTATTGTTCCGCTTGTGATTTATTTACTTTATGCATGATGTGGTTGTGGATATTTGTATGATGGTTGTTTCTACTTACGAGTTCTCATGATTGTTTCATCTTGTGATTTTGAAGAATTATGGCTCCTAAGAAAGTTACACCGGAAATGACCCAAGCAGAAATTCAAAAGTTGGTGAATGATAGCATTGCTAATGCTCTAAGAGTCGAAAGGGAAACAAGGGTCGCTATCAAGCCGCTAGGCTAGCTACTGCTATGGTAATGCCGGAGGATCCGGGTTAAGAAATGTTCGTCCAAAGATTTCAAGAGTGGTGAACCCACTAAGTTTCGAGGTACCGAGGGAGCTACCGCAATGGTACGATGGTTTGAAAAATTGGAATCGGTGTTTTTGCTGTGTAACTGTCCGGATGATGAGAAGGTTAAGTTTGCCACGAGTACTTTACTCGATGGAGCGTTGTCATGGTGGAATTCATACGCTCAACCGATTGGGATGGAGAATGCTTTTAAGCTTACTTGGGAGGAATTCAAGGGCTTGGTGACTAAGAAGTTTTGTCCTCGAACGGAAATCAAAAAGTTGGAGACGGAGTTCTATGAATTGGTCACTATTGGTTATGATATCGACACTTACATTCGAGATTCCGTGAATTAGCCACGTTATGCCCGTCGATGGTATCGGATAATGAAAAGTTGCTAGAGGCTTTCATCTGGGACTTCCGGTTGTTCAAGGAGATGTGACTTCGTTTGATCCACAAACAATCGAGGAAGCTATTCGAGTGACTCAGAAGTTGATGGCACAAGTGGTGAAGCGAGGTAAGTACACCACCACCAACCGGAACAACAACAACAACCCCAACAACCGCTACAATTTCAACAATAATCGAGGCAATTACAACAACAATAGCAACAATAACAAGCGCAGGACAACACTGTGGGTAGGAATGCTACTCAACAACCGCCAAGAGGCAAGAGGTTGCTAAGGCTTATGTTTGGTCCGAAGGAAGGAAAAGGATATACGGTTTTGCCGGAATAAGTGTTTGAGTCATCACAACGGTCGATGTCCCGATCCGCGGTGAAAATTGCAAGAGAGTTGGTCACCGTACTAGGGATTGCAAGTGGCCACAAGTTACATGTTTTGGTAAGGGGAACTCGACACTACAAGAGGGAGTGTAAGAAAGGAAAGAATCAAGCAAATCCGAATCAAGGAGGTTTGGCACGAGGAAGGGTTTACGTCATTGGAGGCGAGAAGATAGGAGGACCCGAATGTCATACCGGGTACGTTTCTTCTCAATAATCGTTATGCTTCAGTTTTATTTGATTCTGGTGCCGATAAAAGTTTTGTGTCCAATGCATTTGCACCTTTGCTCAACATTAAACCAACTACATTAGACATATCATACATTGTCGAATTAGCTAATGGTAGCGTAGTTAACACAAACACCATTGTCCGCGGTTGCACATTCAATTTTCTTAATCATCCCTTCAACATAGACCTCATGCCCGTAGAGCTTGGTAGTTTCGACGTCGTCATCGGCATGGATTGGTTATCTAAGCATCGCGCAAAGATCATTTGTGATGAGAAAGTAGTTCATCTTCCTTACAACGGCGAAACTTTGATTATTCGTGGGGAACGGTGGAACCGAATTAGTATCATATCGTGTATCAAAACGGAGAAGTACATTAAGAAAGGTTGTCTTGCTTTCTTAGCCCATGTAACCGGGAAAAAGTCGGAGGAGAAGCGACTTGAAGATGTTCCTATTGTTCGTGAATTTTCTGAAGTATTTCCGAGGATTTACCGGGACTTCCACCGGCACGTCAAGTAGAATTTCATATTGACTTAGTGCCCTGAGTGCACCGACGCGCGAGCACCGTATCGCCTAGCACCATCCGGAAAGAGTTGTCTAATCAATTACAAGAGCTTCTAGACAAAAGATTCATTAGGCCGAGTTCCTCTCCTTGGGGAGCACCGGTCTTGTTTGTGAAGAAGATGGATGGATCCTTCCGAATGTGCATAGATTATCGAGAGTTGAACAAGTTAACGGTGAAGAATCGTTACCCACTCCCAAGAATTGATGACTTGTTCGATCAGTTGCAAGGTTCTAGTATTTATTCCAAGATTGATCTTCGGTCGGGTTATCATCGCTTCGAAGTTCGAAGAGGATATTCGAAAACAGCGTTTATAACACGTTACGGTCATTACGAGTTTCAAGTGATGCCGTTTGGATTGACTAATGCACCCGCGGTATTCATGGATCTCATGAATAGAGTTTGTAAGTCGTATTTGGACAAGTTTGTTATAGTGTTCATTGACGACATCTTGATCTACTCCAAGAGCAAAGAAGAGCACGAAGAGCATTTAAGGATGATTTTAAGGCTACTCAAGAATGAGAAGTTGTATGCCAAGTTTTCGAAGTGTGATTTTTGGAATCACAAAGTGCAATTTCTTGGTCATGTCATTGATAGTCAAGGACTACAAGTTGATCCAGCAAAGATTGAAGCCGTGAAAGATTGGGCTACTCCAACGAATCCTACGGAAATTCGACAATTTCTAGGACTAGGTGGTATTACCGAAGGTTCATCGGTTTTTCAAGATAGCGAGACCTTTGACCAAGTTGACATAGAAAAACAAGAAGTACGAGTGGGGAAAGAAACAAGAAGTTGCTTTTCGCTTGTTGAAACAAAACTTTGTAGTGCGCCAATTTTGGCACTACCAGAAGGCATTGAGAACTTTGTTGTATATTGCGACGCTTCGCATAAAGGACTTGGGGCTGTTTTAATGCAAAACGAGAAGGTGATAGCGTATGCTTCTCGACAACTTAAGGTTCATGAAAAGAACTACACAACTCATGATCTCGAGTTAGGAGCCGTGGTTTTTGCACTTAAGATTTGGAGACATTACCTTTACGGTACAAAGTGCACAGTGTTTACCGACCACAAGAGTTTGCAATATATTCTTGATCAAAAGGAGCTTAATATGAGGCAACGTCGTTGGTTGGAATTACTCAGCGACTATGATTGTGAAATCAAGTATCACCCGGGAAAAGCCAATGTTGTGGTGATGCCTTAGTCGGAAAGAGCGGCCTAAACCTTTAAGAGTTCGATCATTGGGAATGACGATTATTTCTCCTTTACCATCGAAAATCCACGGCACAAGTCGAAGGCACTTAAGGAGGAAGACCGACCAAGTGAAAAGCTTTATGGTATGCCCGAAAGCGCAAATGGTTTTGTAAAGAGAGTAGATGGAGTATTATGTTTCAAGGATAGAATGTGGGTTCCATTGTATGGCGGAATACGAGAATTGATTATGCATGAGTCGCATAAGTCAAAGTATTCTATTCATCCAGGATCGGATAAGATGTATCAAGATCTTAAGAAGCTTTATTGGTGGCCGAACATGAAAGCGGAAATTGCCACGTACGTTAGCAAATGTCTTACCTGCGCTAAGGTAAAAGTTGAATATCGAGAAGCCTTCGTGTTTACTCCAACAACCGAAATTCCTCAATGGAAAGAATTACTATGGACTTTATTACGAAACTTCCTAAGACATCGGGAGGTTACGACGCTATTTGGGTAATTGTTGATCGCCTTACCAAATCAGCCCATTTCATACCAATTAGAGAGACTTATTCTATGGAGCAACTCACTAGACTTTATGTCAAGGAAATAGTCTCGAGGCACGGAGCACCAATTTCTATCATTTCCTACAGAGATAGTCGATTCACTTCAAACTTTTGGAATTCATTGCAAGATTCATTCGAACCGATTAGAGATGAGCACAAAGATATCACCCACAAACTGACGGTCAAAGTGAAAGGACCATTCAAACGTTAGAAGATATGCTGAGGGCATGTGTTATTGATTTCGGAAATGGTTGGGCTAACCATTTGCCATTAATAGAATTCTCGTACAACAATAGTTATCACACCAAGATAAAGATGGCACCATTGAGGCACTCTATGGTCGTAAGTGCCGATCACCGTTTGTTGGGCCGAGGTAGGAGACGACAACCATCTGGTCCGAAATGGTACGGGAAACCACGGAAAAGATTGTTCAAATTCGTGATAGACTCGGAACGCAGGAGTCGACAGAAAAATTATGCGGATGTTAGACGCAAGGATTTGGAATTTCAAGTGGGAGACAAAGTTATGTTGAAAGTATCGCCTTGGAAAGGCGTGGTACGATTTGGAAAGCGTGGGAAGTTGAACCCGAGATACATTGGACCATTCAAGATTTTGAGCGAGAGTTGGTCCGTAGCTTATCGACTTGATCTTCCGCCGAATCTTAGTCATGTGCACAACACGTTTCACGTTTCAAACTTGAAGAAGTGTCTTTCGGACGAATCATCGTTATTCCATGGACGAAATTCACTTGATGACAAACTCAACTTTGTGGAAGAACCTCAGAGAAATCATGGACCGCGAGGTCAAGCGGTTGAAACAGAGTCGTATTCCTATTGTGAAAGTTCGTTGGAATTCTCGACGAGGTCCCGAGTTTACTTGGGAACGGAAGACCGGATGCGACACAAGTATCCTCACCTTTTCACCGACACCGTTAGACCTAACAACGATTGAATTCAGGGACTGAATTCCTTTTGGGATGGGCGAATGTGACAACCCGTACTTTCAGGTCATTTCTCGACACGATTCATGTCTCATTATTTCAACATTTATAGTAAACTTGGTTTACTTGTTTCAAATTGCGTAACCTGGAGGTTTAGTGGCGAATTCATGATCATGACATCACGTACATTTCATATGGACTAAGATTAGTCTACATTTCATTGACATCATGTGCATCTCATTAGTACATTCACGACATTTCATTTCATATTCAACGCGTAATTTTTATATTAAATAATCTTTCTCGCGTGAGTTATTATTTTAAATATTTAATCCGTTACTTTCAAAAATGATCCCGATGTATTTTTAAACTTACATTTAGTTTATAAAAACTATATTTTTAGTTTTTCTAGTGTTTCAAATTTATTTGGTATATTACTCGTTAAAGTTTAATTATTACGTCGTTTTTCTTAAAATTGTACGATAATTATTTTATCACTCAATTTTCACAAGGAAAGTATTTTACAATTTTTATCATCTCATTACATTATATTTTAACCTATTAAAAACTTACTTGTACATTTCTACACAAATTCTTACACTTTTCTTTGCAAATAATACAAGTCTTACAAATATATACATGCAAGTAAATGTTTTAAAAAAAAAAAAAATACAAAGTCACTACATTCCCCCCCCCCCCTTGGCCGACAAGGGGGAGAGTGTAGTTATTGATTGGTATGGTGCTATGTCTTCTAATAATTTCATTCAATCAAAAAGTCTTGCACTCAAATAATTTCACATACAAGTCATTTTACCAAGTGTTTACAAACTTTTTTTCTCTCTTCCTTTTGGCTCTCAAAACCGGCCACTCAAGAACATCAAAGGGGATCAAGATTTTTGCTAAATCAAGTCATTAACAACCTAGTATATATCCTTTATATGGTTTTGAAATAAAAACCAAGGATATTTAAGTTAATCCTTGTTACTTATCACCTCATCATTTTCATTAGTAAGTATATTTCTTATCATTTTCAAGTTTCCTTTTCATTTTCATATGTTTCTTTTCATTTTTGGAGCTTATATGCATGATATGTGATTTATACCATTTTATTTCATGATTTTAGAGTATATATATATATATGGTCATCCTATAATTATTCCCTTGGTATTGGTTGGTCTTGATGGTGATTAGGAACCCATGACACCCTAAGAAGGTGTATGGTAGGATTAGATTAGTTTTGGAGTTGATTTGAAGGGATTAGAATAGGTTTTGTCCGAGAAAAACTATTTTCGATAAGTATATTTTGTGTTCTGTCCTTGTTTTGCTTTTCTGGAAAATCCGACAGTAGGCACGACTTTTTGGCCATGATATTTAGAAAATATACTTTAAAACGAACTGTGGCTTGAACGGATAAAAACGGACTTATAACGAAGAAGTTATGGATTTTACAAGTTTGTTGACGAAAAATATTATTTTCAGAAATTTCAGCATACTATATTTATTTTGTCCGAGTCAAAAACGAGCCTTAAGCTTCACAAATTATTTCGACTTCTCAAAAATATATTAGTTTACTTCGATACGGCTAGGACATAAACGAGAAAACGGATTTGAATCGACAAAGATATGCACTTTTTCATAAACTTGCCGTAACTAATTTTCTGCACTCAATTAGCCAAAACCACCATCTTTAACCCTTATTATCTTTATGTTCGAGACCTTTTGGACGAAAACTCAACCTGAAACTTTTAGATAACGATACAAACTTTCCAAAACAGTCGAGTTCGTTCTCTAACGATCGACGTACACTATTTTACGACTAGTTTTCCAAAGCCATTTTTGTTAATTTCATGATTTTTCCGGCGACATTGTTTTGCGACGAAAAGTGGTAATTTCACCAAAAATCATTATAAAACCATTGTAGGATGACATTTTGACGAAAAAAACATGTAAAGTGATTTTTGTTTGGTCAAGACGTCAAAAGAGTATTTTTCGACGTCGAGTAATATTTTCAAAACTCGTAAATGGTATAAATAACATATCAAGTGCATGCATAACATTACATTGCAACTCATGACATATCATATCATTGATAATAGGTCCGGTTAACGCATCATTAAACCTCGGTGTACTCACTTTTGCCATTATTCCAGTTTATCCAAGTGAGTTTTCATAGCCCCGTTTTACATGCTTTCGATTATTTTCAAACCCACGGGAGAGAATACATTGCACTACATTTTTCTTTGAACGATACCAAGTATGTTAAATTCATTACATTGCTTAAGTTACCGCATTTGCCAATTTGAAAGTCCCCATTACTTGAACATGAACCGTTAATCTTTGAAGCGAGGATGAGTGGATAGATCTATCGGTGACGCTCCATCCGGGTTGGTGAATCCCAACCAGGTACACGGATGCATTTCATTTGATAACATTACGGAGTTGTTCTGCAAACACTCAAGGGGCATACATGATTAAACAGTCTAGTTTCGGGGTCATGGGCTTAGAGCAATTGTAACATTATTTTACGTGACTTGATGGTCATGCATGATAGATACTTGTGTAGTCGGATAAAACATTTACATAAACCTATGATTTCTCACCAACATTATTGTTGACCGTTTTAGCAATGTATTTTCGTGTAATGAGGCATTATCATCATGACATGGTTTAGGGACCTACATTTTGAGTCGTGGCGTCGACTTACATTATGTACATTATGGCACTTTATTTCAAAACATCGTTTGGATTTGTATCATATTTGTATTTCCGCAAACTTTGTGAACCTTTTGGGACCGATGTTGTACTCTGAATGTTTTTATGAAATATCCAACGATGTGTTTTTAAACGGCACTTTAGGTCGTTCAATATAACTGTGATGTGGTGCTATGACAGTCAAGCCCCAGAATTCCATTCCGCGCAAAACGTAAATGGGGGTGTGACAGACATTGTATCCCGCACACCCTCACCCGCCGATTCTGTAGTTCTACTTCTACCATCACCACTGTCGTTACCGGGCTTAAGGCGAGCTAGGGTTCTCAAACCCCACGAGCCTCGCGCCATTCGGCCACCCATTCCGCTACCGTAAGAATGGTGCTACCTTTATACATACCGAAAGTAAGGGCACCCATCACTTTTGTTCCACCATCCGACATACCATCATCCTCGCTTCCACCATCAAATGCACTCTGCACCACCACTCATACCGTCACCACTACCACCACCTACCACATTCATTTATCGACCACCATCAGACGGTTTCATCCTCATCCGCACCATCACCTTGGTGATGCACACACCGAAATCGTGACATCTCTTGGGAAGAGAGCTCGCTCTCACCCGCACATTCGACCCATATTACTGTGCTATGTTTGGTACCTCCGAGCCGAGAGCCCGTAGGAGGGTCGCTAGACGCTGGTCCTACATGATGCCACTTATTAGTCGATGGAGGTCGGAGGAGGGGCACCTAGCGCCGCGGGAGCTGGAGAGCACCTGCTGTTTTTCGCTGCCGAGACTCTCCCCGCTACGAGAACCCTTCATCATACCATTCCATTGTTAGCTCCGAGTCATGAGCCGAGGATCGCCTTGAGGATGTTGTGGCATTTGTTGATGAGGTCCCGCTGGTAATGACGAGAACATTGAGGATGAGGTTGGAGAGCTCCTTAACGGGAGAACCACGATGGAGAGAGTGCTTGATAGGATTGGTTCCCAGAGTGAGAGAGCTAGTGGAGCAAAGCATGTGTTGGAGAGGAGGATGGAGTCGATAGATTAGGACCGCTGGACGAGCGGAGATGTTAGAGGGAGTTGAGCGACGACAAGTCTGAGAGGATGACGATCACGGACTGCAGCACGCTTTGGAGCAGTAGATTGGAGGCACGATAGAGAGGTGGATGATCCGCGAGCTAGTCCGTGATCTACAATGCATTGAGGGGCACACCATGTACCTCTAGATTGGTGATTCATCTATTTAGTTTTCTGGTACCTTAGCCCGTGCATGTGGCACTAATAAAGGCCTTGTATTCTCATGTTTTGTAAACTATCGAACAAGCTATTTATGCGACATTGTATGGTATTGTATCACTATGTATGGATGATAGACATATGGTATTAGGATTGTTATTTCTTGATGTTCTTATGTATGATGATCTTTCTTATTTATCGGTGTGTGAATCGAAGTGATCATTTATATACATTTTCTTGTGTGGTTCTAACATATTGTGATTCTTTCTCATGATGATTATACTCTATTGATATAATGTGATGATCTTGACTATTATGAAACCATTTTTTTTATAATAATTCACACTTATGTTGAATGATTCTAAAATCTGAGTGTATGTCTTTAGAAAAATGGCAAGAACAAGAACTACCTCTACCTCTACTGAAACCCCGAGATGACCCCCTGAAGCAATTCGAGGCTGGTTACTAATGAAATCGGTGTCGCTTGTCGCAAGACCTCGCGAGGCTCGAACAAATGAAGCCCCAAATCAAGCCAACCGAATGAAGCGGTAAATCGCAAATGTGGATACAAGGAGTTCATGAATTGCAAACCTACCTTCTTCAAAGGAACTGAAGGCGCAGTTGGCCTTATTCATTGGTTCGAAAGATCTGAAACTGTGTTTCTTCTAAGTGATTGCTCAGAAGATTGCAAGGTGAAATTTGCTACCGGGTACTGAAGATGCATTGTCTTGGCGGAAGGCTCATGCCCAACCTATTGGCATGGAAGAAGCCTACAAAACCACTTGGACCGAACTAAAGCAATTGATGATGAAGCACATCGTCCAAGGACCGAGATCAAGAAACTTGAAGATGAATTCTATCATCTGACTACTAAGGGCAATGATCTCAAAACCTACTTCAAACGCTTCCAAGAATTGAAAGCTCTATGCCCATCCATGGTTTCAACAAATTAAGTTGCTGGAAAATCTCATTGGGGATTACCCCGCCATTGAGGGCAATGTTACTGCATCAAAACCCAAAACTGTGGAAGAAGTGATCACAATTTCCTACCAACTCATGGATCAAGTCCTGAAACATGGATCCGTACAAGGCAATAACGACAACAAAAGGAAGTTTGATGACCGTCGGGGCAACACTTCAAACAACTACAACCACAACAACTCTTTCCATCACAACAATACCCGAACAACAACAACCAAGGCCGCAACAATCACAATTAACACCGCAACAACAATCCCAACCCATACCACCAAAACCGAAACAACCACCACAATCAACAAAACCGTGAGCAAGAAGTTGTGAGGGCTTATGCCGCTACACCCGCCATGGAAGAGGCTACCGACCACACCCTTTGTGCACTCGATGCAACCTGCATCATGTGTGACGATGTACTATTAAGTGTGGAAAGTGTAACAAGGTGGGCCATACCCACAAGGATTGCCAAGCCCTCAAGCATCGATGTAACCTCCAACCTATGGGGATAACTTGCTTTGGATGTGGAGAAGCTGGGCATGTCAAGAGTAGATGCCCAAAACTGTACGGGAACAACAACAACAACAATAACAACAACAACCCTGCTAGAGCAAGAGCTTATGTGCTAGGAGATGGAGATGCACAAGAAACCCCGGACGTCGTTACGGGTACGTTTTCACTCAATCATCATTTAGCTAAGGTGTTATTTGATTCTGGAGCCGACAAAAGCTTTGTGTCTTCTAAGTTTGCACCCTTACTAAAAGTCACCCCAACCGTCCTAGATACCACATATGAAGTAGAGCTAGCCGATGGAAAAATAGTAGGAACTAACACTATCCTTCGAGGTTGCAACCTATCCTTATCAAACCACCCGTTCGATATAGACCTTATGCCTATCCAACTTGGTAGCTTCGATGCTGTCATTGGCATGGATTGGCTATCCAAGAATCGTGCAAGAATCATCTGTGACGAGAAAGTCGTTCACCTTCCTCTCAATGGCAAAACTCTAATCATTCGGGGTGATCGTAGTAAAACCCGATTGAATATCATCTCGTGAGTCAAAACTGCAAAGTACATAGAAAAAGGATGCCACATTTTTCTAGCACAAGTAACGGAGAAGAAGAAAGCGGATGAGAAACAACTAAAAGACGTCCCCGTGGCTAGGGATTTTCCCGAAGTATTTCCTGAAGACTTGCCTGGTCTTCCTCCGATTCGGCAAGTAGAATTCCAAATTGAGTTAGTGCCGGGGGCGGCACCCGTGGCACGAGCACCTTATAGATTGGCACCCTCTGAACTACAAGAATTTTCTGGCCAACTTCAAGAATTGTCCGAAAAAGGATTCATTCGACCGAGTTCTTCGCCTTGGGGAGCTCCGGTCTTATTTGTCAAAAAGAAGGACGGATCTTTTCGTATGTGTATTGATTACCGTGAGCTGAACAAGCTAACAGTGAAGAACCGATATCCATTGCCTAGAATTGATGATTTGTTTGACCAACTGCAAGGGTCAAGCGTCTACTCCAAGATTGATCTGAGATCTGGGTATCACCAACTGAGAGTTAGAGAAGAAGATATTCCAAAAACTGCTTTCCGAACACGATACGGCCACTATGAGTTCCAAGTGATGCCATTTGGTTTGACAAATGCACCGGCGGTATTTATGGACCTGATGAACCGTGTGTGTAAACCTTACTTGGACAAATTTGTGATTGTGTTCATTGACGACATTCTCATTTACTCCCGCAACAAGGAAGAGCATGCGGAACACTTGAAAGCCATTCTAGAGCTACTCAAGAAAGAAGAACTGTATGCTAAGTTTTCCAAGTGCGACTTCTGATTCAAAAAGTTCAATTCCTTGGTCACGTGATAGATAGTAATGGTCTTCATGTTGATCCTTCAAAAATCGAAGCTGTCAAAGATTGGTCATCCCCTACTACCCCTACTGAGATACGCCAATTTTTAGGTCTTGCGGGTTATTATCGAAGATTTATCGAAGGATTCTCGAAAATCGCTAAACCTCTAACGGAGTTAACCCAGAAAAAGAAGAATTTTGAATGGGGTGAGGAACAAGAGTTAGCCTTTCAACTCTTAAAACAAAAGCTTTGTGAAGCTCCTATCTTAGCCTTACCCGATGGAGTGGAAGATTTTGTGGTTCATCTGGATGCATCACACCTAGGGTTAGGTGCGGTATTGATGCAAAGAAACAAGGTGATCGCCTATGCTTCGCGACAACTCAAAACTCACGAAAAGAACTACACTACTCATGACTTAGAATTAGGAGCCGTGGTTTTCGCTCTCAAAATATGGAGACATTACCTATATGGGACCAAGTGTACGGTGTTCACCGACCATAAAAGTCTCCAACACATTCTTGATCAAAAGGAGTTAAACATGCGACAACGCCGATGGCTAGAATTGCTTAGTGATTACGACTGTGAAATCCGTTATCACCCTGGAAAAGCAAATGTCGTGGCTGATGCTCTTAGTCGAAAGGATCGACCTAAATCTCTTCGAGTAAGATCTTTGGGAATGACAATTAAGTCACCCCTCCCATCAAAAATCCTTGAAGCTCAAGCTGAAGCTCTCAAACCTGAAAACCGTCCCAACGAGAGAATCTTTGGAATGCCGGAAAACGAGAATGGTTTTGCGCAGAGATCGGATGGAACTTTATGTTTTGGCGATAGAAGTTGGATACCACTTTATGGAGGAATACGGGAACTCATTATGCATGAGTCTCACAAGTCTAAATATTCCATTCACCCGGGATCCGACAAAATGTACCAAGATCTCAAGAAGCTTTATTGGTGGCCAAACATGAAGGCCGAAATTGCATCATATGTCGGAAAATGTCTCACATGTTCTCGAGTCAAAGCCGAATGTCAAAAGCCTTCCGGATTGTTAACTCAACCCGAACTCCCAGTTTGGAAATGGGAAAGAATCACCATGGACTTCATAACCAAACTGCCAAAGACTGCTAGGGGTTACGATACCATTTGGGTTATCATCGATCGCCTTACCAAATACGCTCATTTCTTACCCATCAAGGAAAATGACGAAATGGAAACCCTTGCTCAACTATACCTAAAGGAAATTGTATCACGACATGGAGTGCCAATTTCCATCATTTCTGATCGAGACAGTCGTTTTACCTCTCACTTCTGGAAATCTCTTCAAAAGGCTCTAGGCACTCGTTTGGATATGAGTACCGCATATCATCCTCAAACCGATGGCCAAAGCGAAAGGACTATCCAAACTTGGAGGACATGCCCGAGCATGTGTGATCGATTTTGGAAAAGGTTGGGATAAACACTTACCTTTGGCGGAATTCTCCTACAACAATAGTTACCACGCTAGCATCAAGGCAGCCCCATTCGAGGCACTTTATGGTCGAAAGTGTCGATCACCTGTTTGTTGGGCCGAGGTTGGAGATGCCCAACTCACTGGACCTGAGCTTGTCCAAGAAACAACCGAGAAGATTGTACAAATTCGTCAACGACTTCAAGCTGCTAGAGATCGACAAAAGAGTTACGCCGATGTTAGAAGGAAACCCATGGAGTTTCAAGTTGGTGATCGAGTTATGTTGAAAGTATCACCTTGGAAAGGAAAGGTTCGATTTGGAAAACGAGGAAAGTTACACCCTCGATACATTGGCCCTTTCAAGATTCGGAGAGAATCGGCCGGTTGCTTACAAGCTTGATCTTCCGGAAGAACTTAGTAGAATACACCCTACCTTTCACGTCTCAAATCTGAAGAAATGCTTGTCGGATGAATCTCTTGTCGTTTCACTAAAAGAGATTAAACTCGATGACAAGCTCAACTTTGTCGAAGAACCAATTGAAATCATGGATAGGGAAGTCAGACGACTTAAGCAAAGTCGCATCCCTATCGTCAAAGTTAGATGGAACTCCAAGAGAGGACCGGAGTTCACGTGGGAGCGCGAAGACACCATGCGTGTTAAGTACCCACATCTCTTTGCAAATTCAACTCCGACAACCACCGTAAACTAAAATTCCGCGGACGGAATTCTCTTAAGGGGTTGGTACTGTAGCCACCTGTAAAATTTCACTATCATCAACCTTCATATTAATAAACTAGATTGGTTATCAAAACTTATTTGAGCTAAGTTGAGCAATTTAGCATGTACGTTTCATTTTATTGCATAAAAATTTATGCATCTCTGAGTAGTCTTATTTAATCATGCCCGATATTTACTGATAACTGAAATCAGTCTCACAAGAAATTTTCTTGTCTTACGAGCCGCACGCGTACCGACACTCAATTAGTTATGGCTAAAGTCAAATAAATATTTCTACGAGATAGAATTAATATTTTATATTTTTTTTATAAAAACATGCTAAAAATTATATATTACACGTTTGGTCAAAAGCGTCAAAACGGGACACCGTGACCCACATTTAAACTCAAACGGAACACGGAATACATAACGAGAATTTGAGATAATCTTACACGTTACCACCCAAATTACAACTCATAGTGTCACATATTAAAAAGATGTGAAAATGCTACCTTACACATTATGATCTAGCTAATAACATATAATATCCATACACCTTGTAAATCACTAGGCTATTGGACCTAAATGATGATTCTTTTTCTTCCCTTATAACCGAATATATCTACACATTACACATGCACCTCTTCAAAATTTGCAAGCACTTTGACTTTTGAGACATGATTGAGGAGTAAGCATATTTCCCATGCACTAAGACATATATCACTCTTTTTTTTGGTCCTTGTGCCGATACTTCCCATTACCACAACCCAATTGTTTGTTTTCCTTTAATACTACCTAGGTTCTAGTATAATCAACTTTGCATGTATCAATGCTCAAACTCTTGGTCATTAACCAATATCCTTCTCCTTTCCTTCTTAAAAACCCACGAGCCACAAGTCTTACTACACATTTCACTTACAAAATCTCACCAAAAACCACTAAGTGTAATTCAAAGATTTTAGTCTTGGAGAAACTTGGGTAAAAACAAGCTTAATATTTGGAGTTTTGGGTAAAGCTTGGAAACAATTTTGGGTTGTAAACATTGTCCTTGGTCTTCTCCTTGTTCGAACCTCACTCAACTCACTGTAAGGAATTAAAAGCTTCATTTAACTTGTACTTTCTTGGTTTGCTAGCTAATATACTAATACTCGAACATGTATTGTTATGGTTAAGAGTTATAAAAACTAAAACGTGTTTCTTGTTTATCCCTACATTCGACCCATATACATGCATACTAAGATTGTGTTTAAAAACTTGTGTGGTAATCTTGAACTTGTTAATACTCGAAGACATCTCGAAAATGAGCTAGTGTTTAATTGTCTAGAAACTCGACCTACACACACTCATATGCGGTTTACTTGAGGTTTCTTTGGACTAAAAACAATTGACCAAGTAAATAGAAAACTAAAGCTAACTTGAGCTATACTCATTTGTTGGAATAATGTTTAATTCACTTTGAAATTGTGTTCTCATCTGACGAATGTAAAACGGAAACAATCACAGCCTTGCAAGCGCATGCATGGTACTTTAAATTGGTACTAAAAACGCAGCCCAAAAATACATTATAAACACATCCGGCGAAGAGATCTAACACCAAAGAGGCGCTAGTCCACTGGTTAAATCCTTGGGTCTGTGGGGAGATGGATGAGTTCGACTCCTGCTGCTGACCCTTTGTCATTCAATTATTTTTACACCTTTTCATTTTTGGTACTTGAACTTTTAAGGACTTACTAACATGTTTTTATAATAGGAGTTATACTAAACTCTTTTTTACTTATATACTATATATTTTTATCTATCCTATTTTGATAAAGAATACTTTGGGTCACTAAATTTTAGATGGAAAAACTAATAATTACGGACGGGTCATGCCCAAATTTTTTTAAAAATAATATACTTAGTATATCTTCATAAAAGTTACTAAATTACGAAAACTAGCTATTAAATATAACATAAACTTTTTTTTTTACTTAACATCCACTAATTTAATATAGTATATATATATACATATATAAATAATTATCGTAGAACATAAACACTTATATTTTAAATACTTGACGTAAATATGTATTATTTACCAACGACGATAAACACCACAAACACTTTATTTGTGAATATTTTCCAGACGTAGTCATTCGTTGCTTTCAAACCGAGGACTTATTCGTCATGACCATTTTCACATATTTATAAACGTAAGCACTTTTCCAAGAGCCAAAACTTACAAGTGTTTCGAAACCTATTTAAACTTAACCATTGCCACACAAGCGATAATAAACACAAACCCTTGAGAATGTTTCAACCGTTTTCAATACACTAAGTCATGAATAAAAACAATAAACTAAGACTTGCCATACTAATTATAGGTTGCGTGACGGTACTTCGTGCTCATACTACTTGACTTTACACTACTCGGATTCTGTTTGCTAAGGTGAGTTCATAGCCTCGCCTTTACTTATTTCTTTCAAACCCCGCGAGGGAGATGCATGCTATAAACTAGAACACAAGTCTTTTCTTAAACTGTATGCTTGCCTGATCATTATTATTATAGCCTAAGTTGCCTGCCATAAGTCCCTTACATCATGAACCATTAATCACTTGCGAGTGAACGCAAATATTGTGGATAGTACTATGGGAATTAACGACCCCGACTCGGTTATCGGAAATAACCGGGGCGTACTATATTTGGTTAACTATGGAATTGGCAATTCCATCTGAGGGCAATATTATTACTTACACCAGTAATTAGGTGTATGCAGTTAGTTTGGTGTCATGAGCTTAGTGCATAATAATAATCTATGTTTTCCATGGTGATTGTATTCAAAGCAATTATCATCTCTTACTTGTGTTCAACCATTTATTTAAACCTATGAATATCACTCAACTTTTGTTGACTTTTTAAGCATGTTCATCTCAGGTACTAATTAGAATATCATGAAGGCGTGGAGGGACGTGGTTGGACGCTTGAAGTGGTATTGTTTTCAATTAAAGTTATCATTTCGTAAATATTTAAACTATCTTTTGTGTAACCTCAAAACATGTGGTATTCCTTTTTGTGTTTCCAAAACGCTGAGTTCTATGAAATGGTAACTACCTTTTATTAAAACGTCTCTATAGAGTCGTTTTCTATAACTTATGACTATGATCCTCTAAGTAATACCCCGAATAGTCTTCCGCTGTCACATTGTGATTTTGGGGGTGTTACACATACGTTTTCAAAAAGAACGTGAACATGAGAATTACGATTATTTAAAAGATATACATGTGTGTTTGTTCGAGTCAAATGCTTGTATCGAGTCATAATGGATGTTTTGCAGGAAATTTTTCCAGATTCTAAAGATAAAAAATTTCCAAAAATCGCAGAACCAGTTTCTGTCAGGATAACCTGACGGCGTTAGTCACAACCGACGGCTTCAGAAGAGTAGAAACCGCTTACTACTTTTTCTCGCTTTTCTAACTACTTATAAATTTTTTGGAATTTTCCAGGTCTTAATTTTCCAGAAAATCTGTAAACATCCATTCCACAATCATTATATCCTAGTTTAGTAGAGTCATATATATATATTGTTACCGCCGATTTTACGCGAAGGTTTCGTTTGTTTTCTTCAAGTGTGTAGGTTTAATTTATCAAGAAGAATATACATAAGATTGGAATGAGCTTTTCACGCAAACACTCTTCTTAGAATAAAGTTTAACCACTACTTCACACGGATCCTACCGAGCTAATCAGGGGAGTACTAGTTTCTTTCGTTTTTAATTACCTTCCATTATCATAACTTTGATACTTTCGGGGAATATTGGGGACAATGTTCAGTTTAAGTGTATGGAGGAAAAATAAAACGGGAACTTTGAAACTATGCTTATCTTTGACTATTTGCCTTGTCCAATTTCATTTGTGTAATAAACCATGAGAAATATCAGTTAGGGTAATTTTGGCACCAAATTTAAAATTTTTCACGGCATGTAGGAGTAGGCCATTAGTCTTAATAAAGCGTCTCATGGATAGGAAGTTATATGACTAGCACAAAAACCCTTTACCACTTAAATTGCACCCAAAATGTGAGGATCGCCCTTAGATTTGTAGGAATTAAAGCATTCCACTTTAATGCTTCGAGTGTGTACCGGTAGTATAATAGATTCTAGAACTTTTTTTGTGATGCATTACGAGATCGCTAGTGAGACTACACTTGTGTAGTTAGGAATAACTAAATGATAAGAGGCATTAGGATAACCCTTGTTTGATACCCGTAATATAATTACTTCTTCCTCATCGGGTGAGTAATTCCCCCACACCCTTGCGTTGTACTCATCTTTAGTACACGATACCCCTAGTTAACCCCTCAGAGCCTATCCTTTTCGCGGTTCTCGTGATGTTTCTTTTCCGAATATCAATGAAGAGCATTGTTTACAATCCACCCCAAATGTACACCCAAATCGCCTTAGCCTACCTTGTATGCACTTACTTTTAGTGCATTATTGTTATCACACTTAACCCTTAGTTCAATTATCTAGTTGCTTGCATAAGTTACTAAGTCGAGTCATATCCTTTGTACACAGTTTTGGGACGATTGGGACTCATGGGAAAAGTTAAATTTTATGAAATGACGGAAGGGAACGTTAAATTCAAATTCCCTTTATTTGCGTAATAATGTACTCCAAGTGTTTTGATCTTTTCAATTCGGTCAAATTAGTGTTAGAGTAATAAAAACTCAAGTGTAGGGATGTGCCTATAAATCCTTATTATTTTGATGTTATCGTTAGAGGATGGTAGAGTAAAAGTGTATGAAAAAAAAAAAAAAAAAAAAAAAATACGGGCTACCATCCTACATCTATCTTTAAATTTATGTTTGTTTGTTTCAATTTATCTAGAATTTAGAGTGTCGAGTCTTGGCTTAGCAACGCCATTCTTCTCATGCTTGTAACAAAAAGATTTTTGACTTGCCACCACTAAATCGCCAATCCCACCAAACCCTTTGTTTCCCTAACATTACAACCCTTTAAAAGACCTCTTGGATAGTTTTTCCTAGGTGCTTAAGCCAAAGCGATGGAGGTTTGATCTAGTCTCAAGCCTATGGTAATCTATGTACTAGGACCGGTTAATGAGTGTTTATCTTCCATTTCCAACTTGATATATTTCATATACACCCGAGAGATGAGAGTATCCAAACACCACTTGTGAGGTGCTAGTATGTAATTTCCGTGCTTGTTATGACTTTTGCGATGCTTATATCTGTTGTGAATCGTTCTAAACTAATGCTTCATGACCCCCCTAACTTATAAATTAATTGGCCAAAAGCACATTTGCTTGAGGACAAACAAATACCAAGTGTAGGGACATTTGATAAGAATTTAAAAGGTACACTTTTGAGGGGTCATTTAAGCCCTTAATTGATCACTTTTGTATCCGTTACTACTTAATTTCGTTCCTTTTCACTTTTTAGGTCTTTTGAAGGCAAATTGCTGGAATGACACTTATTCGGACGAAAAGGCGCGAATATACGAAGAAAATGGCCAAAGTCAAGAATCGAGACACTCAAGCTGCTTAAATTGAAGGGGACGGCGTCACGGCTTAATTGCGACGCCGTCGCGACACATCTTGAGACGACTCAGAGAGCAAATTGCTATTTTATAAGTGACGACATCAGGTTTAAAAGAGTATGGCGTCGCAACTCAGACGACCTAGATTTGGATCCCGACGGCGTCAGAGGTTGAAGCCGATGGCGTCACAAGCATAAGGTGATGCCGTCACAGAGTTGACGTGGCAAAGACGAAACCCTAATGGCGGCGACCCGACGGCGTCACAATTAAAGAGTGACACCGTCGCATATTGTAACACTATATATAGAATCCGAATTTTTCAGTTTTGAAGAGAGGTAGTTTTGTGGAGTAAAAACCTAAACTGAACCAAGGTTGTCTTGGGCAGTATCTTAGGGTTCCATACCCTATTTTACAACAAGATAAGTGTTTTACTTCATTGATTTAATCATGTCTTCAATTGTTTGTGTGTATGCTTGCATGTTTTCCATGTCCGGCTAATTTACTTGTGTGTTTGCTTAGATATATGAAACCTAGTTATTGAATATTGATTGGTTGTCTCTTATCTTAATTGTGATTGACCTAGTATTGGATAGGTCATTCGTTGTGTTATTAATGCTTGATTAGTCTTTGTTGAACCTTAGCTTATAATTACTAGTGGAATTGTAGGCTAAATATCCAAAGATAACCTTAGTGTTAAGTTTATGAATCCTAGAGATTTCGTAGTCCTTAACCTTAGGTAGCTTCAAAGAGTTAGGGATAAACGTATACCCTACGACCTTAGAAACACAACGCGTTAAGAATAAGGACGTGACAATTCAACCATCAATAGGAGATAACTAGGGAGTAATAACATCTAAGTAAACACATTTTTAATCATCATAAGAGCACACAACAATAGACATAGACTACACTCACCTTAGTTTAGATAATTAGATAAGTAGAGTAATCGGTAGAAATACCAACCCCCCAAATCCAATACCCCGAGATTCGTAATTTCAATTTTCTAAAAAAACATAAAAAAGATAAAAAATAATCTTCCTTAACCCCAACCTTAGCGTAGTAATTTCTCACTAGCATTCCTATTCCCTTAGAGAACGATATCAATTCCCGAGGCTTACCCTAATACTACACTACAACGATTAGGTTCACTGTCTAGGGTGTTGAAAAACTTGCTCGACGAAAAGGAAGTTCCTTTGACCCCGAACGCTGTACGCGTATCAACACACTAATTAATGCTATTTTCAAAACATCCTAAAATGAAAAGTACATATTATTATACACATTATACAAATGAATAAAACACACAAAGCTTCATACAAGCTAACAAGTTGATGGTACATATAGTTTTGAAAATCTGACCGGACCAACGGGTTCAATCGGGAACCAGTGTCGCCACCGGTTCGGCTAACCAATAAAAGCTATCCGAAGATGAACCAGAGAGGACCCGTTGAAACCGATACAAACGGTGAATCAGTGTTAATACAAATAATCCGTAAAAACGTTTATTAATATTTTGCGATCTCTTTGTGTTTTGTTGATAACAAATGCAATGTTATCTTAAGTAAACTTATAAGGATACATGTTATTTTTGTAAAGCATTTACATATAGCCATTTAAATACAAAAATGTAATAATTAAGCATTTGTTGTAATAGTTTATTAGGATGGGTAAAAACCATAACCCATGGACCATAACCCATGGATCTTAACCCATACCAAAGAAGACTTGATACAATGTATACTTAGATACATTGAATCTAAAGAAAACCCATGGACCAACCCATAACCAAAAAACCCATGGGCAAAGAGGAGCGGACCACGGATCCCTAGGATTACACTAGCCGGATCCCAAGTGGGAGGGATCCGTGGGATCCGTGGAACAGAGAAGAAATTTGCCTATAAATAGAGAGCCATTTCTTCATTATAACTCACCCCTCTTCTTACTAAATCTCTCATACACTCTCATTCTCTTCTAACATATAGATCACTTGATCTAGAGAGTTGTTTTTCTTTCTTTCTATTTGTGATCCTCATATAGGTCCTTCTCTAAGGCGAGATCACGAACATTCTACAAGTCATCCAAGCAAGGGGTCCTTGATTGATTTGTCACTCCTCAAGATTTCTGTAGCGAAGATCTTGTATTTGATATTTCACATATTTGTTGTATAATAGTTGTGTTGGTTTAGTCCACCGTGCTACGGACTCGGTATCTAGCTTTGTACCGAAAAATTGTAAGCAACGCTGAAGGCTTCTCCGCCGAATTGAAGGAGTTTGTTGACATAGTGCTTGAACTCTCGAGTAGGTGACTCGGGGAGTGGAGTAGGGCAAGGAAGGTGACCTTGTAGCCGAACCACTATAAATCGGTTGTGTCATTTCTATCCCTTAACTTTATTTATTTGCTTGCATTATCATTAGATCTACACGTTCTCAACATCTATACGATTTCACATAATATCGAATCTAAAGTTTTTGAAATTAACTTTAAATCGGCAAAACTATTCAACCCCCCCCCCCCCTTCTAGTTTTCCACAAAGTCTCATCGAGATCTATTTTTCCGGTTAATCATACTATATATAAAGGAAAAACCAAAAAATAAAAAGTGAAAAATTGAAACTAAAAAATGATATGTTGAAACCATATATATTTTAAAAGGAAACTATTAATACATATCGAAAACCGGGTTGACCCGGAACGCTTCAAACTTGGTGGGTTGACCCGTTTTGATCAAACCCGTCGGGTTGACTCGGTTTAAATCGACCCGTTTTTCGACCCGAACGGTTCAACTGGTTGAACCACCCGAGTCGAACCGGGTTTCAAAAATTATGTTTAATCCCCGAATCTTCAAACTTTTATTATTTTTTGTTTATAAGACATAATTTTTTTTTTACACAAAACGATCTATCACTATAAAATAGCGTTGCTATGCACGGTGATATGCGTCTAGCTTTTATATAAAGTTAAAAGGAAATAAAAAAAGAAGAAGAAAGAGATCGAGGGGGAGGGAGTTGAGGTCGACCACGCATGCAGGGAGCGATTCAAATGCATCCTTTCCCGGCTTAACTCATTTTAATTTCTTCTTCACACAAATAATTTCTTAATTTCTCCATTTTTCATTTCATACTTGCAAATTTATTTCATTCGTTCAAATCAAAACAATTATAAAAACATAAAAAAAAAAACAAACATCCAACATAAAAATGTGTATCGCTTTCTATAACAACCAAACGTGATCAATAAGAAGCTAGAAGAATATCAGGTCTTGTGGAAGATCGAAGAATGAGTGCGTCTCGATTCATAAAGTGTGTAACAGTTGGCGATGGTGCTGTTGGGAAGACATGTCTCTTGATCTCTTACACCAGCAACTCTTTCCCTACGGTCGGTTTGTTTTTCCATTTCATTTCATTTCATTCTGATTGACTCTAGGATCCATTTCTCACGTACAGTTGTTCTGTTTTGAATTCACATCAAT
This sequence comes from Chrysanthemum makinoi, assembly GCA_910596185.1. Taxonomy (NCBI): domain Eukaryota; kingdom Viridiplantae; phylum Streptophyta; class Magnoliopsida; order Asterales; family Asteraceae; genus Chrysanthemum; species Chrysanthemum makinoi. The sequence goes on along the minus strand of OU343219.1, from coordinate 81,528,215 downwards.
CAATTTCTCTATATATAATATAATATAATTGGATCATGATCAATGGCACTGGATGACATACACATTATGGAGATGATCATTTATCATGATTGAAGCTAGCTTAGCTTTTTCGTATGAATCACAAAACTATTTGTTGATGCTTTCTTTTAAGCATTATCATGCAAGAGAAGAAATTATTACATTCTGTCATGTTTATAGAGTTGTCATCAACATGATTGTTTTATGTTAACATTGTTATAACAACACATAAATACATAATTACTATGTTTTATGTGTGTGTTTTTATAAGTCACAAGCTTCCTTGAAAAATTTCTCTTTATTTTCTCATCTTCATCATATGTCAGAGGTTTAATTTTGTATATTTTCTCTGTTCTGTGTTAAACAGGATTATGTGCCAACTGTGTTTGATAATTTCAGTGCAAATGTCGTTGTCAATGGAAGTACTGTCAATCTTGGCTTATGGGACACTGCTGGTAACCTTCTCAAGCATCATTAAAATTTTTTTGGTGATACATACTTTTTTAAGCCAATTGGACATTCTGTGTAACAGGACAGGAGGATTATAACAGATTAAGACCACTGAGTTATCGTGGGGCTGATGTTTTCATTTTGGCCTTTTCTCTCATTAGCAAGGCTAGCTACGAAAATGTCTCCAAGAAGGTGAATCTGTTGTCATTTTTCTTCTTCGTCTAATCATACCACTTGAGTGTTTTTGGATTTGCGCTTTGAAAGTGATTATGTGATATTTAATAACTAAAATCAGTTAATCAGATGCAACCAAATGGGCTGCAGGAGATATTGTTTGGTAGTGCTTATGTTTTACGAAAGTAGTTATAATCAAAGAATCAGTTGTCAGATTGTTTGGATATCTGGAGATTCTCAGCTTGATCAAAGTAATAATAAATTGACAAGGACATTGTTTTGAAGAAAAGGATGCTTATTGTGAAACAGTTGTAAATTATTCGTGATTAGATAGGGGTAAATAGGTAATTTATGTTTTACCATTTGATAGCTAATTTTGCTGTAATCAGTATGAAATGCATTATTCAAAATCAATAATTAGAACCCTAAATAAGCAGATAATCAGATTTGGATTCTGTTTATACAGACCGTTAAAACTAATCAGATAAATCAGTTCCCAAACTCAAATTTAAACACCTTTGATTGTTACAACATGATCTACTTACTTTTGTTTCTTCTGATCTCAGTGGATTCCAGAACTGAAACATTATGCCCCTGGAGTTCCAATTGTGCTTGTTGGGACCAAAATCGGTTAGTTGTTCTAACATTATACTTTTCTGCCATGTAAATTGTTGCTTCAGAGTGTCTAATACTTTAGCTGTTTTAACAATATTTTCCTGGATTCTAGATCTTAGGGATGACAAGCAATTTTTCGCTGATCATCCTAGTGCAGTTCCCATTACAACTGCTCAGGTAAAAATTAGTACTACTGAAGTATTATTCTCATAGTCCAGTAAAAAGTTGCAATTCTTGGGTTGGGACATGGATTAATTAGTGTATTACCAAAACACCCAAAAAATAATGTTGTATGTAAACATGGATCATCCCTAAATGATTTTCTTAAAAATTGGATGGAAGTTATACAATTACAGATGCACAAAGAGACCAAATCTCAGGAAAGTTAGGGACATTTGGTCATAAATCCTACATTTGTTACTAAATAATTGTTAGGATCCCGACTGAGACAGGGCCTGTTAAAACCTAAGGGTTTTGCTAAATTGTCATTTTCTAATAATTTTGTAGTATTTCTTAAGTTATCAAAACATTAACCAAATTTTGTCAAACAAAGATTTTTAACGCAAAATTGTTATTTGATTAAACATAAAAGCTAAACATGAAAATCCAAGGGTTGGTTATTGCTGCCAGACCTTGTCATTCCCAGGCAAGATTTAAACTGGGCTGGGCTTCAGTTGAAGGTCACCGGTTTGAGCATGCTTGCAAAATGCATGGGGATACTTGATGCACTATGGTTGCCATTTGTAAAGGATTAGCTCAGATTGCTAAAAAGGCAGTTGTTCTAATTTACATTTTGAAATTATTATATGGAGAAGAACTAAAGAAGACGATTGGAGCTCCCCAGTACATTGAATGCAGTGCAAAAACACAAGAGGTACATATAATCTTCTTCCCCTAGACCCATGTAGATAGTTGTGGCCATTTTAACTCACAAGCTTGTGAAAGAGTCGATTTGGGTCGTGTTTTATCTCAAACGGGTCAAATGAGTCACATAAAGAAAATTATGTAATAAAAGAACCGGGCATATCTGGGTTGATTGCTTTGAAAATATCATTTTCTGTGAAGCTTTGAATTATTATTTTATATATAATCATAGCTAGAAGATTAATAAGAAAAACAGTGGACAATAAGGTCTTTGCATCTCAACCCATCCTCACTTTGACATATTTAAACACGTACCAGAAAATGACCAGATTCAACTTGAATATGTTTTGACATGTTACTCAACCCGCCAAGTCTACATAAGATATAATCGGATTATCTATAATCTTATGTATCATTTTGCTAACAGAATGTCAAAGGAGTTTTTGACGCTGCCATTAAAGTTGTCCTACAACCTCCAAGTTCAAAAAAGAAGAAGGGAAAGTCTCAAAAGGGCTGCTCTATATTGTGATCAATAAATAAATAGTTCATGGCGAGATATAGGACCTAAACCTTGTGTTTTTAACCTTTCTGCCCTTTCTCTCGTAAAGGAAGTAATCGAGGCTAACCAGTGATCATCTACATGAAAGCTTGATATGGTTCATCGTATGTCTCACTTCTCATGTTAGGCCTTTCAGGTACCACCGCCCAGCATTTATTTGTTCCTATGCGTTAGTTTTGTCGGAGATCCATTGATATTTGAAAAAAAAGGAACAAAAAATAAAAACTCGCATCAGATTATTTTCTTTATAAATCTGTTCGCTCATTTGTATTTGATGGTTCCCTTTGTTGGAGATTTGATTACTGCATTAATTCTGTAGTCGAATAGAATTCTGTATCGGATGCTTGAGTTTTGAGAATTCTTTTATTGTTCATAATGTCATCTGGCAATTTTGCTATCTGCATGGTTTTTTTCACTTTGTTTTGTGGTGATTGTAACCGAATGCATTTGTTCAATAAAATTCAATGTAGCTTTGTTTGGATAATATGAAAATGTAACATAGAATTTCAGATGTGACAATTAATCTCAAAACTTTAGCTTTAGCTTTAGCGTAGATGTCAAGTATTTGAGATAAATATTTTGCTGTCTTCATTTGTACAAACACACGAAATACAAATTTACAATAAAAACTATACGAGTGCTAATGTTAACTTCTTAATTTCTTATGCACGATCAAACATTTATAACAGCTGTATTTTTTCAATTTTCTATAAAGAGTTGTAAAAATCTCCACACCACTGTGCTTGAAACGTTTGAAGTTTTATGATCATCATAATTCATGTAAACTTTATTTTAAACATTATTATAAATTAGACGAGTACCTTGCACATCAACGGAATTTTATAGCTGCATAAGTTTCCAGCCGTGTGCATTGTATGATTGACTAATTTTCGCTAATAAGTACATAATTAAGTTTCCAACCGTGTATTAGTTTGTTTCCTTACATATGATTGTATTTATAATAACTACTCATGTAATTCCTATTTAAAGTTTATTTAAAGATATCTAGAAAAACATTTTTAACAAACTTTATGTTTTAACTTCGTCAATGGTCATTATGTGTTATTAAACTCGCATATTGTGTACAACACGATATTAATAGTTAAATCTAAACAATAACATCAAACTTAACACTTATGTCAGTTAAACAAAGTTAAATCTTTCATAAAAAAAAAAAAAAACTTTACAAAATATTAATCGATATTAATACATAATGAAAAAGTTTATGTAAAACTCGTGCAAAATTATTAGTTGTACTTATATCACAATTACAAATAATTAAACACGGGCAAATTCTTTTATGCTTGTTTATTAAAGTAAAATTTGAAAATAAATTTGATTCATATGTAAACCTCGTGTGTGCACGAGACTTATAACTAGTTGAGAATGACGATGAATAAACTTCGTGAAAGAAAAAATATACTTAAATGGTTGAAAAAATGTCATTGAATGTTTACAAGTATAGAATTAACTCATTGAGAAAGACAAAGAATGATCAAGTGTAAAGTTAAGAACACTATTTTTACATGAGAGTTAAGATTAAATGAGAATGATGAGAAGAAACAATAATCACACATTTCTCATGTACTTATAAATTTAACTGTATCTTCTCTTAATTTTTTTCCCCATTCAAAATGTGTGACTAAAATTTCGTATCATTCTTATCATTTCAATTTTTTTCTTTCTCAATAGATCTCTTCTCCATGACCTTGTGCATCACATGTTAACTTTAAAAAGGTCTAGAACAATCGGCTACAATTATGCTTAACAATTATTTTTCAGGGTTAAAATGGTAAATCAACAAATGGTTCAGACGTTTTCATTTTCAAGAAACCAGATTGAGTGTTTAGAAAAATGATTGTTGTGCCTAATGATTTAATTAGTTGATTTAAGAAAATGATTAGTGAAATTTGAAGAGAAAAAATACATAATACAATTGTACAAGTTATTTATGCATGGGACATGTATTTAGGCATGCGGGTCTAGCACCACTCGAGTTTTTATCTTATAGCTAACTAGATTTGTGAAATATTTGACGTTGTCATTTTGGTTTTGTGGCACATAGAAAGATCATAGCTTTCACCTTTTCCGTACCACTGCTTTTTCAAAGTTATATATTAAAAGAGATTCATGATGCCGAACAGCCTTGTTTGTTCGCAACAAGGACATCACAACCATAAAGTTTATCTCAAATGTTACACTATCAACTATCATTGTCCCAGGGGCGTTACTTGTCTCACCAGTCTGCGGTTCTTAATATTTACTCACTAGCGTCTTTTGTTTGGTGGAACACCACAAGAAAGAACTGTAGGCAATCATATTCACATAAATAAGTTCATGTTTAGTAAAACACTTTAGAGGACCAACAACGTGTTGAAAAATAATAGCACCATACAACCTAAACTCTCAGAACTTTGCTTGTGGGTACTGTATAAGCAATTATGGTCAAATAAATAGATGATAGGAATGAAGGAAACGAGACGGATTATTGTATCTTGAAACAAAAAGCTTTATGATACTTAAATTCCAATGCCCTTAACACTCAAAATGTTCGGTGAATCCGAGAGTAAATTTTTCCCAAGTTAAAATTGGTTTCCTAAAACCAATGATGTTCTTATATAAGAGAAAAATCTATTCGACACTTACGTTCTTAAGTTACACATTCCAAATTTGAAGTGCCAGCAGGTAAGTCAAAAATATAGACAATCATACATCACATACTCTACCAAAAGAAATTCAAAATCAGGAATCAATTCCATACACTATTTATACACCTGGTAGCAAAAATCAAACCTTTATTGTCTCAAATTTCTCCCCTGTAGCTCCACCCTTGTCTTTTTGGGACTGGATATAACGAATTGTACTAGCAAAGAAAGCATCAGCAGCTGGATCTGATGCTGTACTATCGCTTTGCATTTCAGTTGTGACCAGTTCAATCAGGCCCTGAATTGATGCAACCGTAATTTGTGTGTTTCCTTTCTCGAAGAAGTATAAATACCTGCAATTACAACGCAGTCACACCATCTTAATACATCTTCTCTTAAATAGGTTTCATAGTATATTCAAGGTGAAATCACATTAGGTCACAACTAATGGATCAGAACGGAGGATTTTAAACACACGTGTCGAAATGCGTAAGAATGGGTAAGCCAACCCACTAACACTTTATATCCTATATTTTGAATTTTACAAATAATTAATGTATCATAAATATTATTACAAAAACCTATATTAGTAGATAATATCCAACTGTTTAGTAAAAAAATTATTAAGGAAAGAAAACAATGAAATGATTACGTTGTTTTTAGTTGGAGAAAATTTTCCTTCATTTCCTATTTCTTGTTTTATAGAAAAAAGAGGGGGTTTCTATCTCCACAAAACAATTGAAAAAATAGAAAACGCGTTTAGTTAGAGAAACATGCATTTCTATTTTCCATTTGCAAAACTAGAAAACATGCTCAAGTGTTGTTGTTTTCTATCTCAATTCTCTATTCACCTTTGTAATATTATAAAGACATCTTTGAAACACAAAAACAAATATTATAAATTAACCAACTAAATTATAAAAAAAAAGTCTAATACAAGAAAATAAAGAAATAAAAAAGTAAAATTTAGCATCAAACAACATGAAAAAAAAAAAAAAAAAAAAAAACAAAACAAAAAAAACTTCAAACGACTACAATTCGACATAACAACATATATTTGACATTAAGTAAAATTTCCTATTTCATCCGTTTTTATCTGTTTTTATCCGTTTTTATATGTTTTCATACGTTTTATCCGTTTTATACATTTATACGTTTTTGTACTTTTTATACGTTTTCACCCGTTTAATCCGGCTTTATACGTTTTTATGCATATAAAAACGTAAAAAACGATAAAACGATAAAAACGTGCAAAACCAGACAAAAACGATAAAACGGACGAAAACGATAAAACGGATAAAACATATATAAATGTACAAAACGGATAAAAACGCACAAATGTATAAAAACGCATAAAATGCGGATAAAAATGGATAAAATGTAAACACATGGATAAAACGTACAAAGACGATAAAAACAGACAAAATCGCATAAAACGCATAAAACGGATTAAAACGTAAAACGTATAAAACATACAAAAACGGATAAAACGCATAAAAACGGATAAAAATGTATAAACTTGGATAAAAGGGATAAAAGGTAAGAAAACGTATAAAACGTGCAAATACATAAATCGGATGAAAACGTATAAAAAGTTCAAAACGTAAAATACATAAAACGCATAAAACGTATAAAAATGGATCACTTCGGTTAGTACATAGAGCATCATTGGCTTTTACCCTATGGAAAATGAGTGGGGAAAGGGATCGGGGTATTTTAAAGGAAATAAGTGAAAACAAAAAAAAAATGTTTTGCAGTTGTGTATTAAAGTGGGAAATAGCGATTTTGTGTTTTGTAGATAATTTTGTTGGAAAACATTAATTTGAGTGCGATCTCTTTTTTTTGTTTTCCACAAAACATTTTGTGGAAAACAAGGGTGTTTTCCTCCAACTAACGTTTTAAATTTGTTTACTTACTTGTTTAGAATCTCGATAAAGAGCATGACCGATCCACTGCTACCTTTCGTCACATTGGCCATTTGTTGAGCAGCATTTGCGATTCTTAAGGCACGCTTCAAGCAGAGCAATACTCTACATCACCATAAACAACTTGACTTAGGTCCTAAACTTGATATAATTCAGAATGATTGCCCAGAAATCTATGTATAACTGCTGACATATAAAATAAATAAATTATTGAGGTGGTAAAATGGGAGGGTCGGGCACTTGGGCAGGTTGGGTAACAGTTCCAAACTGGACACGTCGGGTTGAGATGACAAGTAGCCACTATTATGTTCGCTTTATTTACTTCAATAGATAACGAAAGTGGTAAATAAGATGACAAAAAGTATAGGTAAAAAATAATCTAATCTATCTTTTAGAAACCTATCTAGGATGTTTTACGCATGCAAAAACAATTTGGGTGAGTTTCAACCTATTGGAACTGTTCTAATTTTTGCCAAGTTATAAAAAGGTTACCAGTAAGGAGATCAAATATAACCTAACAAGTCCCATAAGCAACTAGGTCGATATTAGTATATTACCACCTCTATGAAGAGACACTCAAAAGAAAGTGATGATTATCTTGTACCTTTCACCATCCTTGATTCCATCTTGATCATCTACCCAGAACAGATGTGAACAAGCATAAACAGCTCTGCACTGATCTGGCTTCTTCAAGAGTTTTGCCGAATACTACCATAGCGTGAAAGGGAAAGATTAGAATGGTGTAATACATTGACCGATACAAAATGAATTGCATTAACAGACAAATAGCTAAGCATGTTACCCCTGTGGCCTTGTGGGTCAAGGTATCCCTGTTTTCAACACCAAATATGTGCATCCGTTGAAGAGTCCCTATAATGAGATATAGTGCTGTTACCTGTGCTTTTGAATCCTGTCACTCATGAAAAAAAGAAGCATAAATGATATGAAATGAATGCATCTCATACCTGCTATTTGGACCTCAAAAATCTTAAGATAAAAGAAGCATAATTTACCGAAATTTCTTCTTCATATAATATATATGCTTGGGTGAAAAACTCATATGCTACAGGTTCAAGATCACAATCATTGGCAGCCTGTTTAAAACAAAACCCAAGTAGTGTAGGTTAGAAGGAATACAATATATCAGATACTTATTTGGGTCAAGAAATGCATAGACGTACCTCGGCACATTCCAAGTATAACCTCAATGCAAGGTCGGGTACTGGTACCGTTGACAAAACCTCAATTGTCTGATTCAATATTTGGAAGATCTTCTTTGGTGTGGCTGATGCTGTTTCCTCTTCACTAGCATTATCATCCTGACTTTGTATTCGCCTAATCAACTGTAATGCCATGTGAAGTCCAATAAAAAAAAAAACAAATTAACCATCATAAGGAATGATAGGCGTTCAAGATGTTTATCATCTTCTAATCTATCAAGTGGCATACATCATAGATAATAACAAGCACCCAAAAACAGAAAATAGAGACAAACACCCTTTCAGTTTGGTCAAGTTGATTATATACGATCTACACATGTAAGAGCTCAATTTAAGTGGAGTTTGGATGATCACGTATTTCAGTGCGTGCTCATAGCATGTAAATCAAGAAGTTCGACTTTTCTGGTTGGTGGTTATCTCAAATGATTTACTACACATGACCCTAAATTTCAGATTATATATTTCATGGTAGACAGCTCTGATTGTGATAAACAATTAGTGTCTTCAATTAGATAACTAATGTTCTCCATCCTAGAAAAAGTGGCCATCTCCAATGAGCAAAAGCCTTGAAATTAAATTTTTCCTAATTACTCTGGCTTCCAATTGCTTGGAACATAAAAAACTTCTCAGCGCGGTTATATAAGTACATTTTTGCTTTAAACCGATATCTAGATGCTAATTCTCTTTAGATAAACAAAAACAGAACAATGTTTGGGAAGGATGCAATAAGGTATCGTTCAAACTACCATACTTTTGAAGTTTGTGAACAGTTAATTTTGAGTAACCTAAGCAGAGCCCCTTTGTCAGATGGATTATATTCTGATTAACAGTGCTACTTTTGACGCTCACTTTACACATGTATATACAACATCAAGCTCGCTGCAATAGTTTAGTGATGAATCCAATGCACATATCCGCAAATGTGAACATGAGATACTCCTATAGTATCATAGGATAGTATTTACCTCAATAGTAAAGAAACAACTACAGGCTATTTGTTTTCCAAATCTTAGCATAAGTATATACATCAAGCTACATAAACAAATTTAACATCAACCGAAGAAAGAATAAAACCTTTAGAGCATTATATATAAGTGGAGGAATTGTGAAGGGAAGTCGCTTAGGTCCTCCAGTCAGAATATGCTTCTTCACTGTACAGATAATCTGGCAGCATAACATAAAAAATAAAAACCATGATGACATGATATATTCTGTATTCATTAGAAATGTAAACATCATTTTGCAGGGTGCTGACGGCAACTAACTGAGATAACCCCCAGTAAAATGTACCACGTCAACAAGGGACAGGATATGTTCTGTATTCATTAAAATAGTAAACATCATTTTGCAGGGTGCCTTTCAGTTAAATGCACCAAATCATGGTGCATGAAAATGGGCACACTTTTCTCTTTCTTTCTTTTTTAGTATAACAAAGATATATTCAACAAAGCAATTTTTAACAAAGTTTGATAACGATCTCATGAAAATAAATTAAGCAGAAGTGATCTAACACCAAATAAAAACAACCACTGGAAGGGAGATCACTACCCCTATGGAAACAACAGAAAAGAACATGAATCTGTGGTAGAAAATAAATTTTTAACAAAGTTTGATAACGATCTCATGAAAATAAATTAAGCAGAAGTGATCTAACACCAACTAAAAACAACCATTGGAAAGGAGATCACCACTACCCCAATGAATACAACAGAAAAGAACATGAATCTGTGGTAGAAAAACCTTATAAGCATACACGCGAAAACCAAGTTTATACAAGTTGAGGACTTGAGGTTGTAGCCAATAAATTATAAAACAACCTGAGTGCCAGATAATCGACCTACAGAAGAGTAAAACAAAGTTACCAAAATCAAGTGATACCTTTAACATCTCTTCTGGATCCTCATTATACAGCATTTGAATTAGACGTGCAACAGAGTTCTGCTCCTCCTTAAAGTCATCCTCGTCCATCTGCAGAAGGCAGAGAAACCTTGATTAAAGATACAAACCTTTTATAGATAGAGGCATCATGCTATGTCTATTAGCATATTAATATATGATAATATGCATATTCATAAAGGAGGAAATATAAAATGAGTTACAATTGAGAAATAAAATCTTTAGGAGCTAACCTCATCATCACTATCAGCATCCAAATCTTTAATAAGCCCTTTTATTAGTTCAAATAAAGCCCCAACCTACAAAAAGTTCACAGATTAATAAATGGATTATCAATGTCAAAATAAACTGTGAATAGCCACTATACCTTTTCAGCAGTTGAGATGTGAGTCTTGTTTTTCATGATGCTTTGTATTATAACATTAGACATCACTTTATTAGTACTATCATCCAGGTATTCCATGACTTGTGGATAGTTAGAAAGTTTTAGTGCAGTATCTATATCATTATATTTCTCCAACGGAGCACTTAGAAGTGTCACAATCTGCTTTGTCGCTTTGCCTTCCAGCTTTCCTTTGCCAGCAATTTTGCTAACACATGCACCCTGAGGGAATCAGAACATAAAATTGTAAATGGTACAATTTGTATCTGTGGAAATTACCTATATTAGCAAATAAAATTCTATACCAAATACCCGTTGTAAAAATTATAATAATATTGTTTGTCAAAACAAAATTAAATATAAAGCAATAAAGCAATATTATTATTAGAACATAATAAACGGTTGTAAAATACGTAACTGCTATTGAGGAAGGACGCATAACGATCACGGTTATTGTAAATAGTATCTTAGGGTCGACGTAATAACACTGCTAAACATTATCCAATAACTTTCGTCTGCTTTTGCTGATTACATACATTTAGATTTGAAAGCTTAGAAGCTAAACTTACAATAACATACGACTCAATGAGGTTCTAATACGTAAAAACATACCATTATTTCACAGCTATGGATATACTATACTAAGAATGACATGCGACTTCCATCAATATAATTAGTGATCAGGTCCCTATTTCCTTTCTAATGTGGCACATTGTCTTTATGTGATATGGTGCCTACTGAACTAGAGAAGGGATGTTATAAGGTGTAAACAGTTGTGATGGGTTCCTGGGGAGAAGCAAGAGCGTAATAACCAAGTGAATATGATTAAACACAAGTTTAATATCATCGTAATAAACATGAGAAGCATGCAAAGATGAAAAAACTTTTTTTTTCCTATTGATATATGGTTACACTACTCGTCATCATGAACTCCTTTCTTTTTGTTTCAGCAGAAGTATACCAAAAACCTCAAATAGGAACCCACTATCATCCTTCCTGTTTGTGTTCAGAGGCAAAATTCCATATTCATGATTGTTATTAGGTTTAACCTCTTTATGATAGCTTTTAATTCCACTTACAGCACACACCAGCTAGTTTGATTATAGATCTTATTGTGGACGTCGTACGTTATTCAATTGTAAGTTGAGTAATCAATTGTTTTAGATTTTCTTCAGGCCCCAAAACATCAGAAATCCAGCGGTGAACTTCACCCAACACTTGTGGAGTCAAAATGCATCTCTTTTAGTGACCACTTTGTCCAACTGGTAAGTCCAACTTTCTACTTTGACGCTAATTAAGTTATTAAAGTAACTAAGTGGTCCAAAACTACAACAATTTTCTTTTTCCCAGAGGAGTTGACACACATTCAACTAGGTCAGCCATTATCTAAAGCTGCTGCAAGCTCACAATCTTAGTTAAACCTGTGAGCTACAAAGCCCTATATGTCAGCTTTTTACAGTGACTAACATTACACATGCTTTGTGGGTTTGCAGAACATATTGAAACATGAGGTTTTGCAGAGCATATTAAAACTGGAAAGGGGAAAGAACAAGTCGCCATTCACCTAAACATACAGTTTAAACCAGTCACTGTTTGTAACTCTTACTATTACACCAAGGTTAAGATATTACAATCGTGATAATTCAATAAATCTCTAGATCATTCATCAGGAGAAAGCAAGAAGGAGTTACAGGTATGAGACTTCTCTTTGGAGAATATTAAAGTAGTGTCCAGTAATTAATGCCAAGCTACATACACATATGACGTAAATCAATGGATGTGTTAGGTAACTCAAATCCTTGTTCAATTAAAATATACATTCAGTGTGCAATCTTTTTGGATGAGGAACATAGGGGAAAAGCTAAAAAATTGAGCTTACTGATCTTGGTTTAAAATTGCGCGCATCGTTGCGCTCGCATCGCGCATCAGAGTGATGCGTGGGAAAAACGCAACAGAAAACTTGATGCGAGGTTGTTCCAGGATGCGGCCTGATGCGAACGCATCGCGTCGTAATAGTGTATTGCTCGCATCGGACGCAATGGACGCATCACTTCGCAACAGTTTTAATTTTGAATAGTATAGACTTTTATAGTTTAAGTTTAAGTTGACTTTTTGTTTCTGGTCAAATCATTAAGTTGACATGCTTGATGTTATAACATTAAGTAGTATCATTATACACGTGACTTATCCCATATTTAATCATTTACTTGTCGAGTAATTTATGTAGAAATATTATATATTTTTTATATATTACCTAGCGCCGCGCGTCCGTGATGCGCTCGCAACCGCATCGCGCATCACGCATCGGTCTTTTGGACCTCGAGCGCAACGGATCGCCACACGCAATTTAAAACCAAGTTACTGATTACTCCTGATGGATATTTATACTAGAATTCAAGCACATACTTTAATTAAGAAAATAGAAAAATCGAGATAAAGAGGAAGTCACCAGTATTTGATCCACATAGTCAAGCCGATCCGGATGGACATGGAGCGTAAATGTCAGAAGAGCTGAATATAAAGTTACAGCCCCAAAAACAGGCATATCAGGTTGTGCTTCAATCACCTGCACTACAACAAAAAACAAGTTCACAACTGCTTGAATAGACATCCTACCAACCACTATTGTACGGTAACAGCTTAAATAGCGCATGGAAAAAAAGAACATAAACCAGATCAATTAACATCTGATCAAGTCGTGAGCTTGGTTTGAGAAAAAATAAATAGAAGTTGGTTTGATAATTTGATAGATAATATTACTAATTAGGCCATAAAGCATTTCAAATGATAAATTTTGATGGAAATATCCCCACAAAACTTTACGGTCAAGCGAAAACACATAAGAAGCACATAGTGCGTCTCTAATTGAAAATATGTACAACATCTAGACAGAAAGAACGAAATATAGTATTTGTTTTCATGTGTTTTTTAGTATAGAGAGAAACCATTTAGTTACTAATCCTCATAGTGCAAACAGGTACTCCTAAAAGAAATGACTTTTTTTTTTCCTTTTTTTTTCAGTGTTATCATTGGCTGTTGCTATCTGTTTGTTTTTCCAGTCTTCCAGACTTGGCACAACTTAAAAAATGCAACCTACTTCTTTCTTCCCCTTGCATATGTGTGCATTCAAATGCTTCTACAGATCTTAGTTTCACTTTGCAGCTGCTATTACCACATAGGCAATGCCAATACCACAAAACCAGAAAAAAAAAAAAAAAAATGTCTGTTCTGTGTGTCGACAATTTACTAAAGGCTCCGAGGCATAAATGACTTCTTTTACCTGACCTATCGCATTGTTCAGTTTTGCAAAAGCTTCTACTTGAATGAACTCTGGTAATACCTGCAGCGAAACTATTATCAGGCTTATGAAATTAGACTTTCAAAATTTGGCACAAGTTCACGCACCTCAATGCTTGATGCAGCGTAACTAGATAGCCTCTCCATTAAACCAGAAAGCACTGTCTTAATGTCAACAGAGGGCTGAAAAGACCAATTAACATGGAAACTTAACAACATAATGATAGAATTAGCAACATAATAAAACATAAACTATAGCAAAGAAACTTTCATAACAAAAGCCACAATGATCTTAGCAAATAATCAAGACAGGACACATCAAAAAAGTTCTTTATAGTCGAGTAAGGAATCAACACCAAATAGACGAAAGGTCATTAAATCTAAGGTACCAATTGACTCATTCAAGTAATTCTGAGTTCTGAAACTTCAAACTTGGACGGCTATCTCTCAAAAAGAACATATTGAATATAGTATTACATATTTACATTGCATAAACGGTATAGCAAAACCCACCTGAAGCTGTGGGAAGGCACCCAATAATGTTTCAAGAGTCTGTAAATGGTACTCGTCTGGGAACACTTGAATTATACAATCCATTAAATAATACTGCGCAAGATCATCCTTGCAATTCACAACCTGCATTTTTTTTAGAACATAAGATCATAACAAGAAAAACATAACCAATACATGGATTCTCAAGCCAAAGAATAACATATACACACGTACCTGCTCCAAGACTCTGGGAAGAACAGTGTCTTTGTACAGCTCTAGGTCAATACCTTCAATCTGACTGAGCACGTGCAGATTCTTCCCAACCTGAAACATTATGATGACAGCAGGCAGCCTTACATAAGAATACGCATGAAAACTGTTGTTGTTTATCTAAAGCGATCAAACATTAAGGTTATTAATTAGTTACAAGGTCACGAAGCTCATTCCTCTCCTTTTCACGCTTTTCCTTCTCCCGTGCAGATCCCTGCAGGCCAGAAAATCAACTTACATGCCTCAGATTAAATATCAACCATACATAACAATAATTCACCTAAAAAGAAACCCCATTATTTTTTTAGTTTTTCAAAACATAAAGGTTTTTTTTTTTGTAGTTAACCGTTAGTTGGTTGTTAACCATAAAGGATATGGTTAACAGCAAAGTTCTACTGATGCTTGAACTAACCTGGTGTTGCATTCGAACCCACAATTTGTTCATCTCTGTGAAGTTCTGAAGTACAAACTCGACAGCATCCATAACAGTGTTTTCATCCCTAAAAAGGCAAGGCATCCACACATTCATTAGGTCCAACATCTTAATCTTAATATATGTATTTTTTTATTGTTAAGATGATATTACGGACAAGTGTGCCAAGGTAAATAAAGACACATGCATACATACAATCTTCTAGTGGCCATGTAAAAGATAAGGAGAACACAGTGTGTACAAACTAGATACCTAAATACTTTATGATTGTGCAGGTATTTCACTTTCCAAGTAAAAATGCAGCATGGCTACAAAATTGTAGGTTTAGTAACGAAGGTATATCATCTGCTCGCCATTGAGTCCAATACACAAGCAAATACAATTTGTCTCCTTAACACTTAATTTAATGATGAATTTCCAGAATTGTTACTTAACATGTGTGAAAGTGTAATTACTAAATGTATTGGTATACCATCTCTTCACAAATGCATGTTCCTATTAAAATCATTACAAGACACAAGGAGGATAACAGGAGATCAAAGTGCTTCACTATGCATATATATATTTCTGTTTGCAGCTGGCAAACAAAGAGCCAGCATGTTTAAGAGATTAAAGTGTTTAATTACAAGACAAGTTAGTTTATCATTTATCAGCAGATAATTCACAATTATTGCATAACAAGTCTAACTGGTCAATTGAAAACGTAAAAGTATGATAGTCTTACCCTTCATACTCGGAACCAATATCAGGTAGCTTATCCCTGCTGACTTGAGAAAGATAACTCCTAAGGAAGAGTCCACGAAGAGGATGCTGGATACCACGACACATTTCAACAAGATCTTTTAGGATGTCCTTAGCAGGAGCCTCCTTTGACTTAATGTACACAGATCCTACTGTACAAAGTAGATACCTAAATAAATGAAAGAAGGATGGTCAAGAATCAATACCCATGTATGGTTGAAGTGAATTAGTGAGGTTGGGTGATTATATAACAAATAATTAACAAAAGGTCATTCACATGAGTATCTTTATCCTTTGAGCAGTGAATTACATATATTAGAACAATAAAATGAACAGCTTGTTTGGCATGTCCTGTTCATCTGGTTGACACATGAGAGATCCCCAAAGTCACAAAGTGATTGTGAGAAAGATAATAATAATAATAATACTTGTGAAATTCTCCGATAAAACGCAATTTTCCCTTTTTAGGCGAAGTTTCAATCCAAATTGCCTCTTTATATGGGCAATGAGAATATATTGATAGCATTATTTGTTCCATTTTCTTAACCATATTGAAGGATATCTGACTAAATTGTCAACCAGTTTATTTCAGGACGGTACGGTGGGTATATTAGGAAACAAACATTTATTGAACCGTTGAACATTAAGGATCAACAAAAACACCATAGGGTTAAGATCAATACCCAAAGGTAAGTGTTCTAACATCACGTATTTGTTTATTTCGTACTATAAAATTGCAGACAAGTAGAACTCCACTGCAAATTTAAGCTGATTACGGCAAGATATTCAAAGTTCCACATTTCCAACACAACATAATTTAGGTTTACCTCAAGTAGATAGAATTTATCCATCACTACAAATCTAAATATGAAGATATACAAGCCACCAAATGCTAAAACGACATGATTCCACACTAGTAATACAGAATAAGCATCTCTCACTTAGCCCACTCACCTTAAAATGTCCTTGTCCCAAATGCATCTCATAGGCATAAGCATAAGTTTAGAGTTTGTAAAAAAGCTACTACCCTACTTAACTTGCACCCAGGCAAGGACTTCATAGAAAAGCATCAGATTACCTTTACACTACTAGCATATTCTTCTACATAGTTACTCAATATGGGAGCATAATAGTACCAGCGCTATGAGTGTAACCTAAATTTTTTATTTGCAAAGGAGATACATGACATAATGCAGTGTTCTGGTTCACAGCGTCATAGAAAGCAAAACTCGATTCCAAGTCATATTATCTATCCAGTATTCCGGTATATAACTAAGTACCCCATAAGCATCTCATAGGCATAAGTTTGAATTGGTAGACCACCTGATACCCTAGTTAGCAGATACCTATATCATAACCCGAAAGAAAGTTCAGGTTATGTTCACACTACTAGATCATACTAGATGAGTAATTTTCTACATAATAGCTCATTATGGGGAGCATAATAAACGAGTAGTTTTGTTAATATGAATGTTGTAATATATATGTTTCAGGGGAATCAATAATCGAGTATCTAACATAACCACCACATCATCCTCAACCCGGTGATCTCCTCTATAGCTTTAGTAAGGATCTATTGCATTACATCCACCAGCGTCCAAAGCTATTCGTTTTATAAGCAAGTTAAATACAAATAGAAACGTAAAGTAAAGAATTACAAATTTCCCAAATATGGACTTACAATCTGGGCAATATATTCCCGGCATGCTGCACAAGCTCATAAAGCTCAATAATGGAACAACTCCGCCTAGTCTCCTCCTTAAAAAAAATCTCGAGCTTCCTCAACTCATCAGATGCCCGCATATCTAACAACAAATAAACACATTCACATTCCACAAATAGTTCACAAGTATAACAAATGACAAGAGTAACAAACAGTTAATTACAGAGTTCGTAGTATTTATGAGGCGATAATCGGGAAGTGCGAAGCTCAGACAGCATCTGAGCAGAATATTTCAAGGCATCTTTTATATTATTCGAATCCTGTAACAAACAGTTGATCAAATTAGACCTAATTCACAAATTTTATAGAAAAATTAGGGTTTAAGTGATGGTTGTTATACCAAGGCGCGATGCATGTAAAAAGCGTTCTGTTGGATACCGGCGATAGCGGCAGTTAGCCATTTCTCTTCGTCTTCAACGATGCCGTCGTTGTGGATCATTGTGATCGATCTGATGTGGTGATCGTGTTTCAGTTGAATTAGTTATTATTATTATGTAAGTGAGTGGTGGTTAACGGTGGTGTTTGTGTCTAGTTAGATTGGAATTGGAAAGTCCGCTTTTCAGTTTTTGGACTCTTTTAGTCGTCTCATGAGTTGTGCTACTTTTTATTGTTTTTGGCTAACTAGTTAAAATACTCTTACATGGACGGGATTTTTTTTTTTAAATCTTTTACTAAGTATTATTATCGATTAAAATACAAACTTTGGCTAACTAAATAATTATGACAATAAGTTTGGTTGTTGTGATGTTTTCTTGTTGATGCAGACTTGTAAATTATTATCATCATTTTCTCATAAATAGATCTTATCTTTTGACCATTTTTATAAATAAACAGCATACTTAGTAAAACAATTAAGTATATTTAGTATACGCACGGAGTTTGGACATAAATTTTTGATCATGTATTAATACCAAATATTGTGAGTTCAAAATTAATGGCAATAATTATATCATCTATATATAATTTTAAAATTTTTAAAACTTTTTGTAATTGTTTAAAGCAAATGCGCTAATGCTGATTAGTTGTTTAGGTAACCTTCCCACTTTACAAAAAATAAAACTACCATTTTAGACCAAACAAACTTCATGTTAGAGGTCATATTGTAGTTACATTATACCATAAACAATTAAAAATAATTATAATAATGTAAGAATTCACTAATATATTAAATAAAACGCACAAATCATTGTCAATAAGATATAGTAACAACATAAACTAAGTACAATGACTAAACCAAAACCAGATAACATATACATTTTCTTCCTTTTCTCTTTATCTTGACTCTTGAGTACTTCGGATCTATGGCACGGTATGGTGTCAATTTACACTCTTCAGTTTTCCACCATGAGCAACGTGCTTCTACCTCCATGCCTTTTATGTTACTAAGAGAGCTATCGTAACTTCCAAATGAAAACCTAAGTCGATTCGCTCCCAGACCGTCAAGTTTTATCACTCAAGCCGACCACTTGTGAATGGCCGACCGTAACAAACTTAAAACAGCCCGGAAACAAATGCAATGAAGATCAGGAGAGTATAGTGTTTCCCCGGGTCGTTATGTCCCAGCGAGCTATACGAAGAATCACCAAACGAATAGTGATCGAGAGATTTGAACGGAAAATAGGTTTTGATAATGATTATAACTACAGAAATAACCTATAATTACAAAGGCTTAAATGCAAATTAAAGGAAATTAAAAAGATAAAAAAATATTAAATAAACGCTATCACTATTTTTAAAATGATGTTTTTGGTTTTACTTTTATAAAACTTAAATTAAAAACTACTGACGCAAAATGAAAATGTGAAACTAAAACACTATTAGTCCTAAAAATATGAAAATGATATTTTTACAAACCTAATGATAAAAGAAAATTTTTAGAAAAAGAAAATTATTTTTAAAACTATTTATCTAATTATTATTAATTAAAAACTATTTTTAACTATTTAATAATAGCCTAAAATACAAGAAATTAGGAAATAAAGCTAGAAAAATAAAATTTTGACTTGGAAAAATCTAAAATAACAAAATAGAATTTTCAAAACTATTTTTGTATTTTTCTGATTATTTTTCTATTTTCTATGAATTAAAAACTATTTAAAACTACTTAAATTGCTTAAAAATACAAATTTAACTAAGAAAAATCTGGAAAAATATTTTTTTGACTTTTTATATTTATCTTGACCTAAGAAAAATGAAAAATTATTTTTTTGAAACTTTTCTTAATTAATTGTATTAAATGCTAATTAAAAAGGCTTAAAAACTATTAAAAATGGAGAAAAATACCAAACTGACCTAGAAAAATCTGAAAAATTCAAGATAAGTCTAAAATAATATTTAGAATCTAGGAAAAATATAAAAACATGGGGTTGTGTGCAAGAATATGAAACTGCTATGCCAAGTGCTTATAAATAAGCACTTATTTTAAGCAAATGGTACCAAATAAGCACCACACTGTCACAGAAGCTCTAATATGCTAAAAGTACTCAAAAGTGACTAAAAACAACAAACCTTAACCTCTGAATTGCAAGCTTAACAGATTTGATTGTTTTGAGTTAAAATGCTAAAAACAGTTTTAAGGGCTACTTTGTGGACTGAAAATAAGCACTCAAGATAAGTTGAAACTAAAAACCAAATGCTGGAACCTAATCTAGACCTGGCTAGCTATGTCTAAACCAGAGATGAGCCCTGGATGAGCTTTGATGAGCTTGGTACAAACTCAAGCATAAACCACAATGCGACTCGGTGAATCTTGAGTCGGCTGTACCTGGGGCAATTACACCCATCTTGACAAGCTAATTAAGAGCTTATAAAAAATTCACAAAAATGTACAAAAATGATAATAAGAAAATAGACCAAGTGAAGTTTTAAAACCCACAATTTCTTTTGATTTGGCTCAGAAATGAATCCAAGAAAAATCACTCCATTTGGGCTCAAAACTGAATTTGCAACTTTTGACTTTTGAAGCAAAAATGAAATGTTGACTTTTATGAGATTTGAGCTCAATTTGTTGACTGATTATGATATATTATGATGAAATGGAACTACTGAAAGCTATTTCTATAAATTCTAAACACAAAACAAGTGTTTGATTTTACAAAAACTCCAACAGTTAAGCTATTAAGACAGTTGAACTGATTTTTGACTTTGAGCTATGCAGATGCAAATTTTAAGATAGCAATGAGTACATATGAGCTAGACAAGCCTGAAACAACAAGTTTTATCCACTGAACTAACCTAAATCACAGATCAAGCAACAAATCCAAACACCACTTAAAATCACTAATATGCAAATAAAATGAGATAACCACTGATCCCACTTGTGCAGACAATCAAAATGAGTCTAAGTGACTTAAATACAACTAATTAAACATGTTTAAGCCATCAATGATCACAGATACAAACACAAGAACAATATGCAAATTGAACTAAAAAATGAAATTGAGAATGACACTCACAAGAGTCCAAATTTTGTTTTTGCGGCTAAAACCAGAACCAATCCTACTCTAACCTAGTCTATTTCACCCCATCCAATGCTCTGCATCACCAAAATTCCAAAACCAAGCCCCATTGAGCCTCAGTTTGACTTTTGTTGACCAAGCACCAAACTTGGTTGAATCTGCTTTAAGAGCTTACTTGAAGCTATAATAAGCTTAATCAAGCTTATTTGAGTTCAAAAATAAATCACTAGAGGCTTGTATGTAAGAACATGAAATTGGATTTTTCAACAGTAAACACAAGAACATGAATTTTAACTAAACTTTGAAATTGATTCTTAAAACAGATTACAATGGTAAAATAACTTGAATTTAGATCATAGAAACAAAAGTTTACATTGTAAAACTTAAACTAGAATATTTATTCTAAAAACGACATACAAAGGAAACTAAAACTAACTAACTCCCTCTTTGCATCTCTTTCATCCTTTTTATACACCCACATTGCTTCTCTCCTCTTTCTGAGCAAATCCCACCTCCTTTTAGGACCATTGGATCAGTTAGGATTATAATGGCCATTGATTTCATTTTTGGCGGAAAGATTGTTTTGGCTTTGTTGGGGTTGAGTGAGGGGAAGGAAGTGCATTAAATGTATCTTGGAGGTTTGTTGAAGTGGGGGGAACAAGGGAAGTGGATCATGAGCTGGAGGTGTGGGAGATGGTGTGTTGCAGGGTTAGTGGGTGAGGAGAAGAAGAAAAGAAAAAAGTGGCGGGTTGGTTTATTTGACGGATATTTGGCTATTATGAAGGGGGTCCAAAAGTATAAATGACAGGGGGTCAATTGGTTTGAGACAAGGGTCCAAGGTCAAAAAGGTTTTAATAACACAAGGACCTAATTGTAATTTCTGAAAATACAGGGACCAATGCTGCCAATTCTGCAAAGTTGTTTCAAGGGACCACAAGTGACAAGCTCCAATAGTACAAGGACCAAACTTGACATTTTCAAATTTCCAAGGGCCATTTTTGCCAATTTTTAAACTTGAAGGACCAAATTTGTAATTTCTCAAAACTTTTGATATTTTTCACCAAAGGACTAATTTTGACAACTTATGATTTTAAAAGGACCTTTGGTGATTTTTCTTTTGAAATTAAGTGCTCAGGGACTATTTCTGACAAATTTTGAAAGTTGAGGAATTTGAAACGCCAATTATGCAAACTTTGCTCATTTTTCATCTGATTTTGAACATTTTGCATCCGAAACATATAAAATGCAATTTTGAGATATTTTCAGTATTTTGATGCGTTCGAGCATTTTTAAACGTTTTGCGTTCGAGATTTAACCAAAAAATGACGAGTATTTACACACTCATCAATCCCCCACACTAAACTATTGCTAGTCCCTAGCAATCTTTTGAGAAAAACTTAATGGATTTGAATCTCCTTACCAAAAGCCATTACTTCTGGAGTAGCCAAATGTTTCAGTTCAAGTAAGAACCATGGTACACCGATAACCATGTGATTTTGAGCAAACCACCACTTCCAACGGAGTTTGATTTGTCTTTACCGAAGTTTGCTCGGACTAGCCAACTCTAAGATAAATTATCAATATTATCTTTGGTGAGCTGATTACCAATTATGGTTTTTCCATTGCCTTTACCACAAGCCATAAACTTGCGGGCTAGCCAACTCTTCACTAATTAAAGATATGGTGAGCTGAATACCATACAATTTTGGGCAAATTGCAAGTCGTCAACGGATTTGATAAATCTTTACCAAGAGCCGTTTGCTCCTGGATTAGCCAATCCTTTTGTTTATTAGACAAGGCGGACTGATAACCATAAGTTGAGTAAGTGAAAATCACTTACTCCAAAAAAAATTTTGGCCAAAAATGGGGGAATTAGGCGGTATAATTATATGACAAAATTCGTGAGAATTCCCCCCCACACTAGAAATGAATATTGCCCTCAATATTCAAAGTACCGGCTGTTATGCCGAAACTGAGAACGTAAAAGGGAAATACTACTGCCATTATTTGAAAGATATTATTTTTTTTATTTTATTTTTATTTTTTTTTGAAACTTTATATACAACAGCGGGGGGCAACTCCCCCACACTAGGGTGGTAGAAAGTAGAAAGAAGTCAGAAATATTGGTGAAAACCCATATGGTGTGTGCTATTGTTTTTGATTACCGAGTCGCTAGCTTGACTCGATCCCCGCATTCATTGGTTCATGGGGAAGTAAGTGGAAGAGACAATCTCCATCGGACTTTCATTCAAGATGTTTGTATAAACATTGAAGTACGTGAAAGTTCCACATCGATGAGATATAGAGAGATCCGGCTCACAAATAATAAATGAAAATGCCGGGGTCAAAGATAGTATCCTCATTCCGAACGAGTGAAGAAGAGAGGAAGTCACCGGTGTAGGTGAAGAAAGAAGGAAAATCATGATGACGATCATGATAAGATCTTCTTCCTCAGGATCAAGTGCAGATGCACTCGTTTGGATTTTATCGGTTGAGCTCTTTGGTTTGGAAAGCATCTCGGAAGGGAGGGTTGGAAAATTTGTCATAGAAATACAAACTCTCATGATTGAAAACTTTTCCCCCCGATCATGATTTTTGCCATCCAAGCAATCATACTCCGGCGGAGTCATGATATGAGTGAGTTCACCGGCGAACTCCTCATGAAGAGAATCATTCACATGATGTGAATTTGTGAATTCTTGTTCCATTGTAGACTCATCACTATCCTCAATCTGAGTATCAAAGAGTGGATTCTCAGAATTAAAGTGAATTCAGAGTCGAATTCAAATAGAGGATTAGTGAGAGTTGTTTTGAACGCTTCAGGAACAAAGTGATCAACATTCTCTATTGACGTTAGGGTGAGAAGTTAGTGAACGATCATTATAAAGGAGACTTTCAATCTCTCCCAGATCGGCTTCGAAATCAAAGAGACTATCGTCACTTTCGATGAAAGTGGATCTGATGTGAGTGAGTTCATCGGTGAACTCCTCGAAGAGGATCGACATGGGAGTGATGCCTCAACATACTCGATGTTTCCATAGGAAGAACAATCGTCGCTAAGATCGGAGAAAGTTTCAAAATGATCTTTTGAACACTCAAGAGGGGAAAGAGAATCACACATATGATCAGAAGTTCCCTGTGACTCTCTCGGGATTGGGACAAGGTTCTCAACATTAGACTTTATGAATTCGTCCGATTCCTTTTCGGAACAAGGTCAAGATGCTCGTCCCCCATGTTCAGAGAGTGAGTGGGAATATCGAGTGTGATAACAACAGACTGAGGGAGTTGAGAAATATTATCTTTAAAAGGATAAAAACCCTCCTCGTCATCATCATATAGAGCTGCCTTAAGAAATTGGGAACGCCTTAGAGATGCATGCTCTAGGACTAATAATTCTTCCCTAGATTTGCGAGCCTCTCGCTCTTCGGCTAGCAATTCTCCCATGGTTTTTTCACCACTCACTTGATTCTTAAGGTTTTGAATTATATCATCAAGTTTTTTCATTGCGGTTTCAAAATCTTGGGAAATTTCTTTAGGCAACGGATCAGGTGGAGTTTGAACCGTATGGTGCTGTGGAGGTTGGAAATTGTCAAAACCTGAAGTATAGTAATTTTGATTCCACGGTTGACATTGAAAATTATCGTGAGGACCTCCACAATTCTCACAACAATAAAACTGTTGAGCCTGGATTGGTGAATCATATGGATATTGGTCATAACCAAAGTTCGGAGCATCACCGGAAAACTGTTCATAGACAAACGTGTTTCCGGATTGACACTCAAATCCTTGGTGAGGACCTCCACAAAATTCACAGCAGTTATATGAAGATAAGTCGGGCTGGTGGGTAATGGAAAAGTTTGAGGGATCGTTAAATGAGTTCGGATTAGGATCATAATCAAATGAATTCCTCGAACCACAAAACAAACAACTCCCGTTCCGAATATCATTACCACATTACACACGCATACACAGCGACATGGTGAACCAAAAAGAGGCTCACCACAACCGACACAAGGAATAAACGATTCCATGAGAATAGAAGAAGTTAGAATCAAATGGATAGAGGGTAAAGGGATAAAGAATCAAAAAGGGTAAGAGGGTAAAGATGAATATTTTTGGTATTTTTGAAAAACATTTTGTAAAAATAAGAAAGAAAATCTTTTTGGGTTTTTGATTTTTAAGATGTTTTTGGATTTTTGGATTTTTATAAGAAAATATAGACATATATAGATGGTATGAACAATGAGTGAATATTCAAATCACTAATCTGCTAAACGGAAGATAATCAGCACAGCTCCCCGGCAGCGGCGCCAAAAATTTTGATTGGCTCCCAGACGGTCAAGTTTTATCACTCAAGCCGACCACTTGTGAATGGCCGACCGTAACAAACTTAAAACAGTCCGGAAACAAATGCAATGAAGATCAGGAGAGTATAGTGTTTCCCCGGGTCGTTATGTCCCAGCGAGCTATACGAAGAATCACCAAACGAATAGTGATCGAGAGATTTGAACGGAAAATAGGTTTTGATAATGATTATAACTACAGAAATAGCCTATAATTACAAAGGCTTAAATGCAAATTAAAGGAAATTAAAAAGATAAAAAATATTAAATAAACGCTATCACTATTTTTAAAATGATGTTTTTGGTTTTATCTTTTATAAAACTTAAATTAAAAACTACGCGACGTACAAATGAAAATGTGAAACTAAAACACTATTAGTCCTAAAAATATGAAAATGATATTTTTACAAACCTAATGATAAAAGAAAATTTTTAGAAAAGGAAAATTATTTTTAAAACTATTTATCTAATTATTATTAATTAAAAACTATTTTTAACTATTTAATAATAGCCTAAAATACAAGAAATTAGGAAATAAAGCTAGAAAAATAAAATTTTGACTTGGAAAAATCTAAAATAACAAAAGAGAATTTTCAAAACTATTTTTGTATTTTTCTGATTATTTTTCTATTTTCTATGAATTAAAAACTATTTAAAACTACTTAAATTGCTTAAAAATACAAATTTAACTAAGAAAAATCTGGAAAAATATTTTTTTGACTTTTTATATTTATCTTGACCTAAGAAAAATGAAAAATTATTTTTTTGAAACTTTTCTTAATTAATTGTATTAAATGCTAATTAAAAAGGCTTAAAAACTATTAAAAATGGAGAAAAATACCAAACTGACCTAGAAAAATCTGAAAAATTCAAGATAAGTCTAAAATAATATTTAGAATCTAGGAAAAATATAAAAACATGGGTTTGTGTGCAAGAATATGAAACTGCTATGCCAAGTGCTTATAAATAAGCACTTATTTTAAGCAAATGGTACCAAATAAGCACCACACTGTCACAGAAGCTCTAATATGCTAAAAGTACTCAAAAGTGACTAAAAACAACAAACCTTAACCTCTGAATTGCAAGCTTAACAGATTTGATTGTTTTGAGTTAAAATGCTAAAAACAGTTTTAAGGGCTACTTTGTGGACTGAAAATAAGCACTCAAGATAAGTTGAAACTAAAAACCAAATGCTGGAACCTAATCTAGACCTGGCTAGCTATGTCTAAACCAGAGATGAGCCCTGGATGAGCTTTGATGAGCTTGGTACAAACCTGCATAAACCCTGTGCAGACTCAGTGAATACTGAGTCAGTTGCACAGGGCAATTACACCCATCTTGACAAGCTAATTAAGAGCTTATAAAAAATTCACAAAAATGTACAAAAATGATAATAAGAAAATAGACCAAGTGAAGTTTTAAAACCCACAATTTCTTTTGATTTGGCTCAGAAATGAATCCAAGAAAAATCACTCCATTTGGGCTCAAAACTGAATTTGCAACTTTTGACTTTTGAAGCAAAAATGAAATGTTGACTTTTATGAGATTTGAGCTCAATTTGTTGACTGATTATGATATATTATGATGAAATGGAACTACTGAAAGCTATTTCTATAAATTCTAAACACAAAACAAGTGTTTGATTTTACAAAAACTCCAACAGTTAAGCTATTAAGACAGTTGAACTGATTTTTGACTTTGAGCTATGCAGATGCAAATTTTAAGATAGCAATGAGTACATATGAGCTAGACAAGCCTGAAACAACAAGTTTTATCCACTGAACTAACCTAAATCACAGATCAAGCAGCAAATCCAAACACCACTTAAAATCACTAATATGCAAATAAAATGAGATAACCACTGATCCCACTTGTGCAGACAATCAAAATGAGTCTAAGTGACTTAAATACAACTAATTAAACATGTTTAAGCCATCAATGATCACATATACAAACACAAGAACAATATGCAAATTGAACTAAAAAATGAAATTGAGAATGACACTCACAAGAGTCCAGCTTGTTTTTGCAGGCTAAAACCAGAACCAATCCTACTCTAACCTAGTCTATTTCACCCCATCCAATGCTCTTCATCACCAAAATTCCAAAACCAAGCCCCATTGAGCCTCAGTTTGACTTTTGTTGACCAAGCACCAAACTTGGTTGAATCTGCTTTAAGAGCTTACTTGAAGCTATAATAAGCTTAATCAAGCTTATTTGAGTTCAAAAATAAATCACTAGAGGCTTGTATGTAAGAACATGAAATTGGATTTTTCAACAGTAAACACAAGAATATGAATTTTCACTAAACTTTGAAATTGATTCTTAAAAACAGATTACAATGACAAGATAACTTGAATTTAGATCATAGAAACAAAATATTACATTTTAAAACTTAAACTAGAATATTTATTCTAAAGATGACATACAAAGGAAACTAAAACTAACTAACTCCTCTCTTTGCATCTCTTTCTTCCTTTTTATACACCCACATTGCTTCTCTCCTCTTTCTGAGCAAATCCCACCTCCTTTTAGGACCATTGGATCAGTTAGGATTATAATGGCCATTGATTTCATTTTTGGCGGGAAAGATTGTTTTGGCCTGTTGGGGTTGAGTGAGGGGAAGGAAGTGCATTAAATGTATCTTGAAGGTTTGTTGAAGTGGGGGGAACAAGGGAAGTGGATCATGAGCTGGAGGTGTGGGAGATGGTGTGTTGCAGGGTTAGTGGGTGAGGAGAAGAAGAAAAGAAAAAAAGGGCGCGGGGTTGGTTTATTTGACCAGATATTTGACTGGCTATTATGAAGGGGGTCCAAAAGTATAAATGACAGGGGGTCAATTGGTTTGAGACAAGGGTCCAAGGTCAAAAAGGTTTTAATAACACAAGGACCTAATTATAATTTCTGAAAATACAGGGACCAATGCTGCCAATTCTGCAAAGTTGTTTCAAGGGACCACAAGTGACAAGCTCCAATAGTACAAGGACCAAACTTGACATTTTCAAATTTCCAAGGGCCATTTTTGCCAATTTTTAAACTTGAAGGACCAAATTTGTAATTTCTCAAAACTTTTGATATTTTTCACCAAAGGACTAATTTTGACAACTTATGATTTTAAAAGGACCTTTGGTGATTTTCCTTTTGAAATTAAGTGCTCAGGGACTATTTCTGACAACTTTTGAAACTTGAGGGACTGAAACTGCCAATTATGCAAACTTAGCTCATTTTTCATCTGATTTTGAACATTTTGCATCTGAAACATATAAAATGCAATTTTGAGATATTTTCAGTATTTTGATGCGTTTCTGAGCATTTTTAAACGTTTTGCAGTTCAGATTTAACCAAAAATGATGAGTATTTACACACTCATCATAAGTCGATTACCATCAACAATTCTTGTTTACGACACCTTCATCATCCTCTTGAGTCTGCATTGTAGAAGCGAATATAGGTTCAACATTGACTTTAATTCACAATAATTCTCTGGTCAGAGACCATAGCCCATCAAGTTACCCACAGTAAAAACTTACCTCAATTTAAATCGTTTTGTACCTCTATTTATGTAGTCTAGTATGATTTTTACATAAAACTGATCATATGTTGCCCTTTTCGAGCTTCATTTATGTTTAGTGCATATCAGATCAATTACCAAATTTCGGCAGTGAAGAGGCAATGTACCATTAGAGATGTAAAAATTGGCCGACATGTCCGTGCTGTAAATCAATTAAATATGATGTGAAGACATAATAAAAAAACGATAAATGATCCATATCTACAAAATATACCCATACACAATTTTTACCTTGACATCAAAGGAAGAAAGTATTTGTTATTCCAATTGTATCAGATGACCTTGAAGGTTCCTAGCATCAAAGGAAGTAAGTATATCTTGGGTGAAAAAAAAAGATTCTCAAAAAATGTTGATAGAAGATGGAAAATTATAATAAAAGAAACATAAAGATGCATTAATTAATGAGAGGAATGTGATGAACTTGTAACCAATAACCTGGAATTATATCTAAAACACGCGAATGTTCATATAGCTTGATTCGATATATTCTTTGTGTGTGTTAAAGAACCTATTGCTTGTCGGAATATTATTAAACTGAAAGGTTGCCACTTCCTTTGTATGAAAGAATGGATATCATCTTAGACGCGACTTGCAAACATATACATAAGAACTAAATCGATAAAACTTTCTCCCTTTCCTCATTTAACAATATATGTGTTGATAAAATCATCATGTTTAATATTTTCCATTAAAAAGCATTTTTCTAGTATGATAATTTTTGGCATATATAGTACTACCAATTCAAAAAATGAGAGCAAGAAAGCAAAAATTAGTTTCGTTATGATCGTATATTGTATGTTTTGAAGATGTAAAGGTTGAAGTGTGATTAGATATAGCACTTCCCACACTTATGCTCAATTGACAGAGGTGATAGCATAACAAATAGTTGTCGAACATAATGAGAAATCCTCAACTACTTGTAGAGTTATGTTTCGTTCATCATTAAGAGTCAGCCTTGCTTATATTTCAAGATTCCTCAGTAGAAATGAATGAACACTTACTGTGGATGTTTGAAATTAGCATAACTATAGTTTCTGATGGTTTTAATGAATCTTAAAACCATGAGTACCATACAAAATAGGTCAATTTTTTTTAATCTTTATATTCTAAGCGGGTAAAAGTAATGGTTAAACTAAGAGAAAACCTTATGAGTACCATTTACTTATAAAATGGCTTAATTTTGTGACTCATGCCCAATGGGTCAAAAAAGTAAAATCAAAGCATTATAAAAAATAGAATAGAATAATACAAATTATGAATAAAGTTTTGAGAGATTAGAAACTACCACTTAATCACTAATTCCCCATTTTGATTAAAAATGCAGTAAGAAAGTTACCTATTGTCATGCTTCACGGTAGCGATCCCACCACTTGGGACGATATAAGTGTTGGAGTCTTGTTGTGCAGATATGTGATCTATTAGACTATTAGAGTATCAAGATGGTGATTAGATACTAATAAAAAAATTGGTTGTCAAAATAGTTATTCAATGTGTTTCAAGTTTTAATAATGAGATAATAAGAAATTTGAATACTTAACCACTTTCAATATCAACTATGTACTAATTAGTGCCGCGAACCTTTAAACCAAATAAAAACATTTGTTCCAAAATTATATCCATATGATTTACCTTTTGAATCATAAACCGTAGTTTTGGCTCACTGAAACTCGTTTGTTTAAAAAGAAATGGGTCAAAAGTAGCTAAACCTATACTTTCAAATCATAAAACCTCTATAGTCATTTTACACAAATAAGTAGGTTATTACTGAGATACCATACTTTTTTTAGTCATATTTGACATATAATTGACAAGGAAAATTTCAGGACAAAATAAGATCTGGATCAACCCATCCGTACAAACAGTTACCTATTTTGACCTGTTACCCAACTCGGTTAACGCAACCCACATAATTAAGTGTCCATTATGACATGTTACCCAACTTGCCCAATTAGGCCATTTTCTTATAATATATTTTTCGAGTATAGAATTTACTTATGGAAAAGCAAGGACAAACCGTCTCAAATATCTGGTAAATTATTTCTTTAGGCCCAACTTGCTGTATACCCTGTAAAACCCTTTTCACAAGATCAAAGTGAACACCACCTGTAACAAATACTCGAAGATTTAGTAACGGACGCAACTTATCACTTAAGGCGTAGATACCCTCAAGTATCACAGTATAGGAGCTCGGGTCCTCAAGTATACTGTTATGACAAATGAGCCTGTAAGTTTCATTTATATCTCATTAGTTGAAGACCTAAATAAGTGGGAACAACAAAGTTGAGTAATGAAAAATAAATTTCAAACATTGAAGTAATACCTTATTAGATTTCAGAATGTGTCACATGAAAATTCGATTCATTAAATTTGTCAAAAATCGAACTTTACTCTAATATGTTTAAAACATTAAACATCACTTATCATACTTGGCTAACTACACAAACGACATGAAACCAAAATGCCGTCTAACAACTTTAGTGTCTTTGGTAAGATATTTAGATATTAACTAAAGTCAGTTGGTTGAAAATAAAAAGTGTGCATTTAGTTGTGCTTTAAGCGAACACAATAACAGGATATTAGACAAATTCCATAAGGGAAGTAAACTTGAAGGTAAACCTTGACTTCAATTTATGATTGTTGCTTATGAGGGACAAATAAATTTGCTTAAGCTCTCCCAGATAATGTTGTTGCCTTTAATATATCACCACACCCATGTGCATTACATAGTCATAACTTAGGTCATTAGGTTATATGATGAATATCTTTCTTTAAAGTTCAGTTACTGTGCGTAACATTATATTAAATTAAAGTCATGCAAAGATGCATAGAATTTAGAGAGCTTCTGCAATTTTTTTTACATGATATAACTGTGAGCCAGCAATCAACTTGGTTGGGATATGTCACTTTTTAAAGTCTAACATTATACTGAATTAAAGTCATGCAAAGATGCATAGAATTTAGAGAGCTATTGCAATTTTTTTTACATGATATAACTGCGAGCCAGGAATCAACTTGGGATATGTCACCTTTTAAAGTCTCACTTGGAGGGTACTAACTTGTTGTATAAAAGCAACCTGTGAAACATATACAATAATCAAATTTATTTTGGAACTGAAACTTTAAAAAAAAATAGTGGCAAGTGACAAGCAATAGTTAAAAATAATATGTAGATATAAGCTTAAGCTACAACAAAAACGTAGCAAAAAGAGGTGACTGTTGGAAAATAAATATGAACTGAACGCATATTCCTTTGCAAGCTAAAGTTCAAAGTACCAGTTGAACATTGCTTTAGAAAAGGAGGCAATACAACATTATTCCAGTCCTTGCCTCACAGTAATAATACTTGTTACTTATATAACCAACTAATCAATAAGATTGAAAAAATGACAACACGGGGAAATGACCAATTAAAGTAATTGTGTATAAAAAGATGAAGAAATCGCACCCTATATCACCGAGAAAACTTTTTACTGCTACTGGAATTTGGAACTACAATAGGATGAAATGACTCGTCAATGAGGCAATTGTTATCCCTCTGAGAAATCCAAATCTATACACATGTTAAAGGGGAGTATTTATTTAAAACCAAATATTTGACTCAAAGTGCAGGTTCTCTCTAAATATGTGCACAACTCTTTCGTATATTGATGCACATATTGAGAGGGAGCGACCAAATGTTCCTTATTAGTAAAAGCTTTAAAGAAAACCACTTTTTTCCCCAAATGTTTTGGAATTATACTCCAAAGGCTACGAGTTAAACACTGAGTCTTTGATCGGGGGAGAGATTGTGATTTAAATCTTAAATTTGATAAAAGGGTGATTGTTTATTCAAACAAGCATTCCTTCCTCCATGTGCCAAATGATTTCAAAAGCCAATGCACATGTTGATGGGGAGCGTTTATGAAAAATAAAAAACAATTGAGGTACAAAATGCTTTGATATTATATCACAAGTACCTTGATTGACTTTCAAAATGATTTTCATTTGGTTTCAAAGGCGGAAAGAACTGTACCAAAAGATCGACCATTTTACTTTATGCATTGGAGTTATAAGGATGGTAAGGTTAGGTATTCGTTTCCACGATCCCGCCAGAGCCGGAGGGATCAACCCAGGGACAATCCACTAGATAGTGTAGAATTCCTTAGGTATGATAAAAAAACCATTAAAACATTTAAATAGGATACTCCCGTGTTACACACAATGAAACTGTTGTTTCTTTTGTTGTCACACCCCCAAATTACCTGTTTTGCAGCGGAATGGAATTCCTGGGGGTTGACTGTCATAGCATCAAAGTTACAGTTATATCGAACGACCTACAGTGTCGTTTTAAAAATACCGTTTGATTAAGTAAAATAATCAGAGTTTGCAAAACATAGGTCCCAAAAGATTTCCAACGTACCAAAAATGAGTTTGTTACAATCAAACGATAGTTAAGTGAATAAAAATATATGTGAGACGCGTCGACACCGCGACTCTATGATAAGTCCACATGCATGCCATGAAGTGAATGCCTTAGATACCTGAGATAAAACATGCTAAAAGTGTCAACACAATGGTTGGGTGAGTTCATAGAGTTTGTCTAACATGTAAAGCTTTTAAAGAACGTTCATGCAGCAAAGGCAAAGTTTTTGGTCATTTAGAATAGTCCACAAAGCAAAGGCATTGTAAATCCACTCAGTTCCAAGTTCCGCCCATACAAAACTTGCAACCTGTGTGTTCACAACCCACTGCCAAAAGTAGTATGTCTAGAAGTCAAGTACACGTTATCATAATAGTTCACAAAGCAAAGGCATTGTAAATCCACTCAGTTCCAAGTTCCGCCCATACAAAACTTACAACATGTGTGTTCACAACCCATTGCACAAAATATAGTATGTCTAGTGGTCAAGTACACGTTATCATAATAGTTCATAGTATAGCACCCCGTATATAATAATGTATTCCAGGCAAAGCCCCTAGAATAAATAATATGCGTCCCGTAACATAGTGGACGAGAGGTTGGCCGACCTCTAATAGCGCTATCCATAATACCTACTAATAGGAGACTAACAATGCGAATGTACGAACGGTACATCATACAACTATTATATACAATTAAGAACACTCTGAACATGGGAGAATTTAGATTGAAAATGCTCCGTTCCCATAGGGAGACATTCTGCTCCGGACCGGGGAGGCTTAAGGTTGCTCCGAACAAGGGAGACTTTGTACGCTCCACCAATAAGGCGAGACTTTATAGTGATGCTCCGAACATGGGAGACTTTATATTGATGCTCCGATCATGGGACTTTATAGTGATGCTCCGATCATGGGAGACTTTAGGTCAAGGTCATAGCACGTACGGTTCAATAAGTTCAAACAAGTCATAAGTTCGTATTTAAGTTCAAAGGTTCCATTCAAAAGTTCGTAATTAAGTTCAAGTGTTCCATTCAAAAGTTCATAATTAAGTTCAAATGTTTAAGTCGAGTTCAAAAGTTCAAAACAGTCAAAGAGCTCAAAACATATCAAAAGGTTCAAAATAGTCAAAGGGTTCAATATTATGTCAAACAAGTTCAAAATAGTCAAAGGGTTCAATATAAAGTTAAAAGAGATTAATTATATGTCAAAATGTTTTAAATCAAGTTAAATGAGATTGATTGTATGTCAAAAGAATTAAATCAAGTTAAAGTATTCAAATCTATGCCAATATATTCCTATCAAGTTAAAAGAGTTCAAATATATATGTCGAAGGGCTCAAAATCAAGGAAAGTGATTCAAATAATAGTGTTCATAACATAGTGATCAATTCAGTTCAGGCACAATCTACTTACTAGCATAAGTAGTGAAACAACAGTTATTTAAGTTCATATAAGGGTAAAGTAAAAGCAAGTAGTTGAGCATGTATCTCCCCCAAAGAGTTTGTAAAACAATTAAACGAGTAAAAGTGGGGCTACGAACTCACCTGATGCAATGATTATGGTGACAAAAATAGATACACTGAAGTGAGGTGCGATCTCTATCCGCAACCTAATATGAGTGATGTGTTCTAATGAAAGTCATGAAACAATGTCGTGCATGCAAACTCATATGATATCCATACCACTTGTACAATTTTGAAAATGAAGTTTATCGTCGAAATATATGTTTATGACATCTTGTCAAGTTACAAAATACTTTACAAGTATTTAGGTTGAAACAACATCCTATGATAGTCGTTTAGTGATTTATTAAGAAATTATAGCTTTTCGTCGTAAAACAATATAATTTGACAATTCATGAAAGTGGCTAAATGACCTCGAAAAGCTAGTCGTAAAATAGTGAATATCGAGTGTTAGGAAACAAACTCAATGGTTTTGGAAAGCTTGTCACATTATCTAAAAGTTTTAGCTTTTAACTTTTGATCCTAGAGGTCTCGATCATGGAGAAAAACATAGGTGAAGTAGGGTACTTGTACCGAAAATATTGTTTAAAGGTAGTTTTCGGCAAAATTTGAGTGTCCACATTTTATTCGTTACAACTCCGTTTGATGAACGGTTGAACATTTTGAAAAATATGCTAGATGAACTTACTTTTACTAGTAGACATCGTTTTCTAAAAAGTATTCTATCGATGTGAAAAACGACTCTCAACATGGTCACTAGCGACAACTAGTTTGGCTATTAGAAAATATATATATGTGTTATACTTGTGAAAGTAGTTACGACAACCTTATTTAAACGCGTGTAATTTAGTCGTTATAAGTCCGTTTTCTACGTTTTATATATCCTTAGCTTCGTGTTAAAGTATACTAATATATTTTTGATAAATCGACTCATTTAGATAACGCTTAAGACTCATTTTTTACCCTTAAAAATCTGGACAGCATGCTGTTTTTCCGGAAAATATAGTTTTCGTCGTTAAACTTGAAAATAGCATAACTCCTTCGTTATAAATCCGTTTTAACCCGTTCAAGCGACCACGGTTTCGTTTTAAAGTATATTTTCTGAATATCTAGCCCAAAGTATTTTATAAACTGTCGAAATTTCTAGACTTTGCAAAAATGATCAGACCATATTTTATAGTTGTCGAAAGTGATTTTTCTTGTGTAATACTTATTCTAACCACTTCCAACACCAAATCTATTCTAAACCTACCATACACCTTCTTAGGGTGTCATGGGTTCCTAGACATCATCAAAAGTGATATGTTTCAAGGGATTAATTATAGGATGATATATACTAATTATAAGTACTAAAAACATTATAAGTGGTATAGAGATACACATGAAACTTGCATGATTCCTACTAGAATGGTAAAAATAACTCATGAATATTATGAAAGATTAAAAATGATCATGAAATACTTACTAGTATGATGATGAGGTTTATGGAACAAGGTTTCCTAATTACTCCTAGGTTTTTATTTCAAAACCTAAATAGAAGTAATCTATTGTTGTGAAATCACTTGTTGCTTGAAAAATTAAGGTTTTCTCTTGTGTTCTTGCCCTTGGCCGAACCACCCAACAAAGAGAGGAGAGTTTTTGATTTTCTTTCACCTTTAACTATGTGTATGTATGTGTTAAAGATAACAAATATCTAATATCCTAAGCCTAGTCATAGAAAGGCTATGTGTACATTTTTTTTTACTTGAAAGATTTTTATAAAAAGTGTTGAGTCATGAGGGGAGGTCGGCATATGGGTATTTTGGGGAGGGTTTAATGATTTTTGATGAGTAAATGTATAATTTGTTAAGTATAATGTGTAGTTTGTAGGTATAAATAGGTATTTAATGTAGCGTTAGCTAGAAATAAATTTTAACGGAACAAAATAAAATATATCGAAATTGTAAAAATTATAAAAATACATTTCTCGCAAGAATTGAGTGAATAAATAAATATCGAGTTGAATTTACGAAA
This sequence comes from Chrysanthemum makinoi, assembly GCA_910596185.1. Taxonomy (NCBI): domain Eukaryota; kingdom Viridiplantae; phylum Streptophyta; class Magnoliopsida; order Asterales; family Asteraceae; genus Chrysanthemum; species Chrysanthemum makinoi. The sequence continues at coordinate 81,491,269 of OU343219.1, read as the reverse complement.
ACCGTCGTAATTATATATACATAACAATTTATATACAAAATAAATTGAAAACATCGGCTAAATTAATAATATAATTTTTATGGTCTTAAAATGAGTATAAAAATATATCAGGATAATTTTTGGAAGTGTCGGATCAATTATTCAAAATAAATGATCGTACGATAGCGTTTATTTAATAAGAAAAATATACGTTAATGAAATATAAATTTTCTCCGGGAATGAATAGTGTTTCATGAATAGTAAAATTTTGAAATGACCTCTCAAAATATTAACTCGACTTCAAAAACAATGAATAGTAAAATGATGAATAGTAACCGGTGAATAGTAAATTCCCGAGATGAATAGTAAATTTGAAAAATGACCGAAATTTGAGAATTGTGACATTTACCATCTCTGTTTATTGGAAACGAACCTAACCTTACCATCCTTATAACTCCTGCACTTGACGGTTCCTAATTTAGTAATGACAGCTCTATTTCCTTTTAGTGCTTGAACAGATAAACCAAGTAATGCAACCAACATACACTTGTTTGCTATCTTACATGACCCTAGATAACATTATGAGGTTTTAAAAACCTAGTCACACTATTGATAGATGCTATGAAGCCCAATATATTTGGTAGAGGTCTATACTATTAAATCCATAGATAATCAAATCCTATCAATTTAAGAAGATGATGCTTCCACCAGACATATCCCTAAAGTAACTACAAAAACAAAGGCACAAATTCAAATAGAAAGTGATCCTAAGTTGAACATGGTCCAGTTTTACCCATCTGAAAATGCATGAAATGGTTGTGAAACATAATAAATTTATATTATTATGGCTTATTTGATAAAGTGATAAAAATTTCATTACAAAATTAATCAAATTCAATTTGTTTTACAAAACACGATATTTTACAAGATTTTATTATAACAGTACAAGATCCCTCCTAACAACAAGTAACTAAGTAAGTAAAGAAGGGTTATATAACACCAAGGTACACTCAGAAAACATGATGAACTGACACCAGCATCACCATCACATGATGTATAAGCTGATTATTAGGTGAGGGGTTAATTAGGTCCCATATATGTAAATACAATATAACGATAGTTTATGAAATAACTTCTGCCCTATATATAAATATCCTAAAACAACAAAGCCCAGTATTATCTATGGAATCCAGCAATGTTTAGGTATTTCCATAACTAAACATCTCACAGATTTTAAGAAAATTGGCAATATGTTTGTGTGGGCGATATCCAACTTGACCATCGAATTATTTATCTTTGATCATCGAAAGATGATGGCCTTTGATGGTGAAATATACAATTATTTACTCTGATTGATAACCCAGGTACTCTGCATACTGCATCATATGTGATTTACCATCATAATATATTACACCAAGGTACACTCAGAAAACATGATGAACTGACACCAGCATCACCATCACAGTATGTATAAGCTGATTATTAGGTGAGGGGTTAATTAGGTCCCATATATGTAAATACAATATCGTTTGGATCACAGTAAGAATATAGCATCCATTCTTCAACCACATAGTCTTCCCAACATTTATCATTTGGATCAGGCTCAAGCATGCATTTTAATGCAAACCACATATAAAAATACACACATCCCTAAAGACAAAGTGTTGGTAGTATAACCAACCAACCAGGTGTTCAGTTAACTGAAGAAATCTTAAAAATATAAAAAGTATATGTGTTTAACACAACTTCATAATCAAACGGATTTTTTCCACTTTCTCCTTAACCAAAGACAGAAGTATATTAAAAATGGCATGTCATTTCCCTTTGTTAGGTATTCGTTTCTATTTAGTTGAGCCTTTGTAATCATTTAGCACATCAGTACTAATTGTGCACTTCTAGAACACCTTTCCTCATAAGAAGACCTTTGCATGACTTTAATTCACTTAGTTTAACGGTTCCTAATTTAGTAATTACCCATCTCATATCGCTCCGACAATTATTTGTCTTTAGCCACAGGTGCAAAGGTTTCTTTGTAGTCAATGCCCTCTTTTTGTGTAAATCCTTTGGCCACAAGTCTTGCTTTGAATCTTTCAATGGTGCCATCATATTTAAACTTGATTCTAAAGACCCATTTACTTCTAATTAGGGTCTTTCCAGCAGGTAAGAGTGTGATTTCCCATGTACCATTGGATTCTAAGGCTTTGATTTTTGTGTGCATTGCTTCTACCCACCTAGGATATTTTGATGCTTGAAGATAAGTGTGTGGTTCAACAGTTTTGTTAATGTTGTTGATGAGGTGCCTTGTGATTGGTGTTTGGATGTTGGAATAGTTAATGAAGTTGGTGTAATGATGTTTGTGAACATTGTGGATAAGGGATTTTGGGAGTGTGCATTGATAAGCAGTGAGTTTTGAAGGTTGATGTTTGGTTCTAGCGGAGATTCTTGGTGGTGGAGGAGGTTGTGGGGGTGATTGTGAAGATCGAGTTGATTGTGGTGTTGTTGTTGCAGTTGGTATTGGTGTTGGTGGAGTAGGAGGTTGTGGAGGATCAGTTGATGTAGTGTTTGGGTTGATAGTTTTCTTGTTTTACAAAAAATAACAAAAAGTTGCATTTTTTTTTTCAAAAAGTACAACATAAAAACGATGAGATGGTTTTTTTGAAATACAACATAAAAAGTTGCATTTTTGTTCTTGAGAGGAAGAAACTCAGAAATGAGTACCTTAGCTAGAGAGAGAAAGGGAGATGAAGAGAGATAAAGTAGGGTGTGTTATGGTAGTAGAGGTGATGGAGTGATGGTTTGAGTATCACTTTTATTCATACACAATCTTAATTTATAAACGGACCCTTATACTTTTGTACATGTTTCATAAACTACTTATTTTTTTTAATTTTTGTTAACTTGGGCACAAAGGTATTGCTAGTAGTAAATATAAATTACTTTCCTTGTTCTCGATAATTTATCTTCACAATGTGTATTTCTTAGTCTTTTTGTCTTATTTAATTAGTTGGCTTACCAATTACACGTAGTTACAAAATTATCACATTAATTTATATTTTTTTATATTAGTAGCGTCCTCGTGCGATACGGCTACAGGTACCCTGTAATTTAATGTTTTTGGCTAATAATATTATTTTATTTGTACGTTTTTTGATAATATATAGCGTGACTATAAGCAATGACAAACGTTTGATGAAACTTTGCTTACATTGTATTATTTTATTTGTTTAGTAATTTCCTTGGTTCGTACAATATTTTCTTTTAATCGTATTTTTTTATTAAAAGGCGGTTTTTTAAGTATCATTAATTAGCAGTTTACATTATTTGTACAATGTATTTTAATACTTGTATTTATTATTAAATTAGTGTTTTAAGAATGTATATTGAGTATGCATCAATGAACTGTAAACATTGCATGAATACTTATATTGTTGAAATTTAAGTTTTTTAAGGTATTTAATGTTCGGAAAATAAGGTATTTTAAGGCATTAAGCCGAAAAGTATTTTTTAAAGCATGTTACAAAAAGTGCTTCAAGGTGTTCTGACTAATGATATTATAGTTATATTTATTGAAATTTGTATTTATATATGATAACTATGTTGAAGTTATCGATTTCATAGCAAAACAATACAATTCAATAATAACTAAGTGTGTTAACTGAATATTTTAAAATTTTATTTTTTAGCAAGTCATAAATACTTTATTAACTTTTATTTTGTATTTTTCACGCAAAATAAAAATAACATTTGATTTTCAATTTAAATTTTAAAACTCGCATCACAAATCATATGTGATTTTGTATCATGTAATATCAAATACCTATAAAAAATAAAACATTATCGAAAGTATTTCGAAGTATCCATTTATTGAAAAATAAAAAAGACTTTGTCGCAATAATAATTTTTTGTTGCTTAACAATTACCATTTATAAAACTAGACGAGTACCCGCGCCTAGCGGCAGCGATGTCTAGTTTTCTGCAAAGTTCCGACGACCCATAAGTTTCTTTCAACAAACTGTATTTGTAGCATTAAAGAATCGTTTTCGAATAACTACAATTCTGATGCGTGGTTGCATAGCAGCATAAATATATAGTTTTTAAAAAAATTATGTGGAGTTGATCTAAGTGTGTGAGTATATTTTCTAATATGATTGTTTTAAGTTATTAAGATTTTTAGTAATAATAGATTCAAGCATTACAAAAGCAACGGTATTATGCAGTTGGCAATATTATATTGTAGTTTATAGGTATAGCCAACATGTGTGACTTTTTTTCTTGTTTTGTCAGTAATTTAGGCAGGATAACATTTTTTTTACATGTGTAGCGTTTATCATTTGGTGTGTGGCTTTTAAAATTTTAACTTTGCAAATTGGATATCACCATATAAGATTATTTTGTACTATCAATTTGTATAGATATTTATGCATTGTTCAAAGCTATTTGTTTGAGGTACAAATAATTATCGCTAAAGATAACAATACTATTTATTTTTTGTGATTTTAATAAACTTACATAACATTATTGATACACTGGACAAAGGGCTATAAATATATATTAACTTTTAAACGACGATTCATATATGCTAGTCCTTAAATGGTGCAAGAGCAACATTTTTTAAAATAAATTACATGTGTCAAAGCAAAATAAACAAAAACTACAATTACTTGGCTCTCATTAAAAAAAATTGTCACGGGTTCCACAACTACTTCATAATTTCTCATATAATTTTGTCAAATTTGAAACCCGATTTCACACGGGTGGTTCAACTGGTTGAACCGTTCCGATAAAAAAACAGGTCGATTTAAACGAATCAAACCGATGGTTGGGTCAAAAATGTCAAATTAAACCGGGTCACCGCCGGGTTTGAAGCGTTCCGGGTCAACCCGGTATCGGTTTCAACGGGTCAACCCGGTATCGGTTTCAATTGATTGTTTTAATTTGGTAGATGTGCTTTTAATTGGGTGTACAATGTGAATAAATTATTGTACTTTTAGGTAATGGGTGTTTTAATAAGAGTATTAATTATATTATTTATTTCTTCTCATTACCATGTTTTCAACATTCAACTTTTTCACTTTTTCCACTTTGACCATTTTTCCATTTTATATAGTATAGATATTTTGTTTTAGAAAAATGTGAACAATGGGTTTTAAATTTTTTGATTGAAAAATAAGTGGCAAAAATAGCTCCATTTGATTTTTGTTTTTTAAGAACATTGTAGAACTCATCCCACATGTTGTTTCATTTCTTTTACATTAAATCACCGGTCGATTTTGTCAATGTGTTGAAGATTTAATGAAAACCTCTAGCGGTTTTTGCTTAAACTTTAGTAATATTGTTTTTAATTAATGTCTGTTGATTTTTTTGTTTTTCAATAAAAACTTGCTCACTAAGCATTACAACATTGACTGCTTTTGGAGGAGATATTTCTCTTCTTTTGGCAGAGACATGTCCCGTCAATAACTTTCAGTGGGGACAAGTCCCCGCCGAAACGTCTCCGCTAACAGCTCATCGCTGATACTTTCGACGGGGACTATGTGCGTCTTTTGGCGGGGAGTTGTGGGACCCGCGGCCTTTAGTCTGGTCAAAGATTATCCAACGTGGCAACTTTTTTGGCGGGGACATCCCCGCCAAGAGCTTACTAAATTAACTCAAAAAATCACTAACACAGTGATTAAGTTAATTACTTACCTCTTTTGGCGGGGACAAGTCCCCTGCAAAAGAGTTATCCACTGTTGAGATCAACCTTTTTGGCGGGGATATGTCCCCGCTAAAAAAAAGTATCCACAGTTAAGATCAAATTTTTTGGCAGGGACATGTTTATATGTCCCCGCTAAAAGCATAAAACATATAAAGTTGTATCTTGCTTTTGGCCGAGACATGTCTCCGCCAAAAGTCTCTAACATTAAATTTGTATTAAGTTATAACATATATTAAAACCCAAAAAAACAGTTATCTCATTAGTAGATGGTTACTTAGGGCCCGTTTAGTTTGTAGGTGGTTTAGGATTTGGATTTAGATTAGGATTTGTATTTTGATTTAGATTTGAATTTGATGTAAGTTTTGAGAAAAAAGTATGAGAAAGAAAATATATAAATAATATAATATTATATTTTGAAAATATATAAAAGAAAATTAATTAATTTACTTTGTATATAAAATAAGTTTATTTGAAATTATTAATTATAATAGGTGGTGTGCATTAAAATAGGGCCCACTTTATTTGATAAAAAAACAAAAGATGTCTGCCTTTTATTTTGAAAGATGGATTGGAGGTGTGGAATTGTCTGCCACAAGTGTTTGATAATCAAGCGAAAGAAAGAGCCCAAAATTTGTATACGAATCAACTCTTTTTAGATATGAGTCTACACCAACAGTGCCACTCCCGCATACGAAACGTCACCTTAGTTGATGATCTTTTAATCAGAGACGGAGCCAATGGGGGAGCTGGCGGGTGTTCGCCCCCCCCCCCAACCGGCGAAACTAACCCAACATGTAGCTTGGTTTTCGACCTATGTTTTTATAAAATCTTTAATGTAACATCTGTCGGTTACCCATAGAACGCACATACTGTCATTGTGCTCGTCAGATGATAATCCATTGTTTGTTGCAACACTAAATTAAGCCATTGTAAGATAATAGGCAAGGTATAGATTTATGGAGAAGAAGATAAAAACGAGAAGAGAGAGAAACAAAGAGTGGTCAAGAAAACTTTTACTTCTTATCCTACTTTATATTAAATTAAAGGGCTAATGACTTGAAAATGTATCAAACTTGTCATTTTTTATTGTTCTGTGTACCTTTATTTTTTATTTATTTTTTATTCTAACACAAATTTTTTGAATTTTGTCTATTGTGTGTATTCTATGCCATTTTACCTCTACTTTTTTCAAATTTCGAATGGTAGAATGGTAATTTTACATGAACAAACTGTTAATAAAAATAAGCCGTAAAAACGTTTATTTATATTTTACGATCTTCTAATATTTTGTCGATAACAAACGTAAAATCATTTTAACGAAACAAATAAAATACGTAAATGGTTTAAGCCGATAGTTTACTAACACACTTACATTTCCATATAAAACACTAAACAAGTAATAATGTTTACATCTTATAGAAATACATATGTATAACAACGAGTGTTTACATAATATGGAAATGTGTATATATTGTAATGGGTAAAAATCTAAGTACCTGACCCATTGACTAGATACATTGAATATTGTTGGGTAAAACCTAAAGTCCATGACCCATACCCGTAGAGCTTGATCCATAACCCATGACCCATTGTATGACATCATGCATGAAGTCATGTTGGGTATTATCCATGATCCATGACCCAAGACCCATGACCCAATGTCTAGATACATTGCATCTTGTATAACCCATGGTTCATACCCATAACCCATAACCCGGTTTGCAACCCAAAATCCGGACTTAAGCTGACTTAGCTGCCGGATCACTTGGATTGCACTAGCCGGATCCCTCTGGGGAGGGATCCGTGGGAACCGGGGAACAGTAGAGAAATTTGCCTATAAATAGTGAGCCATTTCTCTTTTGCAACTCATCCCTTTTACACATACTCTCTTTTAGTATTGTAATATCTCTAACCTCAGATCCAAAGGATCTTTCTATGTAGTTTTGTGTTTGTGTGATTCTCTAGGTTCCTCTTCAAGGCGAGATCACCACCTCTTGAAGTCGAGCAAGCTCAAGTCCATGAGTTGACAAGCTTCGTCATCATCAAGACTACTGAAGTTATCTTGTTGATAGTTCTTTCCTCCCTCCTTAAAAGTGTTGTGTTGGAGGCATTTGTGAAAGGCGCCAAAGGTCCGTGTCGAAGGCATTAGTGACTGGTGCCAAAGGGTCGTGTCGAAGGCATTAGTGAAAGGTGCCAAAGGTCCGTGTCGAAGGCATTAGTGAAAGGTGCCAATGGAGTACATTCGATATGGTGCATCGATGTACAAGATAGATAGGTTGGGTTAAAGGATATTGATATCCTTATGATGTTGTAATAAGGAGTGTGTCTCCTTTGGGTTTGATGTGTATTGGTGTAGTGTTGGCTAGTAGTTCCTTTTTTGTAATGGAACTCGGTATCTAGCCTTGTACCGGATAAAGTGTAGGCAACGTTGTGATAGGTTTGGTTCTACCTCGTGGAAGAAACCGGTGTCTAGCCTTGTACCGGATAAAGAGTAGGCGACGTTGTGAAGGCTTCTCCGCCACATTAAGGAGCTTGTGTTGTGTAGTGCTTACGAACTCTCGAGTGGGGAACTCGAGGAGTGGAGTAGGGCAAGGAAGGTGTCCTTGTAGCCGAACCACTATAAACACTCGTGTCGTGGTTTTGTGTTCCTTACTCTTTATCTTTGCATTACTTGTTTATATGCTTTATCCATCATCATCCAACACACACATTAAATAGATTGGCATAAGTTGATCTAAATATTTGAAAACAAAGTTTTAATCGGTAAAACTATTCAACCCCCCCTTCTAGTTTTCCACAATTGGTACCAGAGCTTCGTTACCAAGTTTCTTAGAGTATATTGTACTTTAAAAACTTGATACGATCTGTGTATGATTGAAAACTACAAAGAAGACTTTCTAAAAACAAATATCATGTTTTAAGAACACTTTTGTTGGATGTTGATTGGATGACAACATCAAATTTTTTTACATCTTATTTTGTCTTACAAAATGAACTAACCTTTCTTGTCATTTTGTTTAGTTAAACTCATATTAAGCAAGCCATCAGAATTCCTTGGTAATAAGACACATTTTCAAAGAAGGTATCTTAACACACTACCAACTAGATCTTGAAGGAACCGGATTTGTTCATTGATACTTTTTGTCAAAAGTAATGGACACTCAAAATTGCATTAGAGGTATGATATTTTTAAAACTTATATCTAAATAACATTAGCTAAGAATAAGTATGCTTGCATAGGAACTTATATGGTTATATTAATTCTTATTTTCTTATTTTTAATATATGCTTTTGTGATATACGTGGCTTCATTAGAAAACCTTCGTGCATACGTGTTTTTCTTCCGTCTAAAACTAGGTATATCAATATGTGTTATCTTAACCTAAAAAATCAAATCTTTCTAAATAATAATAAGACAAAACACAAATCTCAAAAATTCCTCCTTCCCCATAAAATCATCCTCCGATCGTCCAACACCACCAAACCCCATTTTTCAAATCTTCCACTTTCAAAATACATCTCATTCAAACTTCATCTTCTTCTTCATCTCACTTTGAAAAATCAAAACCAAGGAAGATTTCCATCATCATGGTTTACATCGCCTTCGTGATCATCATCATGACACTCATCGCTCTCGTGTATCTCATGATCAAGTTTTCTCATGGAGGCATGTACTTTGTCTTGTTGATCTACATTTGTATCATATACCCAATCCTTTGTATTGCTCTTAGTGTTGAAATGAAATATTATTAATGTCTTAGTTTATTTCTCATATCGTGTTTGTCATATTGTTTTTCCTTTCTTTCGCACCTTTAAACCTTGACATGTTTTCAAAATCTACACTGCATGCTTAAGTAGTAAACATTGGCTTAAAACACATTCCTTCTTATAAACAGAAAAGTTGCAAAAATCTATTTTACGTCAAGATCATCTTTCTGTCACACTGCAGATCCACGGATCCCTAGCTTTTAACTAGCCGGATCCCTTTTAAAAGGGAACCGGGAGAACCGTAGACCTGGTGAACAGAAACTCATGCAACATAAAAATTACTTCATGAAACTTGCCATAAAAAGAGAAAAAACTACTAGAATTATTAGAACAAAGTAAGGTAATTGTCATTGTTAATAAAAATATAATAGCCAATAAAAACAATCATATCATTTCAAATGATTGAACTAAGTTGTCATCAATCAAAAATATTCTCATTACTTCATCTTAACTTAATTTTTTAAATAATTCATTTCATATCTATAGGTCTCATCATGACTCATGAATATGTGCCTTCACTGAAGATTGGTCTCTTGATTCTCTCTTTAACTACCGTGAAGAAAACAGTCCATATTGTTCATACATACCTTCTCCTCAAGAATTAACTCGCATTTTATGCACTCCTCAATCCAATTACACTAATCCAAACATAATCCTTACACGTGATATCCGAGATGATCTCAAACCTGTCGCAGTCATTCTACGTGAAAACGTTTGGAGTCTTAGAGGAAACCATGAGATACTTCCTGCTTGTTGTGCTCACATGATGTACTGTCTCCTAACTCAACAACCATACAATCTCACCTACCTTTTGCTTCGACACATCATAAACAAGGGTTACTAACTATAAAATTATTAACCGAGCTCAAATGTGCAATAGAAGAACAAAAGGTAGTGTCCTGGGATTAGTCAACATAAACAAACTCCATGGCAAGAGAAGGATTTTAACATTATGAGGTTATAAAAACTTTCCTCATCACCTTTTATATAGTGCTTATCTATACTCGGGTCATCCACAAAGGATGTTTGATCATAAGAACACCTTTGCATGCAGAAATGTAAGCCTCGAAGTGGAAGTGCTCTAAACGAAAGTGAAATTTAGATTCATGTCCAATTTAGATTATGTAAAGTCATTGCACACCGGGCAAAAGACAGAATCTAAATTAGTTCATCGACGATCAAGGATGAAATGCGACAACTTTGATCATCAAATTTACTTATATATATCTCTTTACCTTACTCTCATATGGACCATATATGAAGAAATATCGTTTTCATCACTCGACACCATGGGATCGATATTGCCCTCCTCGCTGGTTCACCTCTGGCGGGATCGTGGAAACGAATACCTAATATTACCATTCTTATAACTCTAATGCATAAAGTAAAATGGTCGATCTTTTGGTACAATTCTTTCCACCTTTGAAACCAAATGAAAATTCATTTTGAAAGTCAATCAAGGTACTTGTGATATAATATCAAAACATTTTGTACCTCAATTGTTATTGATTTTTCATAAATGCTCCCCCTCAATATGTGCATTGGTTTTGAAACCATTTGGCACACGGAGGAAGGAATGCTTGTTCAAATTCATTTTTGTAAGTAGTCTGGGTACTGATTTCAAATCACATATGTCAGTGTGTATCATATCAAGTTGTTCGGTTTTTCGTTCAACCGATTTGAAAGATGATCTTGTAAGTTTGGCTTCAACACTAGTTTCACATTTATATTTCAAGTCAATATGGACTCTCAGTAACTTGGTTGGGATATGTCATTTTTTAAAGTCTAATATTATACTGAATTAAAGTCATGCAAAGATGCATAGAATTTAGAGAGCTATTGCAATTTTTTTTACATGATATAACTGCAAGCCAGGAATCAACTTGGTTGGGATATGTCACCTTTTAAAGTCTCACTTTGAGGGTACTAACTTGTTGTATAAAAGCAACCTGTGAAACATATACAACAATCAAATTTATTTTGTAACTGAAACTTAAAAAAAAAAAATAGTGGCAAGTGACAAGCAATAGTTAAAAATAATATGCAGATATAAGCTTAAGCTACAAAAAAAACGTAGCAAAAAGTGGTGACTGTTGGAAAATAAACTTGAACTGAACACATATTCCTTTGCAAGCTAAAGTTCAAAGGACCAGTTGAATATTGATTTAGAAAAGGAGGCAATACAACATTATTCCAGTCCTTGCCTCACAGTAATAATACTTGTTGCTTATATAACCAACTAATCAATAAGATTGAAAAAATGACAACACGGGGAAATGAACCAATTAAAGTACATGTGTATAAAAAGATGAAGAAATCGCACCCTATATCACCGAGAAAACGTTTTACTACTACTAGAAGAGTAGCTTATCCTCGGTTGTGATTAGCTTTCCCTGCATAAGTACGAAAACATTAATTAATAAAACCGAACTGAGAATATTAGTTTATTTGGTGGTATACCCCCTTTTATAAACCCTAGAAGCATATTCAACGTTAGAAGCATATTCCTCAACTTAGTTGCGATTAAATGCAGTTGGTTCACTCTCGTATCTTGCCAATAATAACCTTATATGATGTTGTAACACCCCAACCTTTCAGGTAATGAGTTATAAACTTTTATATTCTTGTAAGGACCTCTCATGAAGTGAAGTTAAAGTAATTGGGACTATATTTGCAATAGTCCTGCCACTATGGACTAATCTTTTCAAATCAGTCAAACTTGTAACTATAACTATTTAACTTTACTTCATTCCCAGGAAAACTAAATTCCCAGAAATCTCTCCCTCCTTTTACTGCTACTACACGACATACACACACATCTATCTCCTTGTGATTATTAGGTTTGAATTCAAGTTAGTTTTGAGCAAGATATCATCTTACATAAGCTTATAAACGAATAGGCTAGGGTTTCCATCATTTAATTTAAGGTAAAAATCATGTCTTGATTCTTATTTCACATTTTAGAGCTACTTTTGATGGATAATGCTTAATGATTAAGTCTTTATGCTATTTATGGGTTCTTGTAGAATTTTAAATGATTATGTGAATATAAGGTTTTCAAGAAATCATCAAGAACCCTAGTAATCATGTATAAATGATTAGAAAAAGCAATGGGTGTCCTATTTAGATGCTATGACACCATTTTGTGGTGTTAATTTTCAGAAAACATGTTGGTGTGGTTATATAAGCCACAGACCAAAAACCCCCTTATGGCTTATTGATCCACTTAGTGCTTATTATGATAAGCTTTATCAAGATCCTAATAAGCTCCATGTAATTTATATGTTCCTAGGTTATACGGGTTAGCCGGGGACATCTTGTAAGGAGCTCGTGTTCATTCAAGCGGTTTTGAGGTAAGTAACATATTTAAGTGTAGAAATGGGTCCTTAATAACTCGTTAATGTGCCACTCTATTTGTGGTGCTCCCATTCATGTTCACTTATTATATTTGTGTTACGAGTATATAGTGTTGTAATTATATATTGTGTGCTTAAATAACTTACATATGGAAAGTTTATATGTGATATATGTTAGACGGGTCAAAACAACCCCAAATGACCCATTTGGATTTAGTTAAGTATTTTCAGCCTAAATATTACAATATTATTTGTATAACGTCCTAAGTTGGCGACACAACTAAATTAGCTGTCCTAAGTGGACGATTTGCATAAATACATGCTTAACGACCCGAAAGAAGGGTGTAGACGTCCTAAGTGGACGACATGTGTTATTATGTCATGACATGCTCCGAAAGAGAGCCTAGACGTCCTTAGTGGACGACCGAGCCCCTAGTAGCATCTCATTCTGTAAAAAAGGACTTTGACATCCTATGTGGATGACTAGTGTGTATAAGCGGCTCAAATTCATGGAATATGTGGCTTAGACGTCCTAAGTGGATGACTAGAATACTTCTAAGTATATTGAACCAATGTGGGTTCATAGCGTCCTAAGTGGACGACTAGCTTAAAGCTAGTAGCAATACGTCATGGAATACAGAGCAATATTAGCTTTATTCATATTATGTTATACTTTCATATGTTTACTCACTAAGCATTTTGCTTACGTTGCTTCGTCATGTTTGTTATAGGTGAAGCTAGTGGTAGTGCAACTAAAGGTACGAAGACCGAGAATTAGACCTCGGTGGAATACTTGGGTACGGAGCCTCTTTCCCTACATGCTCTCTTACCAAGAAACACCCTAGGTTGTATGCTTTTGTGTATGAACATATAAACTATTAGTTATGTGATGATCAAGTAGATAAGTAGTTTTTTTTAAAGTTTAAAGGGGTGTTTGGCATAGTGCCATTCTTGCCCATATTGACCCATTTTGATCATGTACGGGTCAAGGCAAATGATATATGTTATGTACAGTTTTTTAATGTGTTAATTTAAATGTTGGGTTATATTAAGTCAGTTTATGTAAATAAAAAATAATAATAATAAAAATTGCATGGGCGTTTCAAGTTGGTATTAGAGTTGTGGTTTAAGGGATTTATGTATCCACTATAGATGGGTACTTAAACTTAAACCTAGGCTCTGTGGGACCTATAGTATTATACACGTTTCCGCATGTTCATGTAGCATTAGTATTAGTACAGTGTACATTGTTTGCATATTTTATATGACACCAGTATTAATGAATTTGGTGTAACATGGTGGCGATGAGGACTCAGTTATCTGATGGAATTATTACGACGCTTGGCCAACGTGGTAATAATTGTGCCACATAACGAGAACTTACCGGTATTTTGTTACACTAAAGGAATGAACCCGGTAGTAATATTACGCTCAAACATATAAAAATCTATACATTATGAATCTTACAGTGACTCTTGTTATCCCCTTATCGTGCATTATGTTTGACTTTTAGCGTAGATATGGTTGAAAGACCTCCTGAAAGCTCTGATTGGCCGACTCATGTAGACATACCAGAATAGGATGATCGGGAGCCATTCCCCGATCCAACAGAAACAGATGAGCATGCTAATGCTCCTATTTCTGATGTTATGGCTAGACAGATCAGAGATATGATATCTCAAGAGATAGCCAAGGCACAAGAAGCAGCTATACCATATTATACAAAATGTCTCAGTGAGATCATAGCATAGACTATCATAAGAGAACTTGATCAAAAACTGGCTGAACGAGTCACGCTAACCAAGGAAGTTACTTATACTAACTTCGGAGCTTGCAAGCCACCGAGTTACTCGGGAGAACAAGATCCTTTTAAATGTTGCAGATGGATCCAGGACGTTGAAGGGGCGTTTGCTACTAGTAAGTGCCCTCAGGATCGTTGGGTTAATTTTGCTATTAACCTCCTTCATGATCGGGCTAAAACATGGTGGAATTAGAACCTTGCATCAAACAGACTAGAAATTGCTAGGAATATGACTTGGAAGGAGTTTAAGGAAGCACTATTTCAGAACTTTGCTCCAGAGGCGGAACTTAATAAGATTCGCCAGGATTTCTTGGGTACTCATCAGACCATGGAGTCAGTACATGATTTCTCCATGACCTTCCTTGACATAGCTCATTTTCTACCTGAATATGCTAATGAAAAAAGGTTGCTTATGAAACATTATGTGGATATGCTTCCAAAAGATATCCGTCAGTTTATTTCTGCCAGGGATTAGAAAAACATGGATCAGCTCATGAATGCAGCCTTAGAGCAAGAACAGGAAACAAAGAAGAAGGAAAAGATTCCTCCTAAAAGAAAGGTGAAGGTGAAGCATGCTAGTTCTTTTAGGAATAAAGTTAAGCCGAATGAGGCTTATCCAAGCACGGGGGGTAGGAGCTTTCCACAGTGTGCGAATTGTAAAAGGTTTCACCCAGGAGAATGTCTTGCAGGTAGCAAGACCTGCTACAGTTCCGGTTATCCTGGTCACATCAGTAAAGATTTTCCAAAACCAGTTCAAGCTTGCAGGAGATGCTATGATCCGAAGCACACGACTGAGTCTTGTCCCAATGTCAGACCCCCTCCTCCTCCGCGTCAGGAAGAGCCTAGGAGGAATACAGACAGGCGAGGGGCGTTATCTGCTTCTAGACTGTAACACCCCCAAAATCTCAACATAGCAGCAGAAGGCTAATTGGGGTGTTACTTGACGGATCACAGTCAATAATCATAGAAAACGACTCAAAAAAGATGTTTTAATGGAAGTTGTTATGATTCAACAAAAACTCATAGTTTGTTACAAAACACTTCCCAATAGTTTTCGATGGTACACAAAAGATAGATCTTGAGTTTGTAGAAAATGATAACTTTATATTTACACCACAATAAAAAGGTCTTGTATTGCTTACTCCGTGCCATAGAGATGATCTTCAATTATTACCTGAGATAACATGCTTAAAAGGTCAATAACAATATTGAGTGAATTCATAGGTTTATAGTTAATCAGTTAAACACAAAAAAGATGATAATTGTAAACCAAAAACTTATCATAGAAAATCATAGATTATTATGCGCTAAGCTCATGCAACCAATACTCAACTGCATACACCTAATTACTGGTGTACGTAACAGTTTGCCCCCAAGGAGGTAATAGCCAATTACCTAATGCAATTCAAATACGGTGCGCCCTGGTTATTTCTGATAACCAAGACAGGGTCGTTACTCCCCATAGTACTATTCACGATATTTGCGTTTACTCGCAAGTGACTAATGGTTCATGATGTAGGGGTCTTTCGGCTAATAACTTAGGAAATACCAATAACAAGAAAGTAGCGAACAGTTGTAAAAACCTTGTGTTCTAGTTTAGAGCATGTATCTCCCTCACGGGGTTTGTAAATATAAATAAAAGCGAGGCTATGAACTCACCTTAGCGATAGTGATAAAGCGCAAAGAGATCAAGTGTGATATAGCAGTGGCTCCAACCCGGAACATAAGTACGAGATGGAAAGTCTCAGAATAATGATAAACGTTTGGTTCACGACCAAAGTGATAGAGCATTAAATATACAATTCAATAGAGCGATATTAGCGTTGTTTTCACTTGTGTGGGTAGTGCTTAAAGTTCAAATTCAAAAGACGTGTTATATCGGCTTAGTTTGTTATTCCTTAGAATTTCACACTTATATGTAATTGAAATATTCCCCGTTGTCGATTTATAAAAATAACGATGTTGCCAAGGGTTTAGTTTATTCACTTTTAAGATGTGTCATTATCGAATAATGTTTTCATATATTTATATACTTATAAATATATATAAGTTTATTTAGTTATCTACGTAATAATTTTCGTTATGAACACTAGGTCATCAAAATACTCGGTTTTATGAAACCGTTATAAGTTTACAAGTTTTCTAAGTATTTTTCCAAATTTATAATTTTTACCCTCAAGTTTCTAAATTTACACTTTATACCCTTATACTTTGAAAAAGTGACAATTTGTACCCAAATATGTTTCTTACTCAAAATATTCAGAATTTATAGTTTGGTCCCTAATAAAATCTGTTTTTACAAAATTAGTCCAAAAAGTTATATTTTCACTTTTGGCCCTTATAGTTTCAAAGTTTACACTTTCGGCCAAAACTTTAGTTACCCTTTTAAAACTAGTTTCTCATATTTATAGTTTTCACCCTGGACTTCTCATGCACATGATAACTTATAAATTTACACCTTTAACTTTCCAAAATGTTTACTATTCACCCGATGTTATAGTTTTTGCAAATCTAGTCCCAAAAATACCTTTTGACTTACTAAATATATTTAACTTTCATATCAGCTTATAGTTAGCTTACGGGCCTACTTTCATTATTATTGGGCCTGGTAAATGTTAATTGGGCTACGGTTTGACTCAACTGGACCTTAAGGCCCAATACGGGTTCGCTTGGTTTTAGACAAGAATGCGACATGGGGGGGGGGGGGGGGTTCAGAGTTTCTTTTGGTCGTTTTTAGGGTCGTAACTTGGTATAAGGTGTTCTTATGGTTCTCATTCGCAAAAAAATAATGGTTGAGTGACGTTAAATAATGATTTACGCGACATGAGTTTTAAAAGAAAGTGTAATGAAAGTTTGTAGTTAACACAAGCTATGTTTTATGCTCTTGGTTGATGGAAAAACGTATGTGCTTGGTCTCTTACATCTTAAATATTTGTTTACATGTTAGTTATTTATGTGCTTGATTTCTTTAAGTACAATAACAAGTTTAACGTGTGATATGTAACATTAACGAGAAACGAGATATGAAAGTGAGTTGAAAGGAACTTACAACACCCTAGGGGTGGTGACGACATTAGAAAAAAGTGAATGTGATCAAATGACTCCCTCGTTCCTTATACCCAAAACCAAATGACTTAAACCCTTTACGTTTTTCCTTTCCTTTGACTCCGATTTCCATAGTGGACGTTCTTTGCTTGTGAGAAGTATTTTTGAGTGTGTTTTGTTAAGTGTGAGTTTGTGGGTTCAACAAAGTGTTTAGAGGTTAGATTTTATAGTGGAAGCATGCATGGTGCCTTCCTTATT
This sequence comes from Chrysanthemum makinoi, assembly GCA_910596185.1. Classification (NCBI taxonomy): domain Eukaryota; kingdom Viridiplantae; phylum Streptophyta; class Magnoliopsida; order Asterales; family Asteraceae; genus Chrysanthemum; species Chrysanthemum makinoi. The sequence continues at coordinate 81,473,364 of OU343219.1, read as the reverse complement.
TTATTTGTGATTCTTCTTAGTTTCAAGAAAGGATGAAATTATGTGTGAGAGTCTTGGGCATGCTCGGTTTGCAGCTGGAAATAAGGGCACATTTTTGGTTGAGTCTAGTCATATGGAGCATGGGAAACATGAGGTCCTTTGGATAATGAAGTCAAAAGGTCAATGGATGTGTTTAGGTTAATATTAAAATGAGTTTAGGATGGCTTGGTTTTGATTTTTTCCCCTCTTTCTCACACATATACGCTAATGATAGATTGACAAGGTGATGGTTGAGTTTTGGTTTGCTTTGTGTTTCAGTACTGCCACAGAACCAAGGAAACAATGCACCAAAATTTTACTTGTGCCAATTAGTGTAACAAAATAGTTAAGGGTGTGTTGGGATTGAGTATGGAACCGGTTGGCTAGGCCCAAAGGAAAGGATATTGGTTTGGGTTGGGTGAACGAGCCCAAGGAGAGAAACAAGTAGGTGTTGGATCGGGTTGGGCTAGGGAGCCCGATAAGGATAATAATAAAAATAAATATAAAGTTATTATATATAATTTATATATATATACATACATATATATATATATATATATATATATATATATATATATATATATAATAAATAAATATTATTATCGAGTTCGAGGTAATTCGATCAGGTCACAACGGTGTATTTTAAGCTTTTAATTTACGATTTACGATGCACGTGCCAAATGATATACAAAATCGATATCAAGAAAATTTTATGGTTCCAAGATCCGTGCTTTATTCATGATCAGATAGTTAATGACATTTGAAACTTTTCGGGAGCTTACATAGACCTTCAGGAGCCCCTAGCCTTCCGACTACCCAGAGATCACTTAGACCACCGGCTCGTGTTCATCAGATTGACCGTAGATGAAGCTAAGGAAGCATATGGCGTTGTGACAGGTACCTTCTTTGCGAATCTATTACCTGCTCATGTGCTATTTGATTCTTGTCCAGATAGATATTATGTATCCGAAAGGTTTAGTTGGAAATTTTCTGTTCCGATTAGTTAACTAAACCCACCACTAGATGTGTAAGTAGCTAATAACAAAGTGATACGTGTAACCAATGTCTTCTAGAATTGCAAGATAGAAATTGATAATGGTAAATACCTGCTCGATCTTATTCCCATCCCTATAGGAGAGCTTGATGTAGTCATCGGTATGGACTGGCTCGGTATGAATGAAGCCATCATTGTATGCCGACATAAGCTGGCCCGACTCAGAACCCCAAGTGGGAGGGAAACAATCATCTATGATGAGCGTAAAAAGGCTAACCTTGCTATTTGTACTTATGCTAAAGCCAAGAAATACTTGGCACGTGGTTGTCAAGCCTATTTAGCTCATGTGGTCGATATTCAGAAATTTGTTTCAGACCTTGATAAAATTCCAGTTGTTCGGGAATTTCCCGATGTCTTTCCAGAGGAACTCCCAGGAATACCACCTGATAGACAAGTGGAGTTCCACATTTATCTTATTCTATAGAGTACCCTTATTGCTAAAACTACCTATAGACTTGCTCCATCAGAAATGCAGGAACTCATAAAGCAGTTACAAGAACTGCTAGATAAGGGGTTCATTCGCCCCATTAGTTCCCCGTGGGGAGCACCAGTTCTTTTTGTGAAAAAGAAGGATGGTAGTATGCGCATGTGCATCGACTACCGAGAGCTTAATAAAGTTACTATCAAGAATCGTTATCCTCTTCGTAGGATAGATGATTTATTTGATCAGCTACAAGGCACAAGTTTCTTTACAAAAATAGACCTCAGATCTGGATATCATCAGTTAAAGATTCGGGAAGAAGATATCATGAAGACATCTTTCCGGACTAGATATGGGCATTATGAGTTTACAATTATGCCATTTGGTTTGACGAATGCCCCAGCAGCTTTTATGGCCCTAATGAATTGGGTATGTCGTCCGATGTTAGATAAGTCAATTATTGTGTTTATTGACGATATCCTCATTTATTCCAAATCAGCTAGTGATCACGAAACCCACTTGCGCCAAGTCCTCAACATGCTAAGATGAGAAAAGCTTTATGCTAAGTTCTCGAAGTGTGAATTTTGGCTCCGAGAAGTTCAATTTCTCAGGCATGTCATAAATAGTGAAGGCATTAAAGTA
>OU343219.1:81398321-81471129 GCA_910596185.1 Chrysanthemum makinoi | reverse complement strand
TTGGTTGGAATCACTCCTAAACCTTATTCAAGTGTTAGTTACTCATATGTAATAGTTAGCTTATTATGGCCTTTATGTTTGTTATTAGCCTTAAGCTTATGTAGAAGGCCCATGAGCTTAGGCCCAAGCCCATAGGAGAAAGGGAAGGAGTAGGAGTGTTGCCCTAGCTCCTTGCCTATAAATACCTTATGTAAACCTTCATTTGAAGGTTGGTTGTTCAAGTTATTTCTTTTCACATACACTCTACGCATAACCGTCTATTATATCGTGTGTGTGTGTGTGTGTGTGTGTGTGTGTGTGTGTGTGTGTGTGTGTGATATCTTGTTCAATCGCCTTTCTATCTTTCTTATAAGCTTGTGTGGTAAACCTTGTGACCTAACAAAGGGTATCAATCGCCAAATAGTTGGGTGAACATATTTGTTTTTGAAGGTTTTGTTTTCGGTATTACGCGTAACATAGGTTGATACTTTGGTTCGCTTAAAAATGTATTTTTTACACTTTTTAATCCAAGATTCTTGTACTTTCAACGTTTTAAGGTGTTAAAATACTTGTTTTTGGCAAAAAGTTTCAAACTTTATGCGTGGATCATTGTTTTGAGCTAGTTTTTATTCGTGGGTGTAGTTCTACGCATAACCGCTTTTAGAGGCTTTGGTTTATCAAGTTTCACACTTTTGTGTATTTTGGTGTTATTGAAGCTATTTTATCACACAAAAACTGGTTTAGAAACACTTTTGGACAAAATCAAATTTACGAGTAAACCTACGCGTAGTAAAACCCTAAAACTACGCGTAAGTGCCTCCTTGGTTTGATCTTCATTTTCGTGGTTTATTCCGTGTTTTCTTACTTGGATAAGTCTGAAAATACGCCGACTTTGGATATCTTTTGCACTGTGATAGTGTAAAGATCATTTGGGCAAAACCCTAAAATTACACATAAGCATAAGCTTACGCGTAGAAATCCTACGCCTAAGATCTTTCTTACGCCTAAGCCTAGTCTTACGCATAATAAAATCCTACGCCTAACTTTCTACGCCTAACTTTTGTCTACGCCTAACTTTAGTGCTTTTTCCTACTTACGCCTAAGCTAAATCCTACGCGTAACTCCTTATTGTTACGCGTGACTTTGGTGTTTTTACGCATAAGTGCTACTTGGTTCTTGTCTTTTCTACGCCTAAGGACACTTCATCAACAAATGTTCATTCGACTACAAAGATCCATTTTACCAACACAAGTTTATCAACATGTCACAACCACCATACTCTAACTATTTCCCTTACACTTATCCTCATCCTCAACGCCAACAACAACTAACTCCACAACATCAACAATGGAATCAACAACAAGCAATTTATCAACAACAATTTAACCAACAACATACTCCACAACTTGCTGCAAATCCACAACCTCAAATGGTTCAACCACCACCAAGTCTTCAAGCTCAACCGCACAAATGACTTCAATCAACATCCATCAAGGATCACTATGAGGGAACCCACTTGGTTTGCAAAGATGTTTGAAACTTTAAGCGTACCAACAATCAATTCATGAGGTCGGATCACTTGATAGACCTCCAATGCTCACTCCAGGAAACTACGATCAATGGGTGATAAGGTTCTTTAGGTTTTGTGATCTAAAGAAGCCACATGGAAAGTTCTTAAAGAAGGTTATCTTGAAAGGTCCATTTGAGATGCCTACTGTCATTGTACCCGGAGATCCAAATGCCATTCCACCAAGAGATGAACAAACGAACATTGCTATCAAGCAGACTTGAATCCTAAAGAACTTCTACACTATGAAGCAGATGAGCTTGCAATGGAATATATCCTCCTAGGATTACCAAACCTAATTCTTCGTAGTGTTGATGCTCAAAAGACCGCAAAGAAAATGTGGGATCATATTCGTCTTCTTATGGAAGGATCTCAGACTCAATCAGAAGATTTGGAATCCAAAATTTACTTGGCTTATGAACACTTCATGATTGAACCTCGAGAGACACTCGAGTCCTATCATCACCGATTTTCAGACATCATCAATGATTTGGATAAACACAACATCCACATGCCAAGAATTGCAGTGAATACTAAGTTCCTAAGTAGTCTTGGTCCCGAATGGGAGAAGTATGTCATTTTTCTCCGCCGTTTAAAAACATGCATCAGTCGACCTACGGATTGTTGTACGATTACTTGAAGCCTCATGAAAAGGAAGTTGATAGGGAAAGGATTCTCCGTGCTCAAATTGCTCCACCGACACATCCGAAAAATCAACAACTTGCCTTATATGCTCAAACAGCTTATTCTCCTCAACCAAAGAACTCAACCAATCTGCTACAATCACACTATATGATCCTTCACAACCTCCATCTCAACAAACTCAATTGGTTCCATACAACAACAACAATGCTCAAGCCGGCTAATGAGGAATCGATCCGCTCAAGCATTGCAACAAGTATTTGCTATGATTGCTAATGCCTTTAGCCGTTATACCAACAAATCCAACAACCGTATTCGCTCCTCATCTAATACAAGGAATCAAGCCAGAACAATGGACGAGTTGAAGTTCAGAATCGTGGTTATGGTCGTAAGATGGGCGGTGGTCAAGGGTTTAATGCTGTGGGTAGGAATAACAATCGAGCTCCAAGTGGTGGAACAGGAAATGCTCGAATGGGTTGAATGGTCTTCGATGCTACAACTGCAATGAGAAGGGACACTGGCTAATGCATGCCCAAAGCCAAGGACTAGGGGCAGTGCTTATTTCAAAGAGGCTCTTCTTTTGGCTCTTAAGGATGAAGCTGGTGGATCTCTCACGCACAAAGAACGAGTTTTATGGCAAATGCGACTGATGATGATATGGAGGACTTGCGTGCCAATGCACTGTTATGTTGATGGCTAATATGCATGAGTTACACATGAGTGACACAGCCCAAGTATGACACCGATGGCTTGTCTCGTACCAACAAACCATATTCATCTCTCGATCTATATCTCCGCCAACATCCGAATCCGCAAGACTCGAATGTTCAAAATGAGCCATCCACATCTCATTCCGACGATTTTCAACTAGACCCGTAGTTATATTTGACGATCAAGATGACCAAACGGTTCCCTTGATAATCAAATTGACTCCGTGGTTATACTTGAGGATCTCAGGAATGATCATGTTGAGACTCACGCTTGAACACGCCAACTTTTGCCTCATCCGCATTTTGCTCGCTTAATACAAGACCAACAAACCATAGTGGAAAAATGTCATGCCATTAATCAGACTTGAAATGCAAAAAAATGCACTGTTAACCAAGGATTTTGAATGTTTACAAAAGCAACTCAACTTTTTCAAAACTCAAGAAAAACGTGAAAACGGTTTTGAAGCAGCCTTTGCCAAATCTTATCAAAACGAAAAATATTTAGAAAGACAGATGCGTGATCTAGCCGCTTCAAAGAATGCTTTGTTGTCCAAATAGAACAATCAAACATGAACATAAAAAGCAAATTAACGCTCTCACCTTGGAAAATCAAAAAGCTAAGGCCGAGTTGTTAACTTGTCAAAAACAGTTCTCTGCATACAAAAAGCATTCAACTAAACGAATAGATGATCATCTTGAAGAAATCATCGGCTTGCAAAACAAACTTAAAGAGTTTAAAACTGTTGTTTACAAACATGGCGAGTCGGTCACGGCCATTGAAAAGTTTACTTTAAAACCCAATCCAAATGGATATGGACCGAATCTTGCCGATTACAAACCTAAGCTTTCAACAAAAGCATTCAAACCAAATCCTCGAAGTTTCCAAAGGCGTAATATAAAGTTGATAATTCCGTTATGAATGTTGTTGAATATCATCGTCAAGAGGAATTAGATGCATAAGACGAGAGTCGATCAAAATTAGAAAAAGTTGTTTACAACAAACCTTTTAACTATTCAAAAGCGGTCACTTTCGTCACACCAACGGATTCTTCTAACACACCAAGGGTTATCATCAAAACACCGGAGTCTTCTAATGTTAATCCCCAACCAGATTATGCACAAATTTATGGTCCTTTACCTTCCATCGGTGAAGTAAATTCAAAACCTGAAAATCGAAAAATTCTTAGATATTTTGACATTTTCATGGTTGACCTCAAAATTTTACAACATGAGATAGAATATCGCTCTGAAATCAAAATTGATCATTTTCAATCGCCTCTAGCGCGAGAACAAAGAGACATTTTTCAGAAAAATCTTTTACCTAATGTTAAAAATTTGAAAAATTGTGCATTAGCCTGGGAAAAGGATTTTCATAAGGAACTTGAGTGATGAAGGTCGCTTGAGAAAACGTAAACATCTATTTCTAACACTAAACGAAAAAGAAACTGTTGAGAAAAGATGTTGATCGACTCTTGGAAGATGTCATCTGTGCCGATGTCCATAATGTTGTGCTATTGAATTCTTTGTCATATGCATTTGATCATACCTCTGCCGATATCGTTGAATTCTGTGGATAAATGTTGAGAACACTTATAATGTGCTTCAGATCGAGTCCTTAAAAGTTGAAAACAAACGATTGTCAAACGAACTTTCAAATGCAATACGCCGTCTTAATTGGTGTCAAAAAGATATTCACGATCAACAACTTGCTTTTCAACACAAAATCGCCAGCTTGCAAAATCTTCGATCCTAAAATTGAGCGACTGGATGATCAAAACGTGTCTTTTAAGTGTCAAATCTCAAAATATGAACAAGAACTTTAAAAAGTTAAAAAGGAATATGGTGTCATATTTGATTTACTCAAAAAGACTCGTGATGAAGCATCAAATGAACTTGATCATTATCTTGCACACACTAAAGAAGTTATGCATTTTGTCGAAATGTTCGGTCCGAAAATCAAGATCTGATTCACACTATCCTCAAGTTAAGAGAAATGTTAGGAAAGTATGAACAACTTCCGCCAACCATCATTAAGAGATTAGCCCCAATAACACTTAGTACTCATGAACCTAGAATCTCTACTGCCAAATCACAAGTAGCTAACGTGCTTCCTTCTATGAAACAGAATAGTTGAGCCTTTTCCAAACGTCCGCACTTCACGCCTAGAGCACTCAATCGAAAAATAGGAAGTTGCGACCTAAGAAAAGATCAATCAAGAATGCTAAAGTAGAAGAACACCCTAGGACTATGAATAAGACTCACGCTTGCTCCACTATAGATATTAAGGCCCGCAAATGTAATAGAAATAGTGATGTAACGAATGCTAAACCGTTAAGTACTTTTGATATTCACCGATGCACCTTGTGTTAATTGTGGTAAAAGTATGAATTCTGATTGTCATGATAAATGTGTTGCTAAAGCTATCATCTCTCGCTTAAGGAATCCTAAGAACCGGAATACCTCTAGGCCCACTAATCTTTCTAAGTCTGTGCTTGGTAGACCGCCATCTTTAGATTCTAAGAAACGCATTGCTGTCCCTCAGTAGCTCCGTGTCACCTCCTAGGATTGTAGTACCACCTAGTGCATTCACTAAGACTAAAGCAAATACTAGTTGGAGATGGCGGAAATGGATATATAACACACTAGGATTTAAGTGGATACCTAAAGCTATTGATGTGTGTATATCTACTATAATTGCTACGGAACCCTCTAACATTTCGGGTTCCAAATCTACTTCTATTCCATCCGTGTCGCCTCGTGTGTAATGCAGTGATACGATCATTCTCTGATTGTTGATAGCGGATGTTCCCGACACATGACAGCAATCTTAAACTGTTATCAAACTTTATTGCAAAGTTCATTGGCACCGCCGTTCGAATGATCACTTCGCAACTATCATGGGCTACGGAGATTATGTCAATGGGAACATCGAAATTAGCAGTGTTTACTATGTGGAAGGCCTCGGTCATAACTGCTTTCAAGAGGTCAGCTTTTGTGATGGAGATTTGGAGGTTGCTTTCAGCGAGAAAACTTGTTTCATTCGTGATCTACAAGGAAATGACCTTATGTCTCGATCGCGTAATTCTAGTCTCTACACTATCTCTATGAAAGACATGGTTGCTTCATCTCCCATATGTTTACTTTCAAAGGCAACATCAACAAAATCCTCGCTATGGCACCGTCGTCTCTCACATCTAAACTTTCAAACCATCACCAACCTTGCTCGACACAAACTAGTTGAAGGACTTCCACGGTTTCGTTATTCTAAAGATCACCTTTGCTCAGCTTGTGAACAAGGCAAAAGCACTCGTGCTCATTTTCCTTCAAAGGTGGAACACGCTCTCAAAGATGTGCTTCATCTTCTTCACATGGATTTGTGTGGCCCGATGCGTGCAAACGATCAATGGCAAACGCTACATCTTAGTAATTGTTGATGACTATTCACGCTGGACTTGGGTCTACTTTCTTCAAGCAAAGACCAAGCTCCACAAATGATCATCACCTTTCTCACGAAAATACAAGTTCAGCTACGAAACACCGCTCGACTAATCGTAATGATAGAGGCAATCAATTTGTTAATCAAACTCTTCGTGAATTTTATGAGAAAGTGGGAATTCAAAGATCGACATCTATTGCACGCATACCGTAACAAAACGGAGTTGTTGAACGACGAAACCGAACGTTAGTGGAAGCCGCAAGAACAATGTTAATCAATGCTAAACTTCCAGATTACTTATGGGCGTAAGTCGATCATCGCATGCTATACTCAAAACCATTCTATGATTACAAAACGCCACAACAAAACACCTTTCGAGCTCGTCCATAACAGAAAACCGAATCTAAAACACTTTCATGTATTTGGATCTCTTTGCTATCCGAATAATGATCGTGATGACTTTGGAAAGCTCAAAGCCAAAGTTGACATTGGAGTCTTTATCGGATATCGTGATAATTCAAAAGGTTTCCGAACTGAATCGTCGTACAAAACAGGTGATGGAAACGATTCATGCTCATTTTGATGAACTTACGGAAATGGCTTCGGAGTATAACAGCTTGGAACCCGGACACAACCGCTTAAACTTCCCCCAAACCCCATCATCACCGAACAAAGCCCCCGCCTTACTCGCCAACAAATGGAAAGGTTATTTGCTCCGCTCGCTGACGATATTGATGAACGTGCTCCGTGTGTATCCGCTGCTTCACCGCCAACCCGATAATACTCTTATACCCGATACACCGCTACAACAACTATCAAGATGCACCTACACCAGCTTGACTCCACCACAACAGCTTGAACAAACCGCTTCCAACAATGATGAAGTCTGCCGATGATATTCTGAACGTAGTACCCCCACCTGCAGATTTTGATCCAAATGCGTTCTTCAACCCGCTTGCTAATGAGATCGCCGCACTGATGTCGCGAATCTTCAACAAACCATTTGAATCCTCGACCGCACAATGTATATCCAACATCAACCCTCCACACATAGATGGACGAAAGACCATCCTCTCGAAAACATTATTGGCAACCCGAATCAACCGGCCGTTACAAGACAACGCCTTCACACGACGGTGAACATTGCATTTATGCACTCACCGTCGCCAATCAACCTAAAACATCAAAGACGCAATGACAAAAGACACATGGATTGAATCCATGCAAGAAGAACTCAACCAATTCAAACGTCTTGAAGTATGGGAACGGTTGAAAGACCAACAGAGTCTACGCCATTGGTCTAAAATGGATTTGGAAAACAAATTGATGTCAAGGAAATGTTATCCAAATAAGTCACGCCCGTGGCTAAGGGTTATCGCCGTGAAGAGGGTATTGACTTTGAAGAATCTTTTGCCCGCTGCTCGCCTTGAGGTCGTTCGATATTTCTAGCGCTCGCGCTCATATGAATATGACGGTCTATCGATGGATGTCAAAACCGCTTCTCAATGGACAACTTAAAGAAACGGTTTATGTCACCAACCGATGGATTCGTTGATCCCGAAGTTCAATCACGCCTACAAACCGAACAAAGCTCAGATGGTCTCAAACAAGCTCCTCAAGCATGGTACGATAAGCTATCATCCTTCCTCATTGCTAATAATTTCACCAAAGGTTCGGTTGACCCAACTCTTTTATACAATATCACGGGACACATATCTTAATTGTTCAAATTTACGTGGATGACATCATTTTTGGGTCTACACATAAAAAGTTTTCAATCGCTTTTGCAAAACTAATGAAGAAAAATTTTGAAATGTCCATGATGGGTGAACTCACGCTCTTTCTAGGACTACAAGTTCATCAATCACCCCGTGGTATTTTCTTGAGTCAGCCCAAATATGCCCTTGAATTGTTAAACAAATTTGGAATGAAAACTCGGACACCTATGCCACACAAATGGCTCATACCAAGAAGCTAGACGCTGATTTACATGGGAAATTGGTGGACCCTACAAAATACCGTAGTATTATTGGGTCTCTCATGTATCTAACAACAGCGCACTGATATTGTCTTTGCCGCTTATCTATGCTCCCGCTATCGGCCGCGACCAATCAAACCCACCTCTCTGAGGATAAAAGAATCCTCCTATACATCAAGGGAACCATTAACTTGGGGATCCGTATCCGGGATTCGGTTTTGAACTAATCGCTTTTCAGACGCCGACCACGCAGATGCTTAGACTCACGGAAAAGTACTTCATGAGCTTTACAATTTCTTGGTGATAAACTGGTGTCATGGCAATCGAAGAAGCAGGATTGTACATCGCCGTCCTCAACCGAAGCAGAATATGTAGCCATGTCCGCGTGTTGTGCTCAAGTCATCTGGATGAGAACACAACTCAAAGACTATGGTTACGTATTTGACGTAATCCCGATGTATCGCGACAATCGGAGTGCCATTGCGATCTCGCAACTCGCCAAAGACTCAAATCAAAGCACATCGATCTTCGATATCATTTCATCAAGGATCACGTGGAACAGGGTATAGTTGAATTATATTTTGTGGGTACGTAATACCAATTGGCGATCTTCTCACCAAAGCCTTGCCTCCCGCTAGGTTTAATGAGTTGGTCCACCGGATTGGTATGAGGTGTTTGACTCAAGAGGAATTGATGACCTCCTAAAACAGTCTTAAAACCAGTCAAACACCAAAATCTCTTTTGTAAATATTTTTCAAAAACAAAATACAAAAATATAAAACCCGATAAAACAACAAAAATATTCTTCTATCTATTTTCTTTCAACATTGCAAGTATTTTTCCTTCAACACTCTAATCTTTCAAAATTCAGTATTTTTTCGATCAAGTGTTGAGGGGAGAAAATTAATACTTAACCGTTTCAAATCATCCGTGTACTTGCATGTTATCATATCCCGGTTGTTTCTTTTATCAATGGTGGTAAACTTTTCTGGTTAAATGACACTCCTCGAACTAAAATTTATAACCTTTCATTATTTCTTAAGTCGAGGGGAGTGTCGTCAAAGTTTCTTTCTTAAAATCTTTGTTTGGTAACCAAAATGGAAGTTAAATGGCTTTGTATTAAAAAGGAAAAGGTGGAGGGACCAAAACTGTCAAAATGTTAAAGTTATTTTAATAAAAACACCTCCCACCTACTTTTTACTTCACATTTAATACACACAACCTATACATCCTACGCCTAAGATTCCAAGAAACCGTGTTTTGATCATCATTTTGTAAGTGTTTTAATGATCTTAACATGTTTTAAGCTAAGGTTTTAATTTCATGCAAATCCAACGGCTAAAAATTGTTACGTGATTATGTGTTCTACGATAAGCGTATGAACACATAATCATTTTGTGTGTGTTTTTGGTTAAATGGATTGCGTCAAAACGTTTCAAATACATCAAGGATATCATTTTAACCATCAAAACCCACCCATAAACACTTATTAATGATTTTTGAAAATTAGGGTTTATGAGTCGATTTGGGTTTTTCCAAATGTGAAGTGTTTTGGTCTAAAAGATTGTTGGGTTATGGTCATATGTTATTGAATTGATGATTTCCATGGTTGTTAACCACCCAGAAACACTAATTGTTTAACAATTTGAAGTTAGGGTTTAAAGTTCATAACTTTGGGTAATTTTGATTCACAACGAATTAGATGTTAATACTTGGCCTAAAGACTCTAACAACACTCTAGACCTACCGTAATTTGTTTGGTGCAAATCCTATGGTTAAAAAGCATACGCGTAAATCTTAACCCTTAGGGTTTTGACCTACGCGTATGACTTTCTACGCAACTATTAACGAATGTTCATGCCATGTTTTGTTGATAAAATGAAGTTTAGTGTCAATATTAATGATTTGATGAACTTATTTCGTGCTTTGCTACGCTTAATATTCGTAATCAAGGTCATTTGCAACTCTACGCATAAGGATTACCCTACGCATAGTCAAGTTATGCGTAAGAATAATCCTACGCATAACTATTACGCGTAAGGTTCTACAATGGGACTACGCCAGATCCTCGTGAAGGATATGCGTAACAAAGGACCTCTACGCGATAAGGTCTACTCTTACGAGTAAGCCTTACGCGTAAGGTATATATACGCCACGCGTAAGCTCCCACGCATAAGGTCCCTTTTCCTACGCTAACATTTCTTACGCCGTAGTTAGATCCTACGCGTAAGCTTTCGCTCTACGCGATATCATCACCGCTACGCTTAACTTTGCCAAAACTACGCTTAAGCCTTGATTGACCTTCATAATGAATTGTTACGTGTACAAACTTGTAAATAAACTAATCATAACGTCACGAATCCAATAATGTCACTAATAAACTTAATCGCTTGATATGTTGTGAACAATAAGTGATAACATAAACTTTAAAACTTAAAGTTAACTAACTCACTAAACATTTCACGACGTCATTGGACTATTAGACAAACAAGTGACTTAGGACTCGTAACAATCATTGACACTGCACATTCAATAACTAGACAATAAGACCTTCTGTTGACTAACACTATGTCTTTCGATATGTTGGTTCTTTTGGCTAATGTTATTTCGCATCACGACATGGTCGAACAAATGAATGTGGATGCATCAGAAGTTCTTACAATTGCCGATATCTTTCCAGAGGGTTATCCGAGAAAGATTGGAAAGAACAACCTTAGGGTTGACTTTGACACCCTCACATGCTCGGAATCTTCTTGTCTCATTGCATGGATATTCTCGGAATCATCCCTACCGTAACATGCTCTCACACTCGCCACAGCCCAGAGGTCTACATTCAACAATTCTGGGATTCTATGCAGAGGATCACAGGTCAAAGTGCAGTGAATGTGACACTTAATCACAAACAAGTCACTATCACTCCTGCCGACTTACGGGCTGTTCTCATCATTCCCGACATCGCCCAACCGACTTCTTTGCTACCCCTATCAAGAGACACCAAATTTTGATAGATATTGGTTATGATGAAGCTTCAGGAATCATTACTAAGCACTCTCACGTGGAGCTCAAGTATATTCCTCAACCATGGAGAACACTCTACATGATCATCACCAAATCGGTCTCGGTCGCGGATAAAGGGCTATGAGCATCCCAAGCTCATGGAACTGCAAATTTTCTCGGTCTTGATCAACAAGAAGGACATTGAAATCGAAGCACCGATATGGGAGGACATGATGCTATTTCACAAGAAGCTTGGCTCCAAAGATTCCCTATGTCAGATACACCAAACTGTTGATCCAGAGAGCACTTGGACTTCATCCCGACATCCCCATGAGGCTCAATGACCCGATAATCACGACATATTGATCGAACCCATATTATCCGTCAATCAAAGAATCGCAACAAAGAAACAGGGTACGGTATTACCTAATTACCTTCTAACTACCGAAATCAAAAAGCTTGAAACATATAAAAGGTATCGGTTAGCCGTAAAAGAAGGCAAAGTTGGTCATCTTGATGAAAAATCTTCCGTACACCTACCGGAGGACCGTAAGAGGCAAGGCTGGAAGTGTCACAAATACAGATATTTATAGGAAGCTTCCCAAAAGGAATCCTCCTCGTAAAAGGATTGTTCCCGTAAGGGAAGCTGAACCTATTCCCACACCTGAACCGCAAAGAAAGCTTGTGGACGAAAGCTCAAGAAACACAATCGATGAAGAGGTCCACTACTCAAACCGCAAAGGATGACTCCTTCAGCACCAAAACCTCCAAGTCCAATAGCCAACATGGCAAAAGGAAAGACTCGTACTTGTACCTTATGATGAAAGCTCTGAAAGTGATGAAGAGCCACCGGAAAATGTATACAAGAAGATGATCAAATTCCTTAGACACCAACACAAAGTCAAGAATTTGCTAAAGACCAAATGGGTGGTCCCGAGGATCAAGTGGTGCTGCCCACTCAACCATCTCCCGATGCGGTTAATCAACCCGATAAGGGAGCTGGTGCCACCACTCTTGTGCAACAACAAAAGCTTGTGGAGGATACTATCAAATATGAGTTTGAGGAACCGAAACCGAGAAGTCCAAAAAGATAAAGATGTTGATTATGATACGTTTCTCCTAGATAGTCCTGCACGATCAAAGGAAGAAACCTCTCAACCTCCGAAGGATCCAGAGTCTCCACATATCTCTTCATCATCGATTCGCCTTCTCACTCCTCACAACCACCATCAAAGAAGTCAACCAAATCATCATCCAAATCCGTGAAGAAACCATCTAAATCTTGGATTTCTCAAGCTCATGAACGGATTACCAAAGCCGCCAAACAAGTCGAAAGAAAAACGTGCTCAACAAAAGCTGAATTTCTTTGTCGATCACATACAAAGATATGTATGACGAGCATGAAAAGATGAAAGGAGAAAGGAAGTTTGTTCAGAAATTCATGAAAAATCACCGTCAAGAGGAACTGAACGAAATGATCGAAGGCTACACTAAAAGTACCTTCGAGTACGCCCTAAAGTCACAAAGGAGTTGTTCACCAAACAACTTTATCCAAATCTTATGCAGACCGCCAAGCAAACTATTCGATCAACGCCCTTAACCGTCACAATCAATCCAACCGATCCGTAGTTTTCTCGATAATGAATTGGTGGCCAAGCTTGTTACACAAATGTCTCGCACGATCCGGGACATTTACTGATGAAGGAAAGTTGTTTCAAGCATTGCCGACTACCAACTTCAAGAAGCTTGTAGATTTGAAGTCGAAAAGTCTAAACGCCCTAGAGACGATGAAGACAAGGATAAGGATAAAGACTCGCACCTAAACGCCGTCCGGTGAATCTTCTTTGATGCAACCTCCTCCATAACGGCCTCCTGTTCAACAAAAATCTCCTCCTCGCTCTTCTACTGAAAACCTCGTGACGATTCCGAAGTTACCACCCCCGAATCAGAAAACCGATGATCACTTTGAGTATACGGGTGGTGACGATGAAGAGGTCCTTGAGCCCCTACAACAACCCACCTCTCCCAAACAAGTTCGAAACCAATCATCATCTAGGCCTTCAAAAAGAAGAAGAAGAAGACGCCAGACCGACGTCGATCATGGCTAGATGATTATAAAACAGAGGAATTTGAATGGTTTGCTAATCTTGTTAACAACACTCCCTACCCTCAAGAAGGTCGATTTGGTAGACGGTTATACATTGGAGCATGCTAAAATTCTGCAAGAAAAGTTCCATGTGAAGAAAATGACGAAATCTGAAGTTGAAGCGAATCAAGAATGAAGCCTTTCAACTTCTAAAAGACAGCTCTGAAAGTGCCCTCGAGGTCGAATATCACCTTGAAAACATTGCTCGAGCTATGTCTAACAACATGGATTGGCTCAACCCGAAAGCAAACATTGACTTCACACAAAGGGACAACCCTCCATACTACACCGATTGGACCAAACCTCTACCAACACTTGGCCAACCAAATGAACCAAGGATTCCTTTCAGATATTTCTTCAACAAAGACTTGGATTTTCTTCTACACGGTGGCGATGATTCAAGAAAATATGCTACATCGTTGACACTTCCATTCCCAGCTGCCTACTCAAACCGCATAGCCATTGAGGAACGTGCCAATCACTTGTTCTCCAACACGTGGAAGCATACCCGAGATGCATTGTATGGGATTCATCATCGCCGTAACGCCGAATCTACTACGTAAGCCGCCAGTTCGTAAGTCTCAACATGCTGTGCATAGTTCTAAAGATATCGTTGCCATCATACACGCTGACCTTTCGTCTAAGTGGGACTACACATTCCTAAAGAAGATCGTAGTCAAACGACAAGATGAACGGACTATGCTTTCTCTCGAGGTGACTTTGAGAATTTGTCTCTCAATGACATCGAAGACATGTACCTTGCCAAGGTACATGGTCGCATGAGACAATTCTCAACCGCAGTACAACGCGAATTTATCAAGTCACTTCTCATCTTCATAAGACGCATTGTCATCAAGGAACGTAGAAGATCTCCACCGGCCGTTGAATCTTATCAGACGCGTGTCAACTTCACTCCTCCAAAGCTTGATCTTCCCGATATCAACCAGCCATCTCAATATACACTCATCAAGAAACCTTTCGCGTTGTTTACCGTAGTGAACTTCAAAGAAACCGCTTAATGGCGTAGCTTAACTCCACAAGTTCGAGGATCATACTTTGAAGCTGGTTAGGGATGGATTGGCATACAGGTTGAAGGATATACGCCGAAAATTGGGTCTCCTAAGCTGGAATTCTCGTGAAAGGAGGGATGTGAGACGGATCATCACAATGATTGATGAACGGTTGTTTCAAGGGATCAGCCAGACGATTGGAGAGTTATGTCGGTGGTCGACCCAGTGATTAACATAACCGCTTTCAACGCCTGCACACCCCGGGAACATCACCGCACTTCCCGGTACCCCTTGAATTGTTTTCTTCATATAATTTTGGATGTTTGATTAATTATGTAAATGGCTTGTGCACACATTACAGTGTACAACCCGTACTTGTAAATAAAGGACCCCGTGGTACGCTGCCACAATCCTTAGATAAGGAGCGAAAGCTTCTTACTTTTGAGTAAAACCTATCAAACCTTTCATTTTTCAAGGTTTTGCTCAAAAGAACAAGTACTTCCCTTATGATTTTCAAAACCTCAACCGTTTATATCACTTGTTGAGGGGAGTATTTGAAACTTTGTTCACAAATTGTTCACAGTGGTCATTCTTCCCGCAACACTCAAAATGGTCATATTTATTCTCAACTTTTCAAAAATAACATTTAATATGCCATTTTTGAGGGGGAGAAAATGTGTGATAAGAAATATGTTGTGTAAAATGCAAATGAATCTGTGCTTAGACTTAACCAACGAATTGACGATGCTTAACTGTTAGTAACTCGAAAAGACTTGTCCCGGACGGGTAATAATTTCAAGCTAGTTCGCTAGTGATGTAAACGTGTCTCGCAAAGGACTTGTCTGAGTAGAATGTACCATTCGAGAAACTCTTGATAAACATGAACTCGACGGGTTTGACAACCTATCGAGGATTGTCTACACCTTCAAGGTAGTTATTAGAGCTAGTTGTCACCTAAAAGTTGACAATGCAACTCTTTAACTATGCCACGTAATGTCTCGGGGAATGTCTATCTTGAGTTAATCAATTCAAAATGTGCGCTTCTTTCCTCATCTGCATTTTAACCGTTAAAACTCTTAAGCACATGTGGAAGGGGGAGTATTTATGCAAAATCTTATCTCAACAGTGGTACTAAAATGTTTTTCATTCATAAACACTTTGAGAGATTTTTCACATCAGTGGTTTTATGGCAACATAGGTTAGTCATGGAGTTATAAGGTGACTAAGGTTAGGAATAACCGTCCTATGATCCGCCAGAGTCGGAGGAATCTACCCAAGGACACCACAAATAGTTAGTATTTAGAAGTCCTTAGGTATGATTGTAAAAAGGAGAAAATGAGAATCGGAGAAAGAAGGAGTTGAAGAATTAAAAAGAAATGCAAAGAAAAGGGTGAAAAGAAATAGCCCTCCAGATTATTCAACTTAGGCGCATAATCGGTTCAATTCATATGCTAACTGGTTGTCACTTAGTGACGCCGGTATTGAAGATTAAAAGTCGCCATGGACCCAATGACGCATGCACTAAACCTTCTTATCCACTCAAGTTTCTCTCAACATAAGCTTGTTTCATTCTCACAGGGAACCCTACGTAAACTATCGGCTTTCTTAGAGATTGCTGGTATTGAAGAAGGAGACCCTCTCCCTAGTCTCCGCTCCAGAAAACCAAAACGCACTATTGAGTCTAGAGCCACGAGATTCATCAAAAGATCTCTTAGGTACACTTGACATTTCATCACTTGATATTCAACAATAAGAATTTCAGTGGTACATTATCGAGTCCTTCACGGATCTTAGCAATCTGTCGAGAACATTTATGAGAGGTTCACATTTGTGATCCTCATTGATTGAATGGAAACTCCTGCCAGGGTCAACATCAAACAGCCCCGACAAAGTCGCTTCGCAACTCCCCGTGGATTGCGCTTAGTGGTCTCAAACGGTCTACGTGAGGTGATGCTTCGTGTACCTCACGACTCATCTCAATCGTAGGTGTACTTCGGTACATCGTGTTATCTCACTTGTGGGACTCCGATTCAGAACCGGCCTTTGTAAGAATTAGAGTTGTGTTTTCACACTATGTTGTTAACACTCTCGAAGTTCAAACTTGTAAGTGCCGGAATCCGCTTATTACTAACCGCTTAAATGTTTTCTTCTTATGGAAGCTCTGGAGCGGAATGATCGTGCAGATTCTTCTCATGCTCACGCCAACATCATCACTAATGGAAGTTCTATCCAAAAGCAACACAACAAATGTAATGATTCTTCACAATACAAAGAATCTACAAAGTTAAAGACTTAAAGAACTCCATCAAGATGAATTCCAACGCCAAAGAGCGTGTGAGCATGTTGAAGAATGACGTGGAGACACAGCAAAGGGCACTGAGGCGATTTGATGCGCATACAACAACATACTATCACTTTCATCACAAAGAACAATGATCAAAGAACAAAGTTAAAGATGACGCCAAAGCATAACCGTTCAAAGTAAACTATCTCTACACCGGGAGATTGTTCAAATCAAGGCAATTCTTCTCACAAGAAAGAAGAATGTCAAGACGCCAAAGCTACTATTACATCAACGCCTTCACCGCTTTTCATCACCAACACTTGAGTGTTTGTTACTCATATGTAATAACACTTGAGGGGAGATTGTTGGAATCACTCCTAAACCTTATTCAAGTGTTAGTTACTCATATGTAATAGTTAGCTTATTATGGCCTTTATGTTTGTTATTAGCCTTAAGCTTATGTAGAAGGCCCATGAGCTTAGGCCCAAGCCCATAGGTGAAAGGGAAGGAGTAGGAGTGTTGCCCTAGCTCCTTGCCTATAAATACCTTATGTAAACCTTTATTTGAAGGTTGGTTGTTCAAGTTATTTCTTCATAAACACTCTACGCATAACCGGTCGTATTATCTCGTGTGTGTGTGTGATATCTTGTTCAATCGCCTCTCTATCTTTCTTATAAGCTTGTGTGGTAAACCTTGTGACCTAACAGTATTGGTTTCTGCTGATCGTTTCCTGCTGATTGTTACTGCTGATCGGTTTCTACTAGTTGTTTTGGAGTTCCTTCTAGTTGATCAGGTGCGTGTCTTATCATATCTCAAAGTGAGTAGAGGCACTTTTGAGGTAACTTATCCGTACATTAATGGTGTGACAAAGACTTGATGATTCTAGTCAAGGTTAGTGAAGGGGCGAGATCTATAGAAATGGTGCTTAATGCTCACATTTGCTAGTGCATCATCTGAGTTTGGAGTCACGTGGATAGTACAAGATATAAGACGCATACATTGGTGTTTCTACTGGTTCTCCATTCCTACTGGTGGTAGGCTATTTTGATTCCGCTGTTGATATGAGTTTTCTGCTGTTGCGCTTAATTTCCGTTTTATTAGTAAAAAAAATAAAAAAAATCGTTTTATTTATTTCTTTTTTTGATTAAAAGAAAAGAAGAAAAGATGGTTAGTATATTTTAAGGGGAAGCTTATTACTTACCATCTACATGCATCACTTGAGGGGAAGCGTCTACAAGTTGCACAAGACCCCTATTAGATGAAGGGGAAGAAGATTAGTAGATGTGCAGCGGATTATATGCGATGACATGTTTTTAGCATTGTTTCTTCATACAGGTTGTTTTGTACTACCAAGAAACTAGAACTTAACCTAGTCAAATTCCAGTTTAGGGGAAGATTGTTGGAAATTGCTGAGTTGATGATTACAAAACCACAAGCAAGAAAGAAGAACGAAGAAACAATGAGGGATGATTATGTAATATTTAGATAGCTTTTCTAGTAAGCTATTATTAGGGTTTGTAACACCTCCCTCTCCTATATAAAGAGGGTAGGCGTAGGTTACAGATGACATCTTTCATACATCTCCAATGAGAGTCTGATCAAACGCATAGAGCGTAGTAGTAGTATTAGTAGTTATTAGTTTCTTTGTTTTAATTAATAAAGAAAACTTTATTAGTAATGTTGATTGTGTTATTCTATTCCACTGTGCATCCAATCAATCAATGTTACTCATACCCTAGTTGAGTCCGGATCTTGGTTTCTACAATGTCCTTTACTTTAGAAGTTGTTACGAAAGACTAAAACGGGTATTCCTTTTATGTGGGGAATAAGGCGTAGCGCTGGGGTACGTAAACATACGTATAGGAAAGCAATCATAGTTCATAGTGAGATTAAATGGATAGTAATATAATACATATTTTATCAAGTATGACTTCAACAAGTCATAAGCAAGGCATCAACTTGGCAGGCAGGCATGTTTCGGTCATAGAGTTAAGTTTTTGTAAAAGCGGTTAAAGTCTAGGTTTAAAAAATACCCAGTTCTCTATAACCAAGGCTCTTATACCAATCTGTAACACCCCCAAAAATAATAATGAGTTGCAGCGGAAGTAAGTGTTACTGGGTATTACTCGATTGATATCACAACACAATGTATAGAACAACGGTTTAACTTGAGAAATCTTATTTCAAAAATATTTATGTTTACATCTTTCAAAATGTATATTGTGGAATGTAGGCCCATAAAAAGAATTTAAGTGGTCCCTAAATTATATCAGAGTCTTCTATGATCATGCCATGCCAATGCTCAAGCGCCTCTAAAGTTTAGCTATCGTTCGCAATCCTGAAAATACATGCTAAAAGTGTCAACACAAAGGTTGGTGGGTTTACAGGTTTTAATACACTAAGTAGTTTCCAAAACAGGAAGATCAATTAGTTGTCAAAGTTTTAAAAGGGTCCATTATGTATGCGGCGTGTTCATGCCTTGAATGTTCCACTACTTAAGCCGATTCAGCCGATTCTTGCCCCTACATGCAACATGCTCTAATCTAGCATGAGAAGGTGATACTATGCACTCCGGTTAGTGGGAGTGAGGGGATGGCTCTACCCCTAAATAGCGCTATCCATACTATTAACGGCTCGTCCCATACAGTGGGAGTGAGTTAATAAGTAGTGTTGTTCCAGGGGACTTTCACGATTGTTCTCAGGCGCCAAACATAAGCATACATATCAGTTTGCACAGAATAGCAGAGCATAGCTCAGTAAATTAAATCAGTTCAGTAAATCCGTAATTTCATGAATGCACAACCAATTTAGTTTTAAGTAATCATAGCATGCTTTCCACCCCAAAACGAGTAAAACAGTAAAATGGGGCTGTGAAACTCACAGTAGTATGTAAATAGTTAAGCATGTATCTCCCCCCAAAAGTAGTACAAAATAATTGAAAATAGGGTCCATGAACTCACCTTAGAGTATAACAGAAGAGTATAAAGAAGTATAGCGCAACGATACAGGATCGGCATAACCTAATGAATATGAGCTTATCTTAAAATATGATACGCGAAAGTAATTGATGCCTATGAGTTTCAAAGGATAAAACGTTTTAGTTTTCGTGAAAGATTCGTATCAACATTTGTAAAATGTTTAGTTTCATCATTCGTGTGATGATATGAAATCATATACTCGAAACAAACGCACGCCAGAGTATAAAACGTATAACACAAGTACAACAGGAAATAAGCACGCGAGTATCAAATAGTAATAGAAAGTAAGTAAATTATTAACTTTAGGGCATTTACCCAGTATCCCCAAGTAATGAATATTTTATATTAAGACATAAGTTTTAATATAAAAAGTAAAGAGAGAAATTTTTATATTTAATAAAACAATACTTCTCATTTTATTATTGGGTTTTAATTAAACTATGTTTTTTTTTTATCAATAATAACTGTATAAATAAAAGCTGACATGATTCATTTTTAGGCCTTATCGATAATAAGTATTAAAATATGTTTTTTTTATCGATAATAGGTATATAAATAATAGGTTGTATAAGTTAATTTGATAAGTTTACATCATTTCGTTTTAAAAGTCTTATATTGTATATAAAAAAAATTAGGCCTTATAGTCCAATAACCGTCTATTATAAATTCGTCAAGTCTAACAAGTCAAGTCTGTTATGTCCGATATATTGAGTTCGATAAGTATCCAATGTACAGTCCAACGTCCAAGATTAATAGTTTTTTTTTCCAATGTCTAATATGTATATTATACATAGTCCGTTAATCCTTATATACTTAGTCTATTAATCAGAGAACCTTAATAATCGAAATGGCTCTAGCCTATTAATAATTAAACCCACCCTTAATAATATTTAGTCCAACACAATTCCAATCCCAGTCTACTCATAATTTTAGAAAGAAAATGAGACATATTCAAAATAAACTTATGTCAAACAAACATTTCCCTTAAGCCACTAAATAAAATAAACCCACCCTTGTGGTCTTGTTCTTGAGCCGACAACAAGCAAACATCCTTTGCGGGTTATACTCGAAACCAAATCAAACAACACCTTCTCAGGTGTGGGTGTACCAAACCGAGACTCAACAATAACCCTCTTGGATGTTGTCGTGAACCAAGGCTAGACGCACCCCTTGGGTAGTCAAAGCCGAGAGCAAACCAAGCAAACACGAATCAAACACAATCTTACACAATACATGTTATAAACCAAGCTCAAATGCACCCTTTGGTGACTTTGGTGTGGGCTGTTGAATCGAGACAAACCAAAAGCACCCCTATGGGGCTGCTGTTACACACAAACAAACACCTTTTTTTGGGGGGCTGTCGCGTTGGCCGAAACAAACAAACCAACGCACCCTAACGGGGCTGAGGTGTGGGTCGGAATAAACAAAACCAAGTGCACCCTATGGTTTGTGATAGGCTGAGACAACACACAACTAAAACAATAAACACACCCTGTTGTGGTAGGCTGTAACACACAAAGATAGACACTAATTTTGGATGTGTTCAGCTGTGAATTGAGCAGCAAGCAAACCATCACCCTCGTGGGTGTGTTTGTGGACCGAGAGTCAAAAACAAAACCACCCTTGCGGTGTTCCTCGTTAGACCAAACACAAGCAACACGGCCAATTCAAAACACACCCTATACGGGTTTATATCAAATCTGAAATGCAACAACAATAATGACATCAAGAATGAAGATAACATTTAAAGCACAACATATAATCAATAACCTCAATAAAAATCCGGGTCAACTTGACCCTAGTTGTTGACCCGACCCATTTATATCCGGTTCAAACAAACACCCCTTCACAAACGATTTTACCACACGAAATCAAAGAAAACGTTTTTGATCCCTCTTTAATCCATGAAAACATAACAAATCATTATAGATTTTTTTTTTATATAAATAAGGATAGTAACAACCAAGGTCAAGATTGACAATACCAAAGAACTGAGGAGCAAGGATGGAAGGGAGGTGGCGGTGATGATGGTGGTGCCACTGTGATGGTGGTGACGATGGCGGCTGTGGTTAACTCGAACCAAACAAATAAACAGATCTACCAAATCTTTAAATAATATTAGAACCCTTATAAACCTTTTTATCTTCATAGTCTCTTTTTATTTTATCTATGGAAAGTGAGTTAAGAAGTTGTTAGCACGAGATCCAGAAAACGAAGCTTTATTGGGGAAGGGGTGGGCCCTGACCCCTCCAAAAATTATTATCCTTTATGTATTTGATAACTGAGTTAATGCTAAAAAATTTCGTTTTGACAATACGTCCTTTGAAATTAGGAATTGATATTCCAGCACCCCCCCCCCAATAATTTGGTTCAAGCTCCGTCAATGGATCCAGATACTGATACATAGCAGATAGTTGATCGATGATACATATGGCCATCAATGGCTAAAGAACCAAAGGGTCATGTCACAATTTTTTTGTTTAAAGAAAATTATTGACAACACAAAGAGGCGCATATTTTTATATCACTCTTAACTCATTTCTAAGAGTTAGTGTTAGCATATGTATAACACATGTACTACTTGTAATCACATAATGACACAACAACAAAAAAAGAAACAAAAGAAACAAGACACATATATATGAGGCGTGGAAATGGTAGTGTTAATGTGTAGATTTTTAAATGTTTATCTTTGTAGTTTTAGTTTAATAGGGTATGGTTTGATCCCAATAATTGCTAATGTTATGCTTTTAAGTAACGAAACTTAAAATCGGATAACATAAAAATGTGATGTTTATAAAAATGTCAAAACTTATCAATATACTCCAACTAAGTAGATTAAATGTGTGATAATTTTTACAGAGAGCGTAAACGTTGATAAAACCTAATATCCATGAGTTTAAGTACGCGTAACACGTAAAAAGTACAAAGTTTACGTAAAAATGACAAAATGGTAATACTTCATACAAAATATGACTATTAGTGAAAATAAAGTGTATAAAACACATAGACTCATTATAGTCTTGTGTTGGTTACGAGTAAAGTTAACGCGATTGAATTTTCTTAATTACTGAAAAAAATAATATTGTTTAAAATTAAAATAATAATATGTGATAATAATTAGTTAAATTATGGCTTGATATGTACGGGTTGCTAGAATAAGCCATAGACCAAACACCCCCTTATGACTTATTGGTCCACTTAGTGCTTATTATGATAAGCTTTATCAAGCTCCTAATAAGCTCCATGTAATTTATATGTTCCTAGGTTATACGGGTTAGCCGGGGACATCTTTTAAGGAGCTCGTGTCCATTCAAGTGGTTTTGAGGTGAGTAACATATTTAAGTGTAGAAACGGGTCCCTAATAACTCGTTAATGTGCTGCTCTATTTGTGGTGCTCCCGTTCATGTTCACGTAATATACTTGTGTTACGAGTATATAGTGTTGTAAGTATATATTGCGTGCTTAAATAACTTACATATGGAAAGTTTATATGTGATATATGTTAGACGGGTCAAAACAACCCCAAATGACCCGTTTGGATTTAATTAAGTATTTTCACTAAATATTACAATATTATTTGTATAGCGTCCTAAGTGTGTGACATAGCTAAATTAGCGGTCCTAAGTGGATGATTTGCATAAATATATGCTTTACGACCCTAAAGAAGGGTGTAGACGTCCTAAATGGACGACATGTGTTATTATGTCATGACATGCTCCGAAAGAGAGCCTAAACGTCCTTAGTGGACGACCGAGCCCCTAATAGCGTCTCATTCTATAAAATGGGACTTCGACATCCTATGTGGATGACCAGTGTGTATAAGCGGCTCAAATTCATGAAATATGTGGCTTAGACATCCTAAGTGGACGACTAGAATACTTCTAAGTATATTGAACCAATGTGGGCTCATAGTGTCCTAAGTGGACGACTAGCATAAAGCTAGTAGCAATACGTCATAGAACACGGAGCAACATTAGCTTTATTCATATTATGTTATACTTTCATATGTTTACTCACTAAGCGTTTTGCTTACGTTGATTCGTCATGTTTTTTATTGGTGAAGCTAGTGGTAGTGCAACTAAAGGTACGAAGACCGAGAATTAGACCTCGGTGGAATACTTGGGTATGGAGCCTTTTTCCCTACACGCTCTCTTACCAAGAAACGCCCTAGGTTGTATGCTTTTGTGTATGAACATATAAACTATTAGTTATGTGATGATCAAGTAGATAAGTAGTTCTTTGTAAAGTTTAAAGGGGTGTTTGGCATAGTGCCATTCTTGCCCATATTGACCCATTTTGATCATGTACGGGTCAAAGCGAATGATATATGTTATGTTCAGTTTTTTATGTGTTAATATAAGTGTTGGGTTATATTAAGTCAGTTTATGTAAAAAAATTAAAATAAATAAATAAATAAATAAAATTGCATGGGCGTTTTAGATGCTTTAAATTTGTAGTAAGATATCGAGTGTCATGTTTTGGCTTGCTTTCTATACAATACATTGACACAAATTTCGTCCATTTATCAGCCAAGTCTGCAACATAAGATTCACATATCATAAAGCATGATTTTGACCAAACTGATTTCTAGGAAGCAAGAAGAGCTATACTTTTTACTCAACCTGATAAAAGTGGAAAAACATCCATATCGCATAATTAAATCCCTAGCAACGTCATAAGTACTTTTGACACATGAACTTACAACTTCAAAAGCAGTGGTATTCGTAACACTAAAAGCCATT
This sequence comes from Chrysanthemum makinoi, assembly GCA_910596185.1. Lineage (NCBI taxonomy): Eukaryota > Viridiplantae > Streptophyta > Magnoliopsida > Asterales > Asteraceae > Chrysanthemum > Chrysanthemum makinoi. Next base: position 81,446,657 of record OU343219.1, on the reverse strand, counting down.
AAAAGACAACATAAAAAGATTTATTATTCGATTAGAACAATGATAATGAGATCGTAATCCAAAATGTATCGAGACCACTATTCTTAATTTATTACAAATGGTAGTGGATGTAATTATTTATAACTATCCACATTTACGATACATAAGTAATGTAGGATCGATAAAAACTATGATTCGTGTGGTTCGGGGGGTCGGGGAAGCTCAAAGAATGAATAAGACATGGTATTGTATTAGATAGAATAAAGGGAAGATGTGTGTGTTTCTAGAGAGAAGAAGAAGAAAGCACACACACCTTTATTTTACAAGTGAACTTCCTCCCCTCCTAGTTGGGACTAGGAGGGGTATTTATACTTCTACAAGCCTAACTTAGCATAAATGACTAAACTAGTCCTTGTGAATGAGTAAAAGAAGAAACTAATGCAATTCCTGTAATGACTTCACTTTAGCGAGGCTAACAATCTCTCCCCAAGTGATGTCATACGGGAGTTGCTTACAATGTTCCCTACAAGCAAAATTAAATACAAAAGATAAGCGCAGCAGCTCCAAGAGTGTCTTCACAGTCTTCAAACTTCATGAATCTTCTCAGCTGCCATCTCTTTACTTGCAGAAGAACAATGCGAGCAAATCTAATTAGGGATTAAATCTGGCCTTTTTGCTCTCCCCTAATTAGTGCTCTCCCCCAAACTGACAACCTTTCTGATGAATTTCCTGAATTCGAAGAAGTCTTTTGATAATTAAATTAGAACCGTCTTTAGTGTTCTAACACGCATCGGAAAATGTAGAGAAGACTTGTCGACTCGACCTTCTTCAAGATTGTCCATTCGGGGGAATAAGATATCAACATCTTCATCTCACCAAATGCATTCTAGTTATCTTTCATATATCAAATCAGCCCATAATGTACACATGAAATGATAACACCAAAGTAACAAGTTGAACCACTGATCATCTTGAATTTGTTGCCCGAAATTGTTGACGGTGGATAAGGAAGAAGTACATAGAAACAGACGAGAGAAGGATATAGAATCAACCAATTTCTGACAAAAATCATTAAATAATCCATAAAGCCCGATCACGTAAACTTGTTGTGCATCCCCGATGTACACATTTCTCTCCCCTGATGGTTACGATTTATCGGAATCAGCATACAATTGTGTACATGAAGCATTAACTGGAAGCACTGTATCATAAATCATATCAGCCCGTGAGAAGATGTCGATGAACAATACCGTTTGAGATTGTCTAACTCATTTCAACCCCCTGTATCAAAATTCAACGGTTGTCTGTAGTAACCACATGTGAAGATAACCCAATATGACGAACTTGAGAATGAAGTAAAATCTCCCAGACTGGTTACTTAAGCTTGTACTATCCTTGTGAAAAAGAACGGTGTACCCAATGTTCAAAACCTCTTGATGTATCCTCAACTGCGTGAGACATGGAAAGTGATAGCTACTTTGTGGGTTAAGAGAGAAGGAATCACAAAAGTAACTAGATAGCAAAGTCTTCATCACACTCAATATATTTGCCCAGACAAGTCATCTTCGCAGAAGGGAAGAAAGAAAGAAGACAAAATAAGTGAACGCGCCTGTCAAACATTACGTCAAACCCAAATAAATAATAAAGAATTATCCTCGTAGTCACATGTGAAAGGCGTTGCAAAATCTAGCCGTGAAATTATATCCTCGTGAAAATTCGTGAACCAAAATACCACTCTCGTAGTCATATTTGACTTTAGTATCCAAAAATTTGTGTTAAAAATTTTGGATAACTATTCTGATCAGTCCAGTATATGTCATGCAACCCAAATGCGATATACTTATTGGATCCAACCACCAACAACCGAGATCCAAAAGTACATTACGGGAGATGATCAATACAGCCCAATTTCCGGATCCAACCCACACGCAACTAATAACCGGTTATATCAATGCAATTTATATCAACCCTAAAGCGCACTTAGACCTAAACCTAAAAACACACATCTTGTAATGAACGCCTACCATCTTATCTCCTCTCACCACAAACTCTTACAAATCTCAGATTCATCTGCTCATTTCAATCATCACATCAATAAAACTCGATCACACAACTAATCTGTTAAACACGAACACAAACTCAACCATACTAGATGTTGTCAATTTTGCACCATACGAATCAGGAAATCACTTTGAAGGCTTCAAGATCCATGAGGGGTCTAAGGTAGGGTTCTCTTTTGTTCGTACTTGTGTTGAAAAGATTTGGTGTGGTGAGTCTTTTAACGAAACAAGAAAAAGATGTAACATGATTGTTATCAATCTTTTCTAAGTTGGTTTCAGATATTAATAAAGCTATGCTTCAAAAAATAATCCGTGATGATTATCTGCATTGTGAGGACCTTGAACGGTCTTGTTTTAACTTTAACTATCACAAAAAGGAATCTGAGGTTATTGAATTTTTCGTTATCAGTTTTGAGTCTTGATTGAGTTTTGATGATTTATGGGATTAGGATAGGTTTTTGGAGTTGGTTATAGGGTATGGTCGAGTGGTTGATTGCTATGTTTACATCGATTGAACATCAGTTGTAGTTGTTTATTTTTTTCAGTTTTGATATTGACTATTGATGTCTATACTGAAGTCCAACACAAGAGTCGTGGTATTTGGTTTTGTTGGTCAAGGTCAAATAGTCAAGTTCTTCATCTTCATCTCATTTTTCTGTCAAAGAGTCTTAGGCGTAAAAAATGGTCGTAGAGTCTTATGTGTAGAAAAAGAACCTTATGCGTAAAAGAGTAAGACACCTTACGCTTAAGACACCTTACGCGTAAAACACCTTATGCACAGACAGTTACGTGTAGGTTCTTACTCGTAAGGTACACCTTACGCGTAAGCATGATTCCTTACGAGTAACTTTCCAAGCGACTCGTAAACATATTGTAGATGCGTCCTTAAGCGTAAAAGTAGGGTTTTGACCATCGTTGACCTTTTTTTGGGCAACTTTTCCGATTATTTACCATTCAGCATAGAGAAACCCATATATGTTTGCAAAAAAACGCTTCCAATAACCCGTTTGACCATGGAATTTGACCAGTTGACCACAAAAACCGTCACGAGTTTGGTACAAAAACTAGTCACAAAAAGATGTTACCCAGAACTGTTCATGGACATGAAGAGACAAGAAACAGTAACTTGAAACTGCACATAAAAGTTTGACTATTTTTTACCAATATTGATACAAGCAAATGTCTAAACTGTTAACAACAAAAGGAGGAAAAAAAACTTCCAAGACAAAAGATTGGTGAAAAACAGTTTAGACAAATATTCAAACCACACGAATCTATAAAAATACACAACCTGGCTCGTTATACCAATTGTAGGACCGTTAAAACTATTGATTCATGTGGTTCGGGGGGTCGAGGAAGCTCAAAGAATGAATAAGACATGGTATTGTATTAGATAGAAGAAACGGAAGATGTGTGTGTTTCTAGAGAGAATAAGAAGAAAGCACACACACCTTTATTTTACAAGTGAACTTCCTCCCCTCCTAGTTGGGACTAGGAGGGGTATTTATACTTCTACAAGCCTAACTTAGCATAAATGACTAAACTAGTCATTGTGAATGAGTAAAAGAAGAAACTAATGCAATTCCCGTAATGACTTCACTTTTGCGAGGCTAACAAGTAATTTAAAAAGACCTAACTAAATTCCAATACCTCAAACGTAACTTGATGATCCTCGAGGTAAAGGAATTGACATTTGATTTGCTTGAATTTGTTGATCATTTGACTACTCATATGTGACTCAATTGGTTAACCTTTTGTTGTAACTGTTCAACCTGTTGCGATCATAAAATCATAAAATCAATGACGCATCAAAACATGTATATACCTGCAGATTAATAACCAATTCAGAACCACCAATCCTTTTACTATATGATCTTCTTGCTTTTCATCTTTATTAATCAAATTAGAGTTTCAATAAAATTCTAACTTTTTTTCACAAAATGAAACAAAATTAATGGAAAAACCACAAACCTTTTTTAGAATAGAACTAAAAGCCCTATATCAATTTTAAACAAAATAAAAAATATTAGATATCAAAAAGCATACCTTTATACCACTGAAAGTTTTTTTTTTTTTTTTTTTAATTCTATAAATATTATCAAACCCATATTCAATAACAATAACAAAACTGAAGCAGGTTCACTGAATTTTTGATTTAGAGTTCGACTTGGAAAGTGGGTTGGAAGAAACATAGTCGTGTTTTTGGGTGGTCGTATGTTGAAGGGAGATAGCCTTTGCTTCACGTTTAAAATTTAAAAGTTTGGTTTTGATCCCTATCTTTTTATGGATTTGCTCTGCCCTTTTAAAGTTGTAGTTTTTTTATACATTTGACACATATAACTTTGTAGTCACTTTTTTCAAACGAAAATTATAAACATTATTGACAAATAAAAAAGTATTTACAGATTTTTAAATAAACCATTTGGACAAAATAAATAGTAATTAAAAAAGTATTACCAAATAAGGTATGAATTGAGTTTTTTGAAGTGAAAAATTCTCACTAGAGATTTTGTTTTATTATATAAAAGATCTGTGAAACAAAAACGAATTGGATGGTTGGTTTTGGATTTTGGAATTCATTATTTTATTATTAATTAATGACAAGTTATTTCTACATCTACACTACTAGCCAAGTATTCGCACCTAACGGCAGCGGTGTCTAGTTTCGACATCATTTCGACGACGAATAATTTTTTTGTTGTAATACATGTATCGTTATGAATCTTTTAGGAATAACTGTTTCTCTAATGTCATAGTTGCATTTTTTTGCGATAGTTGATCCGTGTTTGAGAATGTCTTTTTTTATAGCATTATTTTAAACCGTATCACTTGATTAACAAGTGGTTTGTTCACTATCAATATTATAATTAAAAATTATGTAGGATACAAACACAAAAAATGATTTGTTTTACTCGTTCAAATCATAACATACAAATCTATAAATTTCTCCTTTAAAGAATCGTTAACGTAAAACATAACACAAAGAGTGTAATAAATAATAAAAGGCTTAGATTATGTAAACACTAATTTTCAAAAAAGTTTGGGTTGCAATACGGAGAAAACCATCACCAACATCACCATCCTCAAAACGTGTTAAACCGAAAATCTATAAGCATTTGCAAAGACATATCATCATTGCCTCAAAACTGAAGTAAACTTCAATATAAAATCATATGACCCTACACATTAATATCTTTGATATAAATGTCATTGGCCTCAAACAAAATAAACACCCTTTTTTAAAACATTAAAGCCAAAGTAACTTCGACGTTAACAAACACTCAAAACCATCAGATTTGGCCTAACGTTTACACAAAAAGAAAATCAAAGACAACCTATTATCAATAACCTCAAACTAAAAATGGTCTTCATTTACACAACAAGAAAATCAAAGACAACCTATTATCAGGATTTAAGAAAAACTCAAACTAAAAAATATGGTTTTCATTTACACAGCAAGAAAATCAAAGACAACATATTATTAATAACCTCGAAGGCTCGTTTCATTCACAAATCGACCTCAAAGAAACATCATTGTTCACCAAAAAATAATAACAAACACAATTGGCCTCAAATTATCATCCACCAATTTTTCTTGTTTACCATAAACACCATCAAATTTCATATCTATGCAGTCTTGCTACACGCATATAGACCTCAGATCCACATTCTAACACATAAGATATCAACATACACAAAACCAAAATATACTCCAACCACATAAAAAATATACAATGTTGAAACCAACCTTAAAACCCCATTGCAACCTCCACCAAAATGATAGATCTAGAACAAACCACCTTGCAGACCGAGAGATTGTGGTGTTGGACAACGGAAACCACAAAAAAACCACTGAAACAACCACCAATTCTTTCTAAAACCCACCAAAACCACCAACCAGGACTACCTAGCCAACCGAAACAACCAAAACCACCAAGAGGTGGTGGCTATTTCGGCAAACGGCGACAATAATAATGGTGGCTATAGGTGTTAGGTTAAGAGAGAAAGGGGCTCGTTTTAAAGATATGGAAAAGAGATAAATGAAATTACAATAGCTAGGTTATATGTTCTATTTACAAAACTATGTATTCGATTAAAAAAAAGTCAGGCCCTATTCAATATTTTCTTTAATGATTATTAAGTTTGTAGAAAAAGCTTCAATATTTCCATTTTCAAAAACATCAGCACTGTAATGCCATTAAGTTTCTGCATTTAATGTTCAACATTTCCTTAATAATTTTAATTTTCAAATTCCCTCTCTCACATTTGACCATTGTTGAAAAATTCAACATTCAACTTTGACATTTTTTTCTTTTTATGTAATTAAGATTTATAAAAGAAAAATGGTCAAAAGTAAAAAAATGAAAAGTCAATAAAACGGAATATTGAAAAAATTAAAAAGGAAATGTTGAAACAACTAATTATGAACAATTTCAACTATTAATACACATATGTTTCAAAATAAAACTATTAACACACATCGAAAACCGGGATGACCCTGGACGCTTCAAACCCGGCGAGTTTACCCGGTTTAGTTTGACTCATTTTTTCGACCCAACCCGTCGGGTTGAACCGGTTTAAATAGACCTGTTTTTTGACCGGCACGGTTTAACTACCCAGGCCGAATCAGGTTTCAAAACATTATTTTTAATCCTCAAACTTTTATTATTTTTCGTTTATAACCTATAAACTTTTTTTATAACTAAAATTGTCTGTCCCTATAAGTTCTCGTTGCTATGCATGGGTACTCGTCTAATTTATAGAAGAATGCTAGACTCACATAAGAATTAAACAAAAAAAATTCACCCGCTGATGTGCCAGCGAGTGATTGGTCGAATCAGAGAAGGGAAGTACAAAAAATAGACCAATCACTTTCTGACTTATCAGTGTGTGGATTTTCTTTATGTAATTTTTATGTGGGTCTGACATTCTGTTAATACAAATAAACCGTAAGAACGTTTATTCATATTTAGCGATCTCGTTGTGTTTTGTTGATAACAAATATAAATTTATCATAAGTAAAATTCTAAGAATACATGTTATTTTTGTAAAGTATATACATTTGGTCATTTACATAAAATGTTGTAATAATTCATTTGTTGTAATAGTTTATGTAATAGGATGGGTAATATCCAAGACCCATGACCCATACCCATGGAGCTAATTCATAACCCATGACCCATTGCATGACATCATGCATGAAATCATGTTGGGTATTATCCATGACCCATGACCCAATGTCCATAACCCATGACCCATTGTCTAGATACATTGTATCTTGTTGGGTACCCATGGCTCATACCCATAACCCATAACCCGGTTTGCAACCCAAAATCCGGACTGGTACAACCCAGTTTGCCGGATCTCTAGGATTGCACTGGACGGATCCCCCAAGTGAGGGATCCGCCAGAACCGGGCTACAGTAAGCTTTTGTGCCTATAAATAGTGAGCCATTTCTTCATTGTTACTCACCCCTTCTTCTTACAACTCTCTCATATATTATCTCACTCTTCTAATCTCTAATCACTTGATCAATCTAGTAGTTCTTCTTTCTTTTGTTGTGATTCTCATATAGGTCATTCTCAAAGGCGAGATCACGATACACTACAAGTCATCCAAGCAAAGGGTCCTTGGTTGATTTGTTCATCCACAAGATTTCTGTAACAAGATCTTGTATTTAATACTTCACATAGTTGTTGTGTAATAGTTGTGTTGATTTGGTCCGCCGTGCTGAGGACTCGGTATTTAGCTTTGTACCGGAAAAAGTGTAAGCGACGTTGTGAGGCTTCTCCGCTGTGTTGAAGGAGCTTGTTGACATAGTGCTTGAACTCTCGAGTAGGGAACTCGGGGAGTGGAGTAGGGCAAGGAAGGTGTCCTTGTAGCCGAACCACTATAAATCACTTGTGTCGCTACTCTATATCCTTTACTTTACTTGTTTTCATTATTTGCTTTACTTATTGCTTTATACTATCTATCCATCCATACGAATTCACATAAGATCGAATCTAAATCTTTGAAACTTAAATTAAAATTGGTAAAACTATTCAAACCCCCTTCTAGTTTTCCACACATTCCTCATATTTATATGTGAAAATTAACTATATGTCCACTTTGGGATCGTTGATAAAACAAGATCCGCTTTTTCTTTTCTTTTTTAGAAAAGTGCCCACCCATTCCGTGACCTAGGAAGGGTGGGTCACGCAATGCGTGTGTCCCATTTAACATGCCTTCACGTCGCATTTTCACCTAATATCCCGACCAAAAAGCTAATTGGTCCTACCCTTGTCCCCTTGGTTTTTGCATCTGATTTCGGACCCACCAAAGTAAGAATTCGTGTAATAGATAAATTGGGGGGGGGGGGGGTTAAGAATTGGTACAAAAAAACGTGAGTAACCTTGAAAAAATAAACTAGTTTATTTTCTTTTTAGATTTAGGGGTCAGGGTTTATTTTTTATGGTTTTGATTTAGGGGTTATGGTCTAGTTTGTTTTATTGTTTATTGTATATGGTTTAGTTGTTAACGTTTAGGATTTAGTTGTTAGCGAACGTAATTTGTAAATATTATTCTTGCACGTAATACATACAAATAATGTTTACTTTTATTATAAAGAAAACAATGTTAAAACATACATTAAACATCTTGAGTGGTAGCATTTTTAACACATACGACTCTGTCATCTCACTTTATGACGTTGAACTTCTTTAGCATCCTTGTTCTCAAAGTGATGTTGTTTCGGCCATTCAACCATTTAATCAAAAGTGTAATCAGCTTGTGTTGTCTCTTTTTACCGTCTTTAGTATCACTTTTATAAGTCGATTATGACATGACTCATCATTTCTGCCAACCTAGCATTTAGGGTTATATATTTGGCAGTTATAAAACCCACACCCTCATGATCAATGTAAATTTCTTTGTCTTATGTAACTACGATATCAAGCATAACATGCATATCATAGTTGATACTCAGTTTGACGGTATTTGAAAAGCCAGTTAGTGGTACTTCATAATAAAAAGCATGAATATTCCTATCAACAATATTAAACAAATATTGTTTCAGCTGTTCTAATTTTATTCTTAGAATGTTGATGTTTATGTCTAGGCGTTGACGTACTTGCGCGTGGGGCCATCGACCACCAATTTACCATTACTATGAACAAGAAAATCGAAACTGGTTTGCGTATAAGGTGTAGTAGTGGTATGTGCTAAAACACATACATTTTCATTATCAAAACTGACCCAAAATAACCAAGAAAGAGCCGTTTATTGCTAATATCTGTGGTTTTCTTGAGTTTGTGCTTGTGCAGGTACGGATATGTAAAAACACACAAAAAGGAACCAAATCAGACGTAAATCCGAGCACGAGAGATTAAGAGAGCTTAAGCTGAGCCGGAAGATCAAAATTGAGCATTTATGAAGATTTTATTCTCCGAGGATGATTTTTGGAAGATATACCCAAGTTTGAAGAATTGGCAAAAATGGCCCCTCAAGTTTCAACATTTGGCAAAAGTGATCCTTCAAGTTTAAAAAGTTGCAAATCAGCCCCTGGATTATTTGAAGAATGACAAGTGTAGTCCTTGGAAGATACTTTTAGAATTACACCTTTGGTCCCTTGGAAATCCGAATATACAACTTTGGTCCCTATGGTTGCCTTTGGATCAATATACTAGTCCAAATCCAATCCTTTTATCCTAAATCCAACAAAGCCTTCGGCCCAATAATAGAAACCACCCAATACCCGCCCAATATAACACAACCCGGTTTAATATATCCCTTACCCCGCCATTTTACCCGAAGTCAAACCCCCATGACCCAGTCAACACTCTCAAAATATTATAAACTAATCCTCCCGCGCCCAAATCCACCCAAATCCACCCGTTTACCCAAATCCACCCAAACCACAATAATTACCCATGTTTCCAACCTCGTACTAGAATCTTTCCACCTTCTGGAAGGCTGACTAGGCGCTGACATGATAAGAATGATCCAAGTGGCAGCTTGGAAGCATTTGATTGGCCGTAACACCTCACCAGGTGATTTGGAAGGCTGTGATTGGATATGATGATAATGGAATGATTTGTGGCTGTGGATAGACTTCTAGCATCTTCTGAAAGGGATCCCAAGCTGCAATCCAGCTATAAATACCCCCTTAGCTCACATTGTAGTATATATTTTTCAAAAAAAATTAAGTCTATGTTTCTTGTATTTTCAGCTTTTCAGTAGTTTAATAATGTTTTCTTAAAGCTTTTCATGTAATCTCAGTTTTTATTTGTAATCTCATTTTCAGTCTTAATAAAAAAATTTCATCTTTTCTCATTTGATATTAATAGTACTGTTCCATTGATTAAGCTTATATTATTGTTAGTATAAGCTCATATAAGCTCTGTATAGCTTATGTGAGCTTTTCTTATTCATTGTATCTTAGTCTTAATCAGTTTTTGATAAAAGTCAAACAAAAGTCAAAATGCTTATTTGCTTATTACTTTTGCTTATTCACTTTTAAAATAGCTTTTTCTCTTATAAACTGAGGTGTCTACAGTTCTTTCTCTTAAGAATCCAAGCATCAGAGGTCTTCTCTAGACCAAATCTGTCAAACACCCTTGATAAAGGGGTGTTTGGCACTGTGGGTTGTTCACCACTCTTGGGCATTCTTTTGAGTTTGAATAAGCTCTCATTAGGTTTCATTTGTAGTAATTAAGTTGTTCTGGTCATCTCTTTCTAGTTTCAAGTGGTACGAATCTCATTTCTTGTCTTGAGTCCATAGCTTTAGTAAAAACAGTCATCATTGCAAGTAGTAGTGTAAACCCTTTTTCATTGTTATTTTGAGGTCATTTTAGTCCTGTTAAGTCTATCTTTAAAGTCTTAGTAAGTGTCACTAGCATACATGTTAAATGGGTCACTTGTTAAGCTTACAAGTTTTCTGTCAAAATAGCAGTCATACACCCTTTTTCACTAGCTAATTTCACTGTCTCAATCAAACCAAAAACCCAAAAAAAATTAGTTTTGTGTTAAGTTTAGTGGTAATAGTTAGCTTATCTTCAGTTTTTACAAAATTCCAAAAGCTTTTACAAGCTCTTAATCAGCTTTCAAATCTGTCCTCTGTCACAGTTGTGTTTTAACAGTTTAAGCAGTCTCAAACATCCCTCTATATCAGATCTTGTCAAATCTTCATTTGAGCTTCAAAAGTGTTGAAACTTGTTTCTTTTCACTCTCTGGCACATGGTCTCGATCTGATTTAACTTATTTTTGGATAACAAACTTGTTTGCTAGCTTAAAAATAAGCTCAAAGTACCCCCTTGCTGACCTTAACTGTTGGAATTTCAGAGTTCAAAATAAGCTTCCAGAGCTTATTAGACTTTAGGTAAAGCTTAAGTCACTCCTAGATAACTTAGGATAGGTAGCTTATTAGGACTCCCCTTCCCAATAGCTTATTTGTATGTTCACTTTAGCTAATTAGCTTATTATCTAGTAATCCTTATTTTAGCTTAATCCTCCCTTGTTCCTTAGTTAATTGCATGCTCCCATAGTTCAAATACTGTTACTTTAAGGTTTCTTTAAGCTGCCTTTAGCTAGAATTCAGTTTAGAAGCTTATTGCTTAATTAAGTGCTTATTTAGACTCCATTTAAACTGCAGCTCTTATTTCTTCCACATAAGCATCATATTTTATATTTTTCCTAGAATTAGAATAATATTTTAGAATTTTCCTGAGTTTTTCATAATTTTTGGTCACTGTTTGCTATTTTTCTATGTTTAAAACAGTTTTTATTCATTTTTAAATAGCTTTTATTGCAAATAATTAAGAAAAAGTTCCAAAAAATAATTTTTCAATTTTCCCAGTTTAAGAAAATTATAAAAAGCATAAAAAATATTTTTCCCTATTTTTCCCCTTTTATTTGGTATTTTTCACAATTTAAATTAGATTTAAATAGTTTTAAATTAGTAGAAAATAGAAAAATAATCAGAAAAATAAAAAAATAGTTTTGAAAATTCTCTTACGGTATTTTAGATTTTATAAAAATAGTTTCATATTTTTCCCTTTGATTTTCATAATTTTTAGTATTTTAAATTAGCTTTAATAGTTAAAAATTAGTTTTTAATTTTAATAAAATCCAGAAAAATCTTAAAAAATAGTTTTAAATCTAAATTAGTTTTCAACTTGCATTTCTAGAGTAAAAGTAATTTTAGGCATTTTTAGGATATAATTTAGACGTAGTTGCATTTTAATTACGTTTTATTAATTACGTTTTAGTTAAATTTGCATTAGGATTTCCCGTAAAATAGATTCCCTTAATTACTTTCCCTATTCCCGTAGTTTAATAAAATCAAAATCACAAATCAAAACATCGAGCATTAAATTCCAAACCAATAACGACGTTGGCAATTCACGCCTCGTTGGGAAACGATTCGGGTTGACTAATCCGTATCAACGATCACACACGGGATTTGGTTTGATATTCTTTTTCCTAAAGGAATTTTGAATCTATCTTCGTGATTATTTTTGATATCGATATTGAGGTTTTATCCGTACACACATACCCTTAAGCCTTCATTATCAGCGAATCAGTGTCTGAACTGTTTTAAGTTTCTTACGGTTAGTCATTCACAAGTGGCTAGCTTGTGTGAGATAACTTGACGGTTTGGCACTGTGAATCAAATTTTGGCGCCGCTGCCGGGGAGGTTGTGTCACGACAATATCATTTGAGGTTTGACGATTAGTGACTCGAGATCCTTCATTCGTGAAGTTACTATTTTTCTATAAAATAAAAAATGTAAAAAATATTTTCCTTTTTCTTTTGTATATATATATATCATATTAAAAATACAAAAAGATTTTCTCTTGTGTTTTTGCTAATAAATAGAAGACACCAATTATATAACATTCTCAACGGAGGTGTTATCATTAATAAGTTCCCGAACTAAAGATCAAAAACTTGCCTTTGTGTCGCTTGTGAATTTATTTATCTTTATCGGATAAACAAACTGTGTGGTGGGTATAAGGACGGCCTGACATTAAATTGCGGCTGTAAAGAAGCGGGTTTTTAATAATCTTCGCGCTGACCTAAAAAAAGCTTCTCCGCTCGCTTGTGCGTTTGTCTTATAGAGGTGATTTATTCACTTGGGATTATTGGTTAAGTTCACTGTGTTTTCGAATACCGTTCGTTTTAATTGCCTTGGTTTTGAAAGTGCATGCGCACTCGTTCTAACAACTACAGACCGATACTTGAAACCGCTACAATTCCGCGAAGGCGAAATAGACGTGCTCCATTAGTCGAACCCGAGATTCGAACTAATCAAACCCCGCCCATCATCGAAATGGCGGAGGACAACCGATCCATGCTAGAGCAACTCCAAGCACCCACCGAGGGTTATGGAGAAGCCATCGTCGTCCCGGAAATCGTTGCCGATAACTTTGAGCTTAAACACGGATTGATAAATTTGGTTTCGTCAAGCCAATTTTACGGATTCGAGAGAGACGATCCTCACTCTCATATCCGACGATTCAACAAGCTCACGTCTACGATCAAGTACCGTAACGTTCCGGAAGAGGCTATCAAGCTTCTACTCTTCCCATTTTCACTTGAGGGGGCCGCCCGGATTTGGCTCGAGAAACTACCCCCTCGATCGATAACCACATGGGAGAATTTAGTATCAAAATTCGTGAACGAATTCTTCCCACCGTCTAAAACAACAAGCCTAAAAAATGAAATAACAAAATTCACACAAAGATTTGATGAATCATTTAGTGAGGCATGGGACCGATTCAAAGATTTGCTTAGGCAATGTCCCCATCATGGTTTTACGGAATTACACCAACTTGATACGTTTTATAACGGTTTGAATGAGACTGATCAAGACTCTCTCAATGCCGCCGCGGTGGTAATTTGTTGACCCGATCAACGAGAGATGCCTTGTTGATTATTGAGAACAAATCTAAAGTTCGTACCTCACGTAGCAAATCGGTTGCTGCCCGAGTGGGTGTTACACCATCGTCCTCGTCTTACGAAAATACGTCTAGCACCGATGCTAAGATTGATAAGCTTACGGACATGATTCAGGCTTTGGTTAAGATTAAGACCGCTAAGGTTAATTCTTCTCCACCCGCTCAAGTCAAAGCGGTGGAAACGACTTGTACTACTTGTGGTGGCCCGCACGCCTACTACAATTGTACCGCCACCGATGGAAATCCTTTCGAAGCTAATGCCGTAACCGGAGGTAACCAATACCGTTCTCAGGTTGAACCAAACCCTCGTGTTAGTAATCAAATTGGACCTCCGGGATTTTCTCAATCGAACAATCAGAATCGTTTTAATCAGAATCAAGTTCGTGGACCAAATGTTCAAAACCAATTCAAAACCCCACCAAATCAATACCCGAATCAAGGAGTCAATTACAATCAAGGATATCCAAATTCAAGCTATCAAGCTCCGCCTTTGCCTTCAAATGAATTCACGAATTACGTTCAACACAATAATGCTACCATCCAAACCATGCAAACTCAGATTTCAAGTTTGAGAAATGAGTTTCAATCTTCGTTGACTAGACAAAGCAATGAGTTTAGGAATGAGATTCGACTTCAGAACAACAAATTGGATGCTTCGCAGAATAAACTTGAGAACATGTTGAATGCTGTTTTGTGTAAGATAAGTCAACCCTCGAGTTCGGGATCTCTTCCAAGTGATACCATTCCCAACCCGAAGGGTGAGTTAAAGGCTATAACCACACGGAGTGGTAAGGCTTATGACGAACCATCGTTTCCTACTCCGCTGGTGAGGGAGGAGGAACGAGAACCCGTGGTTATTGAAGAAAATGTGCAGCCTGCACCCGTCCCACCTCCGGTCATTCAGACTCCGATTCCGGAACCCGATGTTCCGAAGACTACTCTCAAACCCTCACTTCCTTATCCGTCTAGACTTCAAGATCAAAGGATTCGTGATAAAACCGAAAACCAAATGGAGAAATTTGTTGAAATCATTCAATCCTTGAATTTTAACATCAGTTTCACCGACGCTTTACTCCTCATGCCGAAATTTGCCGCCATGATCAAAAATTTAGTGAGTGATAAGGAAAAGTTGGCCGAAATTGCAAAAACACCGTTGAATGAGAATTGCTCGGCGGTGCTCCTCAAGAAACTTCAAAAGTTTGGAGACCCCGGCAAATTTCTTATCCCTTGTGAGTTTCCGGGAATTGTGAAATGCTCCGCCTTGGCCGATCTTGGTGCGAGTATTAACTTAATGCCTCTTTCGATTTATAACAAGCTTTCTCTCCCGGATCTCACTCCTACTAAGATGACTCTTGAACTCGCAGACCGATCAACCTCTATTCCGAAAGGAATCGCCGAGGATGTCTATGTGAAGGTCGGACCAATACATTTTCCTGCCGACTTCGTTGTCGTTGACTTTGATGCTGATTCCCGAGTGCCGCTTATTCTCGGGAGACCTTTCTTACGAACGGGCCGTGCGATGATTGACGTTTATGAAGGAGAAATTACTTTACGATCTCATAAGGAAACCGTCGCATTTAACATTAACCATCCTTCGAGATACTCCTCCAATTATGATGATGCTTCTATTAATCGAATCGACGTTCTCGATATTGCTACGGAGGAGTATGCTCAAGAGCTTCTTGATTTTATGAGTGGTAATCCCACTATTCATTCTGAACCATCTTCTGAGCCTATTATTGCCGATTCTTCCCCCTCTCTCACTCCGTTCGAGGGAGGTGATTTCATTTTGGAAGAAATCGATGAGTTTCTTGCTGATGATGAATCGATTCCACCGGGAATTGATGATGGTGTTTATGATTCGGAGGGAGATATCCGTTATCTTGAGCAATTGTTGAATGAAGATCCATTACCGTCACTCCCTCCGAAAGAGATCACGATTAACGAAATCAAAGAAGTACAAACGTCTAATGAAAATCCTCCGGAGCCCGAGCTCAAGGATTTACCTCCTCATCTTGAATACGCTTTTCTTGAAGAACCAAACAAGTTTCCCGTCATCATTGCTATAAACTTGAAAGATGAGGAGAAGACCGCACTTTTGGATGTCCTTCGAAAACATAAAAATGCAATCGCTTGGCAAATTTCTGATATCAAAGGAATCAATCCTCGTTTCTGTACCCACAAAATCCTGATGGAGGATGATTGTAAACCCGTGATCCAACAACAACGTAGGGTTAACCCAAAAATTCATGAGGTTATCAAAAAGGAAGTTCTTAAACTCCTCGACGCCGGAATCATTTATCCAATCTCCGATAGCTCATGGGTTAGCCCTATCCATTGTGTTCCGAAGAAAGGTGGCATGACCGTCGTTGCCAATGACAATAATGAGTTGATTTCCACACGCCTCATCACCGGATGGAGGGTGTGTATTGATTATCGAAAGTTGAACGATGCTACTCGTAAGGACCATTTCCCGCTACCTTTTATGGATCAGATGCTCGAACGTTTAGCGGGAAATGAGTTCTATTGCTTTCTCGATGGTTTTTCTGGTTACTTTCAAATTCCGATTGATCCGCATGATCAAGAAAAAACGACTTTCACGTGCCCTTATGGAACGTTTGCTTACCGACGAATGCCATTTGGCTTATGCAACGTATAAGGTGTAGTAGGTTTTGGCTTTTTTTTTATACAAGTTTAGCGATAAATTCATCGTAATCGAACATTTTATGTTGTTTATGAATTTGATTTAGAAGTCGGACCGCCTCTTGATGCTTTATGTGTGTGTCTTCAGAAATGATTTCGCTGTTTCCAAACAATCATCATTTGGAATCAGAATCGTGCTTAAATCTATTGGACTCTCAGAAACAAAAATTTCAATCTTCCCTGCAACTTTTGCAATGTCATACATAACATTTATATCGTAATCGCTTTTAATTTCTTTCATACCGCCTAGCATTTTGTTTGGTGGTAGCGATAATATAGACTTTGGACCCGTCTTGGTAATTATCTTTGTAGATAACTAACCATATCTTCCAAATCCATTTTTGGAAAATTAATATTGCGGAGTTTTCATCGTAACCCAAACAGTTTGTTAAGATAAGTTTCATTTAGTCAATCGAAAAATTATATAATTCTAAAGGATCTACGCAACCAACTTTACTATCAACAAATCGTCTTCCAAGTTGGGAAGTGAATCTTCCATAATGGTGAAGGAGTACCTTGTGTTAATACAAATAAACCGTAAAAACTTTATTTATATATTACGATCTTCTTGTGTTTTGTCGATAACAATCGTAAAATAATTTTAACAAAATAAATGAAATACTTAAGTTTTTGAGCCAATAGTTTACTAACTCATTTCACTAAACAAATAAACCATCAAACATGTTTAGTTAAATAGTAAACATAACACCAAAACCATTTTTATAAAACACTTATAAGGAACATTTGTTACTTACACTTTTATAAAAATACATAGTTAAATAAACATGTAAGTAAAAAGTTTGGACTATCCATAAACAAAGCCCATAACCCATAACCCATGGCCCATTTGCATTACATCATGCATGACATTAAAATGGGTAAAATCCTTTACCCATGAAGCAAAGTCCATAACCCATAACCCAAAGTGTGTATTGCATCATACATGACATCATGTTGGGTACCCAAGACCCATAACCCAAAACCTGGAATTGTAACCCAAAATCCGGACTGGACTGACCCAGTTGCCGGATCCCTTGGATTAGACTGGCCGAATCCCTTTGGGAAAGGATCTGGCAGATCCGGCTGATCAGAGGACAGCTTGTCTATAAATAGTTAGCCATTTCCTCATTTTTTCTCACTACTTTTAGATATATCTTCTCTCTATATTCGTACCTCTCTAACCTCAGATCTAAGGATCATCTATGTAGCTTTTCTCTTAGTGATTATCTAGGTTCCTACTAAAGGTGAAATCACGACGATTAGCATAAAAGACTTGCAAGCTCGAAGACATGGGTTGCTATACTTCATCATCATCACAAGATCACAAAAGTGTCTCTTGTTGTTGATTCCTCTCAAGTTTGTCATAGGTGTGTTGTGCCAACTAGCGGTGATGGGATTGGTTCCTCCATTGTAAAGGAACCCGATACCTAGGCTTGTACCGGATAAAGTATAGGCGATGTAGGTTTGGTTCTACCTTGTGAAAGAACCCGGTATTTAGCTTTGTACCGTAAAAAGTGTAAGCAGCGTTGTGAGGCTTATCCGCTGGATAAAAGAGCTTGTGGTGTGTAGTGATTATGAACTCTCGAGTTGGGTACTCGGGAAGTGGAGTAGGGCAAGGAATGTGACCTTGTAGCCGAATCACTATAAATATATGTGTTGTGGTTGTGTCTTTCTTTCTCTATCTGACTCGTAGTATAGTTTATTCACATCTAACTATCAATATTCACACACAACAAAATAGATTGACATATGTCAATCTAAAAGTTTTAAAACGTAGTTTTAATCGGTAAAACTATTTCTACAAAAGGCATCATAGCTTAGTTACCAAGTTTCTTAAAATATATTGTACTTTAAAAACTTGAAACGATCCGTGAATGTTTTGAAACTACAAATAAGGAAAACCTTTGTAAAAACTTACATCATATCTATTTTTACAAAAAAGGATAAAACTTCTATGTTTGGATATTGATAGTTTTGGTATTACTTATTTTTCTCTAAAAATTCTAACAAATTTTGGTTTAAGAAATCTTCATGATAGGAATCTTCGAATGCTTCTTCCTATTAAAGGAAAAATGAAGTTTGCAAATAAAGAAGAACCTAAAAGAGCTGTCAACCTGCTTTACCAAAAACTATGCGGGTATTTTAAAAGCTCATGAAGTATTTCACGTCTTTCTGAGAAAATTTAGAAAAGGTATGTTTTCTCACTAATAAATGGTGTCTTAAAAATGTGTTAGTTGCGTATGGTTAAAATTTTGGTCCATATGCTTCTCTCTTATGTTAACGTTTGCATGATCTCCTTTCTAAACTTCTTTGTTGATCATACTTTTGTGTGTCTTACCTAAATGTCATATTCACATGAACTATTTGTCACACCAAATCACACCTTTCAAAAGATCTTTTCTCACGAACTCTCACATTCCTTCGTATGGCCATGAATGATATTCAACTCTATCAATCCCCAATTTCTTAATCAAAATTCAGTTACACTCATCTCTTAAAAACTCTCCAAAAGAAAAGGTTATGTCTACGCAAAGAAAAGTTTTCCACGCCTTGATCATCATCATAATTACACTCATGTTACTAATCTATTCCTGTGTAAAACTCTCTCACGGCAATGTATCTCCTCTCATACATATCTACTTATTTTATGTTCATCATTCCATTGTATTGCCTTACGCAAAATGGAATAAAAGCATGATCTCATCTAAATCACTCCTCATAATATTAGCTCTCAAACTCTCGCTTTAGCTACTTAGGATCAATAATCATATATTCATAATTCACCTAAAAACAAATGAACCAGTGATAAACAATATATCAAAAACCAAACATTCAAAATCATCTTGTCTGCTGTCTTCCAGGACCCGTTCACTTTAACAGGACGGATCCTTTTCAAAAGGATCCGGCAGAACCAGCATGACAGACACCTGTCTATACTTTTCAAACATCACAGACAAATCTTCTACTTTACCTCTCATAATCCCAAAACGACCAAAAACACACACACTCTCATTCTAAGCACTTAATCATCATCCACCTTTGTCTCCTAATCACCTTCGTAAGTAATTATATCTTCTTAAAATTCTTGGGCTTTTGTCTTTATAAAAAAATGATGGGTTAGGTTAATTAAATCATTCTCACAACCTTAAGTATGTAAATTTGATATTAATTCATGATTACCTTTAGATAATGGATTCTTCTAAAAACTCAAATTGTTTTTCATGAAAAACCTCATATGGATGATTCTTGGAGTAATAAATTAAAAGGCCTATTTAGCATTGTTAATAAAAGTAAAAAAAAAATGTAATTTGTAATACTTGACAATCAACCAACTTTGCTTTCTAGCTCAAGAACACATTAGACACATGTTTATTATGTAACGGCTTTATCCTTAATACATAAAATATTTATATATTCATTATCTTTGATCGTTTGTATAGGTCTCAAACTCCCCTGATAACCATGTTCGTGGGTTCAATAATCTTCAAACTCGTTTCTTTCATGAGGGTCGTATTGTTGATTCTTCTATTGCCTTCCAAAAAGATATTAACACATCTTTTTGCACCATAAGATTTGAGTGCCTCCTCACCATCAACGAGAAAATCTGTCCATGGTTCGTGTTGGAATTCTCCTGTCAAGTTGAACTCGTACGTAACGAGGATCGTTCCTTTTAACTTTGGTTTTGGATCAAAACCCAAAAGTTTGTTCTGACTCTCGAGAAATTTGCTCACATCATCCGAATTCCAGGTCAGGGGAAATCTGCCTACTCTGAAGAGTGGTCCCTTGAGTCTCTTTTTAACTATTGTGAGGAAAATAGTACTTATTGCTCATATATACCTTCCTCACAAGAAATAACTCATCTCCTTTGTACTCCTCAACGTTTCAACTATCTTAATCCAAACATAATTCATACACTTGATCTCCGATATGAGCTAAAACCAATAGCGGTTATTCTGCGTGAAAATGTTTGGAGTCTTACGGGAAATCGTGGGCAACTTCTGGCGTGTTGTGCTCATATGATCCACTGTCTTCTAACTCAACAACCGTACAATCTTGCTTACTTCTTTGCTAAGCGAATTATACATCTTAAGGGTGACAAAAATAAACTAATACCCTATGGTATGTTCCTAACTCGTCTCTACAATCACTTCATGCACTTTCACCCAAACTTTCATGGTCCTCAACATTCACTTGTCGATAAAGTGATGAAACCTTTTAATGAGTCCTACATATCATCTTTCTTCATTCGTGAATCATCTCCTAACTATGCACCATTTGATGATCCAACAAACGATAATGATGAGCAGATTAACGGAAACTAGATAAAGTCTATCATAACAATTGTAGTAGAATAAACTTTTGGGATGAAAATTTAGTGTCTTGTCGTTAAACTTACTATGTTTGTATTTTGAGGTACTAAAATTATGGTACTTGGAGTATTTACTTTGATGACTAGTTTCTTGAACGTTTATAGTCGGGTTACTTATGTCTAGGAAATTTTTACCATATTTGATCATATATCAAATTTTGGATTTAACCCTACTTGATTGCCTATTTTTGTATCTTACATTCTCTCCTTACTATCCTAAACTAGAATTCATCTATACTTAATGTTAGAAACATAAGTTTTGAAATGTAATGAGTGAGTGCAATTTGGCAAGCCCACTGTGAAATTTTAGTCCTCAGAAGCCGGATCCCTTTGGGATAACTAGCCGGATCCATTCTAAAATGGATCCGAAGGAACCGGCTAAATAGAGGCGCATTTTCTATCTTTCTACCTCTCTATTACCTTCTTGACCTTATTAGATTAGTTGCTTATACTCTCTGATATGGGAATATCATTGAATTAAGACAAATCTGGGGTTCTGTTAGAATATACTTATGTATATTGATGGGTAGTCATGCCAAATTCACATGATATTCAATGAATTGAATATAGGACTGACCCCAACTACATGATTATACTTTTTGGATCTTTTTCATCAAGTAAATCATGAATAGTTATACTCAAACTTGAGATACCAGGAAACTGTAATGGGTGCAACTCATTTTTGTAAAATAGTCTAACACTAAACGGAACAGTTAGTAATAAGGGCTATTTTCAGAGATGATGTGAAATTCATGGGTTTTACTTGTAGTCAAGAAATTTTTTTTCTTTCAAATTTGTTATGAAGTTTAATACTACTAGGCCCCTCGTAAGGTTGACAAGATGTTTTTATGGCCATACCCAAGATCTATATGGAATACGTTCAGATGATTTGGTAATCTTGTTCAATTAGATATAACAAGAAACAGAATAGTAAAATAATGAAATGACTAATATCCATATCCATATTTAACGTGGTATTAGTAACAAAAGGATAAGTATAATGATGAATCATTAAAAGGTTTATCCAGGAAACCACACCCAGGGTCGTTCTGGGGGCATTGGCGTGTTTGCTAGACGCTAACCAATGTCATTACCTATATTAAGATATCTCCAAGTGGGAGCTATTAGATTGTGGATATATTTAATATGCCTATGACCAGATTCAAACACGAGACTATGAGATTGCACACTTTATGTATGAGATTCAATGTTCAATAATTAATATAAATGTTATGTCTTAATTATTAATTCACAATAAAACGACTAACGATCGTTAATACTTAACGATAAAAGGTCTAACGGTCGTTAAATAAAAGGTGAAAGGACTACAAGTGAAAAAAACTCAAGAGAAGGTCCTAGAACCCCTGGGCTTGTATGTTCAGCCGAGCATGGATTCTTAAGGGGAATCCTACTCAAACTTGGACACCAAGTTTACCACACTATAAATACAATCCCTTGTATCATTAGTTGGTTAATCTTGGTTCTCATTAGCAAGCCAAACTTCTTCTTCTTCTCCCTTATCTGGTCTTGGTCGATCATATACCCTAACACATAAAGGATTCAGTTTGTCTTGATTAAACAAAATGTTTGGTTTGTTATTGTGATCAAGAAACTAGTATTCGCATCGAATCACTACAAATACGTGTGTACAAGCTCATAGATTCAAATCCCTCTTGGATTTGATTTTGCCTAATCGACTTCTTGTGTAAGTCGACACATACTAAACCATAATTAGGGTTTATAACTTGATTTGATCGTTGTTTGGTTAGGATTGCTAAAAGGTACGCTTACTTTTATGTTTTGGTTAATTTATTACAAGTATTTGATTCTAAGTCTTCCGTTACGTGTTTTGTGATTACATGTGAATAATATGATTGCCATGATTATTTAATTTCAACAATTATTAGAATCATCATCATCATCATCCCAATGACAACAATAACACTAGCACCCTCATCATCTACCTCTCTCGTATTATTAAAATAAGTCGACAACAATATCTTTCAAGCATAAGAAATAAGCTACATCACTAATCTATTTGACGGTGGGGTGATAAATAACAGCGCTTCCCTTTTTATAGATTTTATTACCGTAACCCTAGATTTATGCTTCATATAACAAACTCTTTAATATTTTTAGTTATCTCCTTTTGACCCATTCAATTCTTACCCGACGATCGACTACTATACTTTGGTTTATATTAATTATTCCATTTATACATTTTTTCATTAACTCGATCGAAGTTATATTATTTACTAATTTTTAGCTTAGGTATTTAAAAAAAATAATCTAAATTTTCAAATTCAATTTCTTGTTTCTAAAATTTACAAAACAAAGCTTAATTACGTATCGATTATTTATTTCAACTCTAACTTGGGTACGTACCTGAATCACTCAGACTTAAAAAAAAAAGAAGGTGATACGTCGCATAGGTCCCTATACGCCATATAGGCCTGCTGATACTCAAACATAATCTTTACTATTTCTTCCCACTATAATAAGTTTTTCTCACAATTATCAACCGACCGATATATATGTCTCCTCCTATGATGAATAAGATTTATCGTGATCATCGTGAATATGTGTAAGCCACAGGGTTGATAATCATTAGAAGAGTAATTACATGAAGCTAAAATATCGTTCCGTGAAGAAGAAGTTGAATATCAAAAACTTTCTTGCATTTATAAACATTCTTCTCTTATAGTCAAACATACTCCCCCTAAATAACCAATAATCTCTTATGAACCAAGATATTAGACATTTTTATTGTGAAGGTTGAAAGATTGTCTCTTTACCGTGTAAGAATTGTTGAAGGTGTAATGCTTTTTAAATGTAGAAATGTTATTATCTGCTATAAAGATGAATATAACAATATCAGAGTAGTAAACAATATTCCACGTTGAAATTTTTTCGATGTAATCCATAAAACTATGCTTGAGAACCACCGACGGTTGTTGAATTTAGACAATCAAATCAATATCTCGTAATAATGATACGAAATATGACCATAAAATTTGTTCATAATCAAGTCGAAAAGATAGGCCTTAAGAATTCACATATTAAAATAAGAGAAAATTTTAGGAGTAGACTAGTCACCTCATGTTATAACCTTTTCTAGATCAGAATTTTTCCCCCCTTAAATAGACCGGGACGACTTTGGAATTGAGATACCAACTTAATATCATGACACGTGTCCATTTTTATAAGTACACAAAGTAAAAGTATGTAAGCTATGTGTAAAACTTATCCCTTAGGTTAACTGTCGGGGCGATTTGTACTTTGGATGACCAAAATTTTGTCATTTAGTGAATTTTTTTTTATATATATTCACTAAGGCAAAAGTTCAATATAGAACCAAAATTTACCATAGATCCAATCAACCAATAATAGCCATTCATTTTTTTTATTATGATAAACTTTCACCCTTTTTTAAAAAATTAAATATCTCGCAAACCGTTAATCATTACGCGATAAAAATTATACCATCGTGACGAGAATTAAATTATCTTTCTATAGATATGCACCACTATATATTTTTAACAACTTTTTTTTTTTAAATTTCGGTCAACAAAAATCATATATGATTTGTGAAAATCATATATGATTCGATTTTTAAGAATCACATATGATTTTTGAGAATCATATATGATTGTAAAATCATATATGATTCGTAAAAATCGAATCATACATGATTTTTTAAAATCATATATGATTCGTAAAATTCATATATGATTTTTTCGGACGAATTTTTGAAAAAAAAAATTTTGTCAAAAATATGTAAAAGTGCATATCTATAGAAAGATAATTTAATTCTCGTCACGATGGTGTATTTTTATATTTTGAAGATTTACCGTTTGTAAGATATGTTGTTTTAAAAAAAAGGTGGAAAATGATTTTGTATTAATTTAGATAAAAAATGGAGAGTTATGATTGGTTAATTTGTTCCATAATATGAATATATTGATTTCAACTCTATTCACTAAATGACAAAAATTTGGTCAAATTTTACGTAAACCATTACTTAAGAGACAATACATGTATACATTTATCTTTTGTATTTATAAAAATAAACACATGTCATGATATTAAGTTGGTATCTTAATTCCAAAATTGCTCCATCTACAAAAAGTTTATAACGTGAACGACTAGGCTACTTTTAAAACTTTCTCTTAAAATAATACTTATGCAATCTTTACTTGTTTCCTACGTAAAAAGGCTGTTATTAAGCCTCAAATGATGGCTCGAAAAAATAAATAAAATCCATACTAAGAGCATGAATAATGGTAACGCCATAACGGCGTTGAAGCCGTTATTACCTTTGGAGACACGGCGTTATTTGCTCAAAATGATGGAGACGTTATACGGGCAAGCCCGTTAATGCGTATAAAAAAAGTTAAAAAATTAAATGTTATTGGGATGTTATTGTTGTGGGTGTTTTTTTGAGATGTTAAATGCTCTAATAGTAATACAATCCACCCGCGAAACATCCAAAGTGACCCGACCCATAATAACAACCATCTTTGGCGGGTAAACTTTATAATAAAACAGTTTCCCTGCATCCTTGTTCTTCCATCCTGTTACTTGATCTACAATCATACAAACTAACAATAATTCTTTCAATCAATTAAACAAACATGAACCCACAAAACGAATTCAATCCATCATCATCTTATTATAATTATTACCAAAACCCTAACCCTAACCCTAATCCTCAATTCCACGCATCTGCACCTCCAGATCCCTCTATTTACTATTCATCCGATTACAACCCGCCAAATTACGATCATCACAATCTAACGCGTCACACTTTTGATCCCAATAACGCTGTTTATGATCCCAACTGGAATCGCGGTCAGTTTGAGTCGGTGGCTGCGGTTAGGTTTGATGATTACGGAAGGCCAATAGGGAATAGTGATCAAAGTACTAGTGTTGATCAGGGTGTGTATCTTTATAGAGTAGGTAGTGGTAGTGGTAATGTGGGGAACGGTGAGGCGGTTAGGGCGCCGGAGGTGAGATTTGATGATTATGGAAGGCCGATAGGGAATGAGGAGAGAGGTGGTGGTGAAAGTGTGAGAGCTGAGGTGATTGAGGATGTGGGGAGCGGAGTGCAGAAGTTTCGTGTTGTGCTTTTGTCGGAAGGAGGTGGAGGACAGGGTGATATGGATGTGTTATGTCAGGTTCGTTTTTATAAAAGTTTAAGAATTTTCTATGGTTACATGTTAATAGTTTTGCATTTTTGTTATGTTTAAAAAAAATATATATATTTAAACCGTCTTGATTTATGCTAGGATTTTATTAAAAAAACCAGTAAGAATTTAATCTACGAAAAAAAAAATGACTGAAATATGAAAAGATTGTGATGACAGGTGTGAATTAAAATATATGGCTCCTCTGCATTTTTAGCTTTGTTTTCTTTTTGTCACGTGAGTGTAGTATATTGAAATATTACGTTCTGCTGTATTTTTTCTGCGCAGATTGGTTTAGATGGTATTCGGGTACTTGATCCATCTACGAGTAGAACACTGAAAGTGTATTCCCTTGATACTGTGACAAGATGGGAGGTAATTTTGTTGCGTCGAGTTAGGGTACTTGTGTATCTTGTTAAAATGTGGAGGTATCTGAAATGTTTTGTTAATTCTGGCTGTATAGGTATTGGATTCAAACATATTTGCTTTTTGGACCAGAAGTTCCATCGATATTAATGAAAGACGCGTAAGACTAAAGTCCAACAGCTATACCACTACCAATATCCTCGACATGGTAGCTGCTGCTAGTATTCAGGTACCGGAGTACCGATATTAGTTTGTTTTACATCAGATTTTGTGGTCGTTTTATTAGTGCTATAGTGGTTTCTGAAATATCGCTATGCTGATTGCCAGATGCATGTTGTCATGATAGATTTGTGTGTACAAATGTAGTGCCAACAACAGGGGCAAGTATTCTAAGACTGTTAGACCTGTTGAATTTTTCTGACTTGTGGAACTTAGAATATCTGATTAAATTGGTTGTCTCTGACCAGTACTAACTATCCTGGTGCTAAATTCATCACCAGATTCAGCTGGTGCTATTTATTCACCCATGTAATAATATATTTTCAGGATATATATATTTTTTAATTTTAATTAGAGTAAATTACACCGTTATCCTTGTAGCGTTGATTGACCAAAAGTTCATCCTTAAGTGAGAACGTTATGCATCGTTAATCCTTTGACCAAACGGCGTTAGTTTAAAAACCCATCATGTGACTTAGAGGAGTAAGTCATTCAAGACCATAAGGCATTACAGGACGACTATTTACATATACTCATTTACCACACATACTCCCATTTTTTATCTTCTTCATTTCTTCCTCTGATATATTCACTGTATCAGCACACCATCTCTATAACCAGACTCTACGACCACGTCAAAGAATATACCCCAGCGTATGTGATTTTGTTGACATTCGCTCCTTTCTAGACTGGATACATCTTGTATTTTCCACACCAAATGTCTCTTATATCTACAGTCCCTCCTCCTTCATTATGTGCTAATCTACCATATTTGGAGTCGCGAAGATAGGGACATTGTGACTGTTTTCTTGTAACTCGTGTCATCACGAGTTGACTCTCGTTGTCCAAGTCATATCACTTTTGGTTGCTAGGCTATCACTTTTGGTTCCACTAAACATTGTTTTAGTTTTTCTTTGTCTTTGTGGTTTGATGATGATTAGTTTGATGGAGATGTAGTTTGATGATGATTAGAAGAGGTGTATGAGTTTGATTTGAAATAGTGATGTGGGTATGAGTTTGATTTGTTAGAAATAGTGACATGGTAAGGTTATTGGTTGATGGGAAAGATGTTGTTGTGTTGGATTTGGATATGAGGAGCGTTATGATGATTAATGTTGATGTTAGGATTGTGTTGATAATCTTCATTTGTTGTTTTTTGTTGTGTTTTATTGAATACTGAATGTTGATGTGTTTGACTACCCTGGAATAACTCAACAAGTGGTGGTTGGATCTATTTTTAGGACAAAAGTTTTATCAGCAAGTAGAAAAGATAATTTACTCATGTGCAAGTCACATGATGGGTTTTAACGGTCAAACTTAGCGTTTTTGGTCAACTATGCATAACGTTTCACTTAAACGGTGCAACTTTTTGGTCAAAGCAAACCCTCGTCACGCAAACCACAAGGACGAACGGTGTAATTTACTCTTTTAATTATAAATAACAAGTAGAAAATAACAGAATCAAGAGTGAAATCCCTGTTTAGAAAGAGGAACTTGTACCAAAATTAAGAACCCACCCTCATTAAACCTAAGTCATTTAATTTCCTTTATAAAGGTACTGACAAACTGAGAAGAGAAGATTCTAGAACGTAATTTAGCCTTTTAGAACTAAGTATACTTCCTCATAATGTCTATTTGCAGTGCAATGCTTAGAGCTAAGGAGTGTATAAATTATTTTCAATATCTTCTCTTTTATGAGCAACTTATGTTTTGGAAATAACGCGCGTTTATTTGGAGTAAACTAGTGATCATCCTTTTCCCTAACTTAAGATGAGAAAACATAAATGTCTTACTCAATTCTGTTTTTTTTCTTTTTTTCTTTCTTCAAATTGACTGTTTGTTATCTGGTAGATTTAATTGAAACTTGAATTTCTTACTTAAAAAGAAAAGATGATATATACTAACTCATAGGTTTTCTGTTACTAATGTTCTTTGTCTCACATCATAGCAACACGTGTTTGTCTTCATCTATTTATACATTTCTTTTTCTTTTAGAATTTAGCAAGTTTAAAAAATATTTGATGCAAATTTTGTGGTTTAGAATAGTTATTATATAAGGATTTGTTGATCCAAACAACTTGTGGTAGGCTATAAGTAGTTTTTGACATTCTTAAAGAACATACTTCATACTTATTATCTTTATCAGTTCAAAGAGATGGATGGAATGACGGTCTCTGAACAAGTAGCTGAGAAGAAAAAAGGATTCCCAGATTGGATAAACTTGAGGAAGCCTGTCAATGAGGAGAAAGACCACTGGGTTAGTTTAATCTTTTTAGTTGATTCAGTTGAACAAAACGAACAGAAAGTTGCAGTTCAGTTTCTATATTGGAGCTCTATTAGTTGTCAACTAAGAAGATGTGGGTAGGAGAAGTTTTTTACCATTGATTCTTCCTTTTTAATGTAGGTACCAGATGAAGCATCTACCAAGTGCACGTCTTGTGGCTCCTACTTCGGAGCTTTTTTGCGAAGGGTTAGCCTTTTAAGCTTAATATATGAGGATTTATAATCCCTTGTTTTATTCCGTACCCTTGTTTTGTAACCTTTTTGTTTTCTTGTCTCAGCATCACTGCAGAAATTGTGGTGATATATTTTGCGATAAGTGCACTCAAGGTAGAATTGCTCTTACTACAGAAGAGAATGCTCCACAAGTTCGAGTTTGTGATCAATGCATGGTATGAATAATTACTTCTTTTACATAGCATAAATTCATCACAATTATGGAGTTAGGTAGGGAAATTTTCCTCACTACTCATATCTTTCTGTAGCCAACATAGCATCAAAATGATGTAAAATGAGGAGAGAGAAAATAATTAGATAGGTTTTGAAATAAAAAGTATTGATAAAAAATGGAGAGAGAAACTTTGTGAGGGACGTAGTAGCTCAACAGCTACATTGGTTTAGTAGCTGTGTTATTTTTATATAAGAACGATCCTTTGATGCAGTTGCGGGCTAGTACTGGTATTTTATGGTCTCCTAGTTGCGTGAAATATGTTGCATGCATTGCTGTAGTGATTAAAAGAAGCGTTATGAATGAGACTTATAAGAGCCAAACTAACTGATTTGTAACAATAATTTGTTTATAAAAAATAGTACTTCTAATGAAAATTGCTTGTCTTAAACTAAATAGATTCAAATATATATTCACGGTGACACAATTACAGATCAAAGCCCATGGTTTTTTTTCTGCCTTTAGTAACATCCAAGTTTTATTTATAAGTAGTTAGTAATTATACGTAAGTTTTGCTTGGTCTATTTGTGCAGAGCGACTATCTATTATATCTTATTTGTATCCGAAGTAATCCTTGTAATTTTTTGGCATCATGGAAATGTGTACCAACAAGTAATACTATTTAATTGTTTATGATTGTCGATGAAGATACTATTATATCATTTATGCAGCCAGTATTACTTTGTCATAACTTTTGTTGCAACCCAACTAATATGACCTGAAATCTCAGGTGAATGACAATCTGGTTTTCTATTCCTACTTATTAATGAAATTATATGTTATTTCTTTTAATAGGCAGAAGTTACTCAGAGGATGAGTCATGTAAACGAGGTGTCTGGTAGAGCTTCTGGCTATAATAGGCATGAGGAACTGGCAAAGAAACTTCAGGTATGAAATATATAACTCAAAAAGTAATACCATGTGAATTGTGCTATTGCTGCTATAATATATGCAGTTTTTGACTTGTCCCCTTAAAAATCAGCCAAACTGTTAATTGCTGTCAGCACACCATTCGATTATCTAGTTGTATCTTTGGTACACCGAACAAAATGGAACTGTTGTCCTAACTTAGATATGGTTGATACTTGATACCTCGCTGAACAAATTGAATCTTATCGCTCACTACGAGCGGAAATATTAGTATGTTTATGGAATAAGAGTTATTTGCATATTATTCAATATATCACTTTCACGCCTATCAGGTCCTTCAGTTACTACTTTCTACTTCTGGTTAAGCTATTTAGTATATAATGCAACCCGTGCTTATTCTTATTCAATAATATTGAATAAGCACAATTAGAGTAATACTAGTCCTTAGCTGGTTAGCGACAATTGAAGTGATAATAGTCCTTTTGCTGTTTCGTGTAGATTTCTTTGTTGATTATGCTCACTAAATTTTAGACAATGGCATCAATCATGTACTATATACATTATATGATTAACAATTGTCACCTTACAAAAAGGCAGACTAGCATTCCTTTGCTTGTTCAAGTTCTTTATCAGTGTACACTCTTCAGTTACACCTCATTAAGTTCTATTTTCTGTTCATTTTCACCAAGGAAAATCTAGCTTTCTTAGATATTTTATTCTCCTGATAAACACGTTTATTATAAAACCTACTAGAGGTGGCAAATGGGTCGGGTCGGGTCGGTTTGGGTCATGGGTCAAATGGTTTATGGGTCAAATGGTTTATGGGTCATACTATAAGAATGGGTTGAATGGGTCATGGGTCAAACGGGTTGGGTCGGGTCGACTCGTTACATTTCCACCTGTAATCATGCTACTATAGTATGTTTCGTCCGTTTTTTACGTTTTCATCCGTTTTTTTGCGTTTTTGTCCATTTTTTTGCGTTTTTTCCGTTTTTCGTTTTCATCCGTTTTTTTGGCGTTTTCGTGTTTTTTACGTTTTCATCCGTTTTTTGTTTCGCGTTCCGTTTTCGTTTTCATCCGGTTTTTTACGTTTTCATCTGTTTTTTCGCGTTTTCGTCCGTTTTTCGTTTTGCGATGCGTTTTTTTTACGTTTTAGTGTTCGTTTTTGCGCGTTTTCATGTCGGTTTTTTCTTGGCGTTCGCAAATGCGTTTTTTAATTAGTTTTTTGGCGTTTTTGGCCCTTTTTCCATTTTCGTCCGTTTTTTCACGTTTTCGCCTGTTTTTTTTACGTTTTTGTCCGTTTTTTAAGTTTTAATCCGTTTTTCGCGGCGTTTTCGTCCGTATTTTTCGTTTTCGTCCGTTTTCGCGTTTTCGTCCTTTTTGTTCGTTTTCGTCCGTTTTGCGTTTTGTCCGTTTTTTTCGTTTTCGTCCTTTTTACGTTTTCGACTTTTGGCGTTTTGGAGTCCTTTTCACGTTTTTTGCGTTGTCGTCGTTTTTTACGTTTTCGATCCGTTTTTACGTTTTCCGTGCGGTTTTTCGTTTTAAAAACGAATGAAAACGCAACGGGCGAAAACGAAAACGATAAAAAGCGGGGCCGAAAAAACGGACGAAAACGTGCACGGCAGCGCCGCCGGATGGCGTAAAAAAGCGAAACGCCGCGTAAGGGCAAAACGCGCAAAAGCGGGCAAAAGGGCAGCGTATGCGAGCAGCGAAAAGCGGCGGCGTAAAAATATGGATGAAACCGTAAAACGGACGAAAACGGACAAAAGCGTAAAAAGGGACAGCGGCAAAAACGGGCAACGTAAGCTGAACAGCAGCGGGCCAAAAGCTCAAACAGAGAAAACGTAAAACGGGCAACGCAACGACAAAATGACGAAAAGCGCCAAAACGGATGAAAATGTTAAAACTGACGAAAAAAATAGAAAAACGTATAAAGACATAGAAAACACGACATCTAATGATGGTTGAGTTATCATCCGACCCTTAAGTGACCCATTCGACCCATTTGTTGACCCATTCGACCCATTTGTTGATTCACATAAGTCCATATGTTCATTTGACCTGTTCTTTGCAAATGGGGGTAACTCAATCCAACCCATAAGTTGTTATTTTTAACCCATAGCAACCCATTTTTCTCTAAATGGGTTGTGATTGCCACCTCTAAAACCTACCCAACTTACACATTCCACCTGCATGCTATAACGTGAAAACATGGTTTTGATGGTACACTCTTCACTTTAGAATTAGTCTTGGACATTCTAAAGACATCTTATCTTATACAAGATAAGAATCTAAACATATCGCTGCTTTTACATGAGCAATACCTTTTTTTTCTGTAATAATACTGTTATTGTTGAAGGGTGTGATAATCTTGCATCCTTGCTTCTTCTACTTTTTTTGGACATATATTTTACATCATTATGTGTGGACTTTATTGATGAGGAGCTTTTTAATGGTAGTTGGTGTGTAATTTTGTTAATCACCCAAAAACGTTTATCATTTTCTCGGTTGTTTTTGGATGACAGGAGGAGATGGAAAAGAAGCGCAAAATGACACCTGGTATGCACCATCATATTGAAGTTTCTAGTGTACTTTGTATCATAGATTATATCTTCCCTAAAATGCTTATAGTTAAATCCAGTCATGCTTTATCAACCCATATTTTCAACGAATCTGATAGATTCTCTGTCACACAAGCATGAAGTTGCCTTAATTCTTTGAATAACTAAAAAAGACAATAATACAGTTATGTAGATAGTTGTTTCCAAAGTGTTGGAGTTGAGGGTCTCCCTATTAAGTCATCTGTTATTATAAAACAAACAAGCCCTGATGTCGTAATCCAACTCAAGTATTTTTAAGGATGAGCATCTATGCTAGAATACCGGCACCGATGCCGTACCGTAGTAGTATTTTCCAAAAAAAATATTACCGGTATGTTTGGTGTTTTGTAGCGAAAATTACCGAAATATACTCAAAATACCGAAAGTTTAGGAATACCAATGGGTTTTTTAATTCTTTTTTTTCCCCAGCCATAAAAAATAAACTAAAAAAATCATCCATTCCATAAAAACAACTATTATTACAGGTTTTCATCATCAACTACTCATCTTGTACACATAAACACAATGAGACGCGATCAACAATCATCATCATCAAAAGACTTGGAATAAGTAACTTTTGTTCTGATGTTTTAACACTTATTTATCATTCAATTGTATGTTATGAAATATATTTGTTATTTATATTGTTTTAGGATGATACCATTGTTGAGGAAACTCCTATGATGAATATTGATGATACCGAGTCGTGTGGTGTTAATAATGAACCGATTGAGAAAATAACTAACGAATAAAACGAAAAAGAAAGAATGACAAAGCCATGGATCGGGATGAGGAACCAGAAAAGGGGAATGAGAGGACATGGATATGGAAACGGTATGATCCAGTTTTTGTGATGGAAGATAGGGAAAATCAAGAAGAAACGTAAATGTCACTTTTGTAACAAACTTCTTGCCTTCCCGGGAAAAATGGTAGGTCAAGTCTCTTAGCTTAGCAACCCCGAAAACCCAAAGCACCCCGATTATGTTAACAAAAACCAAAGTAACTTAGTTGTTACAAAAGAACCTAATGGTGAAGGTAGTACCGTAGTAGTGTCCAAGTTCGGAAACATGATGAGGCCAGGATTAAAAAAGCTTTATTAGACTTGTTTGTTGTGGGCGAATTACCATTTAAATTCGTTGAGCTTGAAGCTTTTATTGAATACTCTAATGCTATGAATGGTAAGTTTAAATTGCCTACAAGACACAAGCTCGGTATCCGTTGCAACCGTGCCAGTTTCTTTCCTCAATATAGTACTGTGTGTCT
The DNA here is from genome assembly GCA_910596185.1 of Chrysanthemum makinoi. Taxonomy (NCBI): domain Eukaryota; kingdom Viridiplantae; phylum Streptophyta; class Magnoliopsida; order Asterales; family Asteraceae; genus Chrysanthemum; species Chrysanthemum makinoi. Next base: position 81,412,375 of record OU343219.1, on the reverse strand, counting down.
TGAAGGAAAGAAAAAGACGAGGTTGCAATGGATTCCAAGCTTGTGTCTTGAAGGTAATTTAAACTTACCATTCATAGCGTTAGAGTATTCAATAAAGGCTTCCTGCTCAACAACATTAAATGGTGATTCGGCAACAACAAACAAGTCTAATAAAGCTTTTTCAATCCTAGCCTCATCATGTTTCCAAACTTGGACACTACCACCTTCACCATTAGGTTCTTTTGTAAAAACTAAGTTACTATGGTTTTTATTAACACAATCAGGATGCTATGGGTTTTCGGGGTTGCTAAGGCATGGATAATGTGCCAAGAGACTCGACGTACCTTTTTTCCCGGGAACGGCGGCAAGAAGTTTGTTACAAAGGTGACATTTGCCTGTCTTTTTTTTTCCCCATCTTCCATCACAAAAACGGGATCATAGTGTTTCCATATCCATGCCCTCTAGCTCCCTTTTTTTGGTTCCCCATCCACGGCTTTGTTATTCTTTCTTTTTCGTTTACCCTTGTTAGTTATTTTCTCAATGGGTTCATTGGTAACACCACCCGACTCGGTATCATCAATATTTATCATAGGACTTTCCTCAACCACGGCATCATCCTAAAACAATATAAACAACAAATATATTACATAACATACAATTGAATGATAAAAAAGTGTTGAAACATCAAAATAAAAAGTTACTTTACTTCAAGTCTTACTGATGATGTTGATTGCGACTCATTGTGTTTATGTGTATACAATGAGTAGTTTATGATGAAAACTTGTAACAATTGTTGTTTTATGGAATGGATGATTTTTTTGGATTGTTTTTTATAGAAATCCATCGGCAAAAGATTTTTTTTTTTTTTTTTCAGGCATTTTGGGTAACTTTCAGTAAAACATACGGTTTTCTTTCTTGGAAAAATAACTGGTACTGTTAGGTATACCTGTTTTGGTACCGTTTTCCGGCATAGATGCTCATCCCTAAGCAGTAGTAAGAGTTAGCATTGTGAGGTTTGAAAAATTGCGTTTATATACATAGGGAATGGCCCTATTGCGAATATGAAGAAGAATCGATTAGTATCCTTAATTAATGGAGGGGAGACACAAATAAACTGTTCATATGTATTACCAGTAAGATTTTAGCCCACCAGTACCAAGTACCTCAATCAGACCAACTTACCTTGGTTCAAACCTCATGAGTGGCAAATATCCATATACAGTAAAGAATTAAAGAAGAGTAGCAGTTGTGCCCAGTGGGTTTAAATCGGGAAACAAGTTTTAGTTTTAATTTTAGGGTTTAAGTTTGTGTTTGATTTGAACTTATTTTGTTTTTATCTGAGGTTTGGGTTGATTTGATTCATATGCATATTCTATTAAACTTTTGGGTTAATATAAAGATGTAGATGATGAAGGTGATAATATAACGACTCTATAATTACCCTGTTGAACATACTGTAACTTGAAATTATTTTATCAAGACCTGTCTAGGTGGGTAGTCACTGTGCCTGAAAGTATACTCTAGTGTCTAGTTGCTGACTGTAGGGATTTATTACTTGAGTGGCAACCAGCAAGAGTGGTACCAATATCATAGTCTGGTGGAAGAATTCTACTTTACTCGCCGAATGTTTCTTTTTTCTAATTTGATGTTTATTGTTTCTCTTGCCTTGTTAGATGAGATCAACGATAATTTTTTCTTACTAACCAGTGTATTTGTACAGCATTGAAATCAGATGCTCCTAGTCAGCGTACGAAAGAGGTGGAATGTCCGACATGCACTGTTCATTTGCAGGTTTGCTACACTTGCCTATTCTTGTTTTTTTTTTGAAAGACAAACATGCTATGCCAAAGGCCTGTTGGTCTTTTTTTCGTTTTGTCTAGCAAGTTATGTTTTCTCCAAGTTTTCTTTATATGATAAAAGTAATAAAACTTTTGGGTTTTGTAATTTACCCAAAAATAAATTCCAATAAGTTGTAATCTCTATGTCTCCCTGTTGAAATTTTGTCATGGTTTGTTTATTTCAGGTTGAGGTTCCAGCTACTGGTTCAAAAACTATAGAATGTAGTGTCTGTCAGCATCCTTTCCTCGTGAGTGCCCACTGATCGTCTTTGTGTGCATGTTGTACATCATCTACATCAAATTACATTTGTACAAATTGCTCAACTTCTGACGCAGTTTCGCTCAGGTTGTGATTTGTGAATTAAACATTACTTATAAGCTATTTGTTACACCTACAAATGTCATGGTTTGATTTGATTGATAATGTATAGTTTATACCTAGAACTATTTGCATACAGAAAAAACTCTGTTTGTAATGAAGTTATCTATATGGCATTCAAAATATAGAGATTGTGATTACAGTTTCTATCTTGCTTTCTATACAGTTGGGAGGGTACGGTTTGGTCATAGACCATCAGCAGGTCAAACTAGGATTTTAAACACTTGGAAGTTACTCCCATTTGGTTACCAGGGTCTCTATGGCCCAATTTCTTTAATATGTACTGTCAAGCAAAATATATTGCCAAACGAAAAAGAATTAGGGCTGATAGGAATGAAACTGGGTCAGATGTTGGGGTAGTTATTCAAGCCTACGTTTCTTTTGTCTCGACCAGACCAGAGGTTGCTTTGCAATAAATTAAATTATGTATGCACCAGGTATATAATTTCCGGTTTGGTTTGAAAGCTGTGTCTCGAGCTTTCCGCAACCCCACAAATGATCATATTTTTCCGCAATCCTACAAATTTATATTTTGTGCCTGTTTGGCAGGAGCTTTTCGAAAAACTGTTAGCTTTTTGTTACAAAGATAATTTTCTTAAAAATATATAGCTCCGTTTGGATACATTAACTTCAAGTTTTTATTTCAAACAAATAACTCCTAAATGAAAAGCTGATTCATGAAGCTTTTTAAACATTCTGGAGTTGTTAAAACTTTAAATTACTGATATACCCTCTAAACATTTTTTTTACAATTATAGATATGTCTTTTATGTCATTTTACATTTTATAGTTACATTTAAGCTAGCTTTAAAACACTTTTATTAAAAAGAAAAATGATACAACTACAGCTACATGTTACTTGAGTTTTGCAGTTTACAGCTTACAGTTTACACTTTTTTATTTATATTTTGTTGTGTGTTTTTCATTATATAGATTAAGTCATATTTCAGGTTTTAAATTAGTCTCATCATGAAGGTCGAAAGACAGTACTGCTAAAGATCATAATATTTTTTTAGCAATGACAGACATATGATGCTTTGAACTTGTGCCTTATTCATACGATAACTGCATGTTATATACATTATACAATGTCTCGCTATTCATCTTTTAATCATTAGATTAGACATATGTCTGATGTTGTTAGACACATTTTTAAGCATATATTTTAGGAACAAATTCTTTATATTTATTATAGTTCACTTTTAGGCATATAATTTAAGCATATATTTTAGGCACAAGTATTATTTATCTATATCATTTATTCGATATAATTTCAATGTACGACAAAAGTTGAAAAGTTTTTATCTAAAAAACAAATCATGCGTTCTCAGTTATCTATTTTTTTCATCAAATAAAAAAAACCCACTTTCATCATTTTTTTTTAAAATTAAAATATATCGCAAACCGTTAATCATTCGTGAAATTAATTATCTGTATGATGAGAATTAAATTATCTTTATATAAATATGCACTTCTATATACTTTCGACAATTTTGTTTTCAAAATTTCCGTCGAGAAAAATCACATGTGATTATTACTTCAAAAGTTCACATTTGACTTGTGAAAAATAAAAATCACAAGTGATTTTACAAATCAGAAAAATAACAGTCATGAAGTGATTTTTAAAGGCATAAATTTCAAATCAGAAAAATAAAAAATTTTTGGACGGAAATTTTGAAAAAAAAAATTCATCGAAAGTATACAGAAGTGATTATCTGTAGAAAAATAATTTAATTCTCGTCGTGTATTTTCCGTAGCTTAAAGATTTATTATTTGATATGTAATTTAAAAAAAAAAGTGGAAAATGAGTTTTTTGTTTGATGAAAAAATGAATAGTTAAGATTCACCCATTTGTTTTATAAAAAAGATATACATGTGTTTCTATACTTTTTTTTTTTTTTTTTTTTTGTATAATGTACTTTACCCCGATTTTTTTTAGTTTGGCGGATAAACACTTTCCTAGTTGTGTTGGTATTCAACAAAAGAGGGAAATACTATCTGGTCGTCATTTTACTTTTATTTTTTATTAATTAATTGCTACAAGTTACGTAAAACTTTAAAACATTAAAAGAGATAATCACAATTACTCCGTATAATATATCCGTAATTATCCAAAACACCAGAACTTGTTTGAAGCTCAAGATTTATTCAAACCTGAATATATTTAATAAAAATTAACTTATCAACGAACATAAATCTAAAACCTGAATTAAGTTTGAGCATGCATGCATGCAAGCAAGCAAAACAAGATGATGAATTGTTCTTCCTCATATTTATACGAATATGATAGCCAAAAGTGTTTGAATAAAAGTGTTTGGTGGCACATTAAATGAAAGTAGTTGGTGAAATTACATTTAATGGTATATGAATATTAATGATCAAAAAGTAGTTGGTGGCACATTAAATGAAAGTCATGTCAATGGAGGAGATAATAGCGGCATGGAGTCTTGTAAGGTGCTAACGTTTGATGACTATGGAAGACCTGTTGAGTTATCGAAAAATGACACAATTATTAGTGATCATAGTGTTAGTGATGGTCGTCAGAATGAGCTAAAATTTGACGATTATGGAAGACATATAACTAATCATGGCATTCATACTAATATTGATCATCAAAGCGTTGATGATAAGTCGTGTAGGGGGCCAGCATTGAAATTTGATGATTATGGAAGATCTATAGCTATTTATGACATTGTTAGTGAGAATAGGCAGAGGAGTTCAAAAGATGGTGATATTTCGAAAGTAATGGATGTAATGGGGAGTGGCGTGCAAAAGTTCCGTGTTAAACTTCACCATGGTTGTAAATATCATTTCGTGATTCGGCCAGGCTATGGCCCAATATCGATCTTTGCGGTGATATATCATGATATATGGGAGGCCAATAAATTATAAAGAATTTATTTAAAAAATAAATATTAGCGATATCATATGAAATAAGTCAATAACTTACGAAAAAACTAAAAAGTTTAACATCCTCGAAAAATAAAAAGCGCAAGTCTATAAGTATTTATTAATTTATATTTTAAAAATAAAAAAAATACGAGTTTGACCGATTTTTGACCTAGTTTGACCGATATTTGACCAATTTTGACCAATTTATCACTGATTTTGACCAAACCGATAAATTGACCGATAAGCGAAATATCATTATCGGTCATTGCTGAGAATAAGTGATATATCATTTGATATATCGGCCATGGCCCGATATTTACAACACTGAACTTCACTCTGGAATTAGATCGCTCAAACATATGGATGTGCTTTGTGAGGTTTGTTTTATAGAGTTTGATCACTTTTACATCAATTTTTCCAAATCACTAGTTTGGGAACCTTGATTTTTTAAAGTCTTGTGAGCCAACATCTTTTAGCTGCATTTGTTGTTGTAGGAACATTTTAACTTAAAGTTAAATGTAAGCTAAATGGGCCTTTCAAATTTTGACAATGTGCGTTTATAACAAGAAAAAGAACTATAGACCTTAGATTTGTCAAAAAAATTGTAAAAATTTACTCCTTCAAAGATGGAACTTATGTTACCTTTTCATAAGTGCAAAATTTACGATATTTTTTTATATGTTACCTGTTTTGGCCATTCCCTTGAGACATTACACACCTGAGAGGGGCGAATTGGTTCCTTGATGAATCGAAGTTTTTGTCAAACACTCTGCCTTCAAGACTTTGATTTCTGGTTTGTCTGGTAAATGTGGTATATTGAACCTTCTGCAATATATGTTTTCTTTGCAGATTGGTTTAGCTGGTATTCGGCTACTTGATCCCGCAAAAAATGAACCGAAAGAATTCATCTCCTTTAAGACTATAATAAGATGGGAGGTAAGTATGTTCCATCACAATTGAAAACCTATGTTTCTTCTTGACATGTCTTAAATTACACTTATAAATTCTTTCTTTCATTATAGGTATTGAATTCAGATATGTTTTGTTTTTGGGTCAATAATTCGATTACTAACAGAGGTTTCCAACTAAAGTCCAATAGTTATACAACCACCAAAATATGCAACGCTGTGGCTGCTGCACATTATCAGGTTCTTGAGTTCCACGTTTTTATATCTATTCCGATTATGATGTAGTTTCGTTGATATTTCTTCAACATGTATGTATCCTCATTCATCAGATCCAGTTAGTAATATGTTCAAGTTTTAAACTAGACTTAAACAATAAGTTCAAAAAGAGCATATGTCATCCTTGTTATTTTATGCAGCTCATGGAGATGGGTGAAATCTCTAAAGAACCACAGGAAGAGAAAAAGCTTAGATGAACGGAAAAAATATGTCAAAGAAGAGAAAGAACCTTTGGGTTAGTTTAATCTTCTTAACGGGGTCAATGGAACTAATAGAAAGCTCCATTTTAATTTCTGTTTTGGAGTTGCATTAATCATCAAATTCTAAAATGTGGCTCGTAGAAGTTCTGTTAATTTTCCTTCTTATTTTCTCGTGTAGGTTCCAGATAAAGAAACCACCAAGTGCAAAGCTTGTTGCACATATTTTGGAGTATTTGTGCGACGGGTTAGTCTCATTTTATAATGAGGATTGATTGTCACTTAATTTTTATTTTCTAACCTTGTTATATGACCTTTTGGTTTCTTGTTTCAACATTATTGTAGAAATTGTGGTGATATTTTTTGTGATAAGTGCACTCAAGGTAGAACTGCTCTCTCAGCTGAAAAGCATGCTGATGTGGTTCGAGTTTGTGACCAATGCATGGTAAGCCAAAAACTCTAATACTTATTACTCTAGACAAGGCTAGTCTGGTGTTATTGCTGGTTTTACTATAGTTTTTATAGATTTCAAGCTACTTGATTTGTTATGTATGACTTGACACTCTTACAGACGTGATATGTTTTTAATTGGAGGCAGAAGTTACACACTGGTTGAGTAAAGTGACCGAGGTATCTGGCTTCAATAGACACGAGATTCTAGCAAAGAAACTTCAGGTACTAAACACTTGCTTTCGTTCCGTGGTTCAGATTGTCATGATCCAAGGTTGTGATATAAATGTATCCAATTTGGTTTACATGGATTGTAGATCCTATTAAAGCTTGTAATACTTCTATATAAATTTGTTTTTGTGATCTAGTTTCATGCTAAAACCCTATAATATAATTCAAAGCTGTTAACAAAAAGTGATGTTTTGCTTAGTGATGGTTGTTAATGTATATCTCCAATAATTTAGCCAAACACAGTCAATATCTTATATCTCTTGCTCATTTGTTTCTGGATGACAGGATGAGATGGAAAAGCGGAAAGAAACAGCTGGTAAGTACCCTCAGCTAGAAATTTTTAATGTAGTGGGCATCAGTGTATCGTATACTGAATTTGGTTCCTAACAAGGAGATTTGTACTATACAGAACTGAAATTCAATGTTGCTGATGCGCGACTGAAAGAGGTAGAATGTCCAAGTTGCACACTTCTTTTGCAGGTCTGCTTCTCTTGCCTTTTATTATTTTTCTTACATTCGTGGTAATGTATATATAATACTGCGTAACCAAATTTCTTGGAAAAAGAAAAAGATATCCGTGTGTCACTTAACCTTCTAACTTAAATGAAACTTCTAATCAGTATTGAAGATCCCATTCCTGCTGATTGAAAAGTAATTAACGCCACCTGAAACTTTTTTAATCTCTTTAACTCGTTTTTTGATATTTAGTGATGTTGTGTTTATATCAGGTTGAGGTTCCTGCCACGGGTTCAAAAACCATAGAATGCAGTCTCTGCCAGAATCCTTTCATCGTGAATGCCCGCTAATCATATTTATCTACCTGCAGTTACCATTTACCTATACAAGGTTACATTTTATAAATTCAATTTTGCCAAGGCTATACGGCTTCTTTTCTTATTACTAGCTATAACGTAGGGTTTTATGTCTGTTATATTATCCCACAGTTAACAACTACAGTATGTATTTCCTGTTACATATGTGTCACAAATTAACTTTGCATGTACTAGATCGTGATTTCTAATTTTGGGTTAACTGCATAATTCATTCTGTCGGTTGGTTCGGGTATAATAGAACCTCTTTAAAGTAGTTTTCCCTGACCCCTATCGTGTGTTTTCGAACTATTGTTATATGTGGTGTTCATGATGTATATATACGTTGAACGAATAGGATTTTAACTTTAATTATATGAGGACAATATATTAATTACTTATCTCGTTAATAAGTATAGTTTGAAGATATGTAGAACAAGGGTAATGTACACTATAAAGATATTATAACAATTGAGATGATCCTTCTATGTATTTCGCATAACAACAAATAACAGGAGTCCACAAAATAAATATATCATTTGGAGGATCCATTTTTTTATTGAGATCTATAGGGAAGTAACTTTTGTGTACTTTTCTCAACTATCACAACATTTTTTTTTTATGTAAGTAGGACATGCATTTATATTTATTACATTAAATCTTTTGTATCCCTTATTTATATTTTGAATGTTTCATACTAGCTATCACGGTCAAAATTATTGGTGTAATTCTTTATATAACGAAAAATCATATACCAGTTTTTTTATGAATTTTTTACCGAGATTGAAATACATTATTACCATTGGTGATTGTAGTATGTGATTAGTAATTGCTAATTACACATATTTTTTCTGTCATACATTTTATTCTACAGAGGAGAATGCGGCAGCTGGCAGCGTAGATGCTAGTTTTTCTGCAAAGCTAGATAACCTAAGTTTCTTCCAACAACTGTATTTGTAGCATTAGATGTCGTTTTCAATAACTACAATTCTGATGCGTGGTTGCAAAGAACATAAATATATAGTTTTTAAAAAAATTATGTCAGATCGATCTAAGGTGTTATGAGTATATTTTCTAATAGGATTGTTTTAAGTTATTAAGATTTTTAGTAATAATAAATTCAAGCATTACAAAAAGCGGTGTATTATGTAGTTGGCAATATTATATTGTAGTTTAGAGGTATAGCCAACATGTGTGGTATTTTTCTTGTTTTGTCAGTAATTTGGCAGATAATAATATTTTTTTACATGTTAAGCGTTTATCATTTGGTGTGTGGCTTTAAAATTGTAACTTTGCAAATTGGATATTACCATATAAGATTATTTTGTACTATTAATTTGTATAGATATTTATGCATTGTTCAAATTTATTTGTTTGAGATCAAATAATTATCGCTAAAAATAACAATACTATTTATTTTTGTGATTTTAATAAACTTACATAACATTATTGATACAGATGAAGGGTATATCTATATATATTAACTTTTAAACGATCGTATATCTTATAGTCCCTTAATGCGAGAAGCGGCATTTTAAAATAATATTATACAAATGACAAATTACATGTGTGGCGAAATAAAACAACTTCTGATTCTTTGTATAAACAAAAAATTGTCACGGGTTCCACAACTAATTCATCATTTCTCATATAATTTTGTCAAATTTGAAACCCGATTTCACTAGGGTGGTTCAACGGTTGGCTGGATTCGATAAAAGCAATCGATTTAAACCGGAGTCAAACCGATAAGTCGGGATCGAAAAAATGTCAAATTAAACCGGGTGTGCTGGTTTTGGCGTCCCGGGTCAACGGTATCGGTTTCAACAGGTCAACCCGGTATCGGTTTCAGGTGGCCGGTTGTCGGTTTTCAATGGTTGTTTTAATTTGGTAGATGTACTTTTAATTGGGTGTATAATGTGAATAAATTATTGTACTTTTAAGTAATGGGGTGTTTTAATGAGAGTATTAATTATATTATTTATTTCTCTCTCCATTGACCATGTTTTCAACATTCAACTTTCAATATTTTCACTTTTTAAAACTTTAACCATTTTCCATTTTATATAGTCTAGACGGCAGTACCCGCGCCTGCTTGTGCCGATGTCAGTTTTCTGAAAACCAGATGACCCATAAGTTTAACTCATAAACGTATTTGTAGCATTAGAGAATCGTTTTTGAATAACTACATTCGATGCGTGGTTGCATAGCATAAATATAGTTTTTTAAAATTATGTATTGATCGATCTAAGTGTGGGAGTATATTTTCTAATAGGATTGTTTTAAGTTATTAAGATTTTTAGTAATAATAGATTCTATTCAAAAAAGCCAGATTATGTAGTTGGCAATAATATATATTGTAGTTTAGAGGTATAGCCAACATGTGTGACCGCTTTTTCTTTTTTGTGGTAATTTAGAAGGTGATAACTATTTTTTATACATGTGTAACGTTTATCATTTGGTGTGTGGCTTTTAAAATTGTAACTTTGCAAATTGGATATCACCATATAAGATTATTTTGTACTATCAATTTGCATAGATATTTATGCATTGTTCAAAGCTATTTGTTTGAGGTACAAATAATTATCGCTAAAGATAACAATACTATTTATTTTTTGTGATTTTAATAAACTTACATAACATTATTGATACACTTGAATAAATTTTATACAATATATATTAACTTTTAAACGACGATTCATATATGCTAGTTAAATAAATGGTGCAAAAGAAACATTTTTTAAAATAACATTATACAAATGACAAATTACATGTGTCAAAGCAGAATAAACCAAAACAATTCTTACTGTCTCTCCTCAAAAAATTGTGCGGGTTCATAACCTAACTTGTCATTTTCTCATATAATTTTGTCAAATTTGAAACCCGATTTCACCGGGGTGGTTCAATTGGTTGAACCGTTCGATAAATAAAAAGGTCGATTTAAACCGAGTCAACCCGATAGGTTGGGTCGAAAAATGTCCAATTAAAAGTCAGCCGCCGGGTTTGAAGCGTCCCTGGTCAACCCGGTATCGGTTTTCATCGGGTCAACCGTTATCGGTTTCAACGAATTGACCGGTATCGGTTTCATTGGTTGTTTTTAATTTGGTAGATGTGCTTTAATTGGGTTAATACATGTGAATAAATTATTGTCTTTTAAGTAATGGGGTGTTTAATAAGTATTAATTATATTATTCATTTCTCTCTCCATTGACCATGTTTTCAACATTCAACTTTCAATATTTTTCATTTTTTCCACTTTGACCATTTTTTCATTTTATATAGTATAGATATAGATAGATGTGTGTGTGTATTATGCAAAATTGTCCCACCACAAATTAGTGATTTGGCTTGATTGAGGAAATGGTTGGAAATTGGAATTATGCTATTTCAGTGTGATTCTACATGGCAACCAACCTAATAAATTATTACACCTTTTTCATAGGCTTTCCTTTCTTCTAAAGGGTTTAGGTCGTCGATATGATGTCTTTCAAAATGTTAAAGTTTTTGAGAAGCGTGTCTTTTAAGTTGTAGAATAGCATAATGTACTTTTGAAGTGTGCCGTTTTTTTGATGCGTTAATACTTTTTTTAAGTTGTAGAATAGCGATAATGCTTTCATATGTGTTCCATTTTGAATGCGTCAATCGACGTCTCAAATTGGAAAGCGACATGCATTGCTATTCTACAACACCAAAATACACGTACCAGTGGAACACATGAAGTGCGTTCTATTCTACACTTAAAAAAAAAGCGTCTTTAAATGGACATTTGTGCATGTATGTATTTGACCTAAACCCTCTTCTAAATGGGTTTTTAATGTTTCATGAGTGATATATTACCCTCGTTTGTTTTATGTTACAGTATAAAACAATGTGTTATACCGACATGGCTAAAATTATATAAAAATTCCTTTATGCTTTAAATCGGTTTTAGCAAACGATTCTGTTTTTTTAACATAAGGCACAAGCCTAACAACTTTATTTGTCTCGATAAACTACTCCATAACCCAAATTACTCTTGAGTAGATAATACTGTATCGAGAGAAATCCACAAACTATAGGCTCTTGCAGCAAATTTATAAAGCTAATCTTTTACTTGGTTTTAGCTTTATAAGTTAAAAGTATTAAAAAACAAAAAGTATGAAGCAGAAACAGGAAAAAAAAAATCTTTTAAGAACCGGTCTTATTAAGCTTTGTAATTTTCTTATCTCAAATTTTCATTTTGGAATTTGTAATCATTTTATCCATGTTTTCAGCATCGCTATAAACTTTTGAATTTTGTTTATGCACCGACTGATTATAGTCACCCCTAGTCAAGACTACCATTTAACCAACCTAGAATTTGAAGGTCTTGTTTGAAACGTACTAATGGACATATAAGAATGTTTCAAGATCAGTATTTTTTTATAAAAAAAATGAAGAACACTAAACGATCTACCCAATCGGCCAATAGAAAGCTCATCATTATATAAGGTTGTTACCTAACATCATAATGTCCAATTGTCTCAATTATTCTTACTTTTTAGTCTTACTTTTTGGTTAAAATATGTCAACCTTTCCACCTATAGGCCAGGGCCAAGCATGGGGCATGTTTGGTATGGGCAAAGTCGCAAAGAGTTGGAAAAATATCTTTTAAAGCATTCTAGTAGTTACTTTTGCTAGAATGTTATGTGATTCATCATTGGTATCTGATCTAACTTGGTTTGCACAAGATTTTTTAGTTTAATGAGCTTAAAGCGGAGGTTATGAGTTTTAAGACGCCGTGTCTTTAAATCATTGTTTTACGCGATTCACCTTTTTTATGCTGTCCATGAGACAATTTAGAGTGGGAGGTGTGGGCTCGCCGACCACCATCGCCGTCCGACGTGGCTTCTCGCCGTGGCTCGCCGCCACACCGGCGGCAGCGTAAACCAGCTTCGCCGTTAAATCTTCTTCGTCTAAAACGACGAAGATTTTGCTATTTTTTTTTTGTTTTGACTATGAGTATATTTGGAGGAAAAAAAATATAATTTGTTTTTGAAGGTGAAGTGTTGTGTATAATAGAAGATGAATGAGATTAAAACTACAACGATACGCTTAAAACACTACATTAATTGATACCATGTTTGGGAGATTTTTAAAAATTACCCGACATGTGATGTCGAAGATTCGATCCATTAGTATGTGTTGTATTTTTTCCCCCATGTCGGTGTTTTTTTTTACGTATCGTATTTATTTTTTTCTTATTATTGTGTTGTTAATGTATTTTTATTTTTAATGAAATTAATTTAGTTTATTTGGAAATTTGAAAAAAAAATAAAGTTGTAGTGGTAGGCCTCAAATGAAGAGGTTGAAGTTTGTTGTGAGTGGGTGGAGGGGGGGGGTTAGTTGTGGAGGTTTGTTATGATGATGTGACAGTAACGTCGCGGTGATGAAAAGATGAAGCCTCTTCACCACACCTTGTGCTCTTAGTGAAACCGTCGAAAGGTCGGTTACCAAAATTTTAACAAATCAAATACAACATTTTGATAGCTAAACGCAATGTTCGGTTTACCTTGCTTTATTGAAATAGAGCAAAAACGTGGTTGATTTAATCTACTCAGTCCGTAAGTAACAAAAGTAATATAAATTGGTATGAATTTATTCAACTACGTGTCTTCCCAAAAAGCAACAATCACATTAATATTCTTACTTAAGTTATACGCCCACCTACTTAGAATAAATGCTCGTATTATTCATAACATTAAGTTTCTTTATTAAAAATTGTCAATAAATAAGTACGTTCATCTATACTACTTATAATGCATGAAGTCACCTCACTCTTAATTTTAAGACGTACAAAAAATTAAACATGGTTTACAACACTTTAATGCACCCAATTTTTAGAATTACAACAAATAGCGTATTGTCTAATAAAACAGCGTGGTGTCATTTTAAGGCCAAAATCATATCAAACAACATTAATCTTTATTAAAAACAAGTACTTTGAAAATTACAACCATTTAAGCACAATGCACAATAATTCAACTAATTTTCAGTTTACAACAAAATAAGCATAGTGTACAATAAAATAAACATGATTTAATTTTAGACTTATTTTTATACTTTTGATATTATTCTAA
>OU343219.1:81229754-81398221 GCA_910596185.1 Chrysanthemum makinoi | reverse complement strand
GAATTCAATGAACTTGTGGATCAAGCTTTACGCAGAACTCTTGATCTACAAGCAAAAGACAAAGAAGATTCATGACTCGTAATCAAGAACCGCGCTTTCAACGCTATGATCGAGTCCTTCTTTTCAATTCAAGATTGAAGATTTTCTCGAGAAAGCTCAAGTCCCGCTGGTCCGTCCATTCACTATTGCTAAGGTTTATCCTTATGGTACCGCTGAGTTATCTCAACCCGATGGTCCTAATTTTAAAGTGAATGGTCATCGAGTGAAGCATTACTTTGGAGAGGACATTCCTCCTGTGGTTGTCCCGGATTTACAAACATTCCCCATGAACCAATGATGCGGGATCGAAGTCAAGCTTAGTGACTCGGTAATCAAAAAACTTTAGCACACTCACTATATGGGTTTTCACCCATATATTCTGTTTTCTTTCTTCTTTTCTACCAATTCTAAGTGTGGGGGTTGCCCCACATGTTTTGTAAATAAGTTTCTCTAAAAAAAAAAAAATCTTTCTAAATAAAGGTCGTATTTCCCTTTTAATGCTTCAGCCGCATAACCGGTACTTTGAATATTGAGGGCAATATTCATTTCTAAGTGTGGGGGGGAATTCTCACTAATTTTATCATGTAATTATACCACCCAATTCCGCTTTTGGCCAAAATTTTTGGAGTAAGGTTCTACACTTACTCATTTGGTTATCACCATGTCTAATAGACAAAAGGATTGGCTAATCCAGAGCAAACGCCTTTGGTAAAGATATCTCAAATGCTGACTCGCTTGCAATTTGCCCAAAATTGTATGGTTCTCAACTCACCATATCCTAAAAAGTGAAGAGTTGGCTAGCCCGTAAGGTTATGGCTTGTGTAAAGGCAAAGGAAAAACTATAATTGGTAATCAGCTCACCAAAGATAATTCTGATAATTTATCTAAGAGTTGGCTAGTCCGTAGGTACCGGCTTCCGTAAAGACACATCAAATCCGTTATATGGTTTATGATTTGCCAATAAATCATTTGGTTATCAAGGTACCAAGATTCTTACTTGAATCAAAACATTTGGCTACTCCGTGTTGATGGCTTTTGGTAAAGAGTTTTTCAAATCCATTAAAAATCTAAATCATTGCTAGGGACTAGCAATATCTCAAGAAGGGGATTGATGAGTGTCTAAATACTCATCATTTTGTATAATCTAAACCGCAAAATCATCCGAAAACATTCAAACACATCAAAATGATGAAAATATCACAAACAAGTGTTTTATGTGTTTTAAACGCAAAAATATCAAAATCAGATGAAAAATGATTTAAGTTTGCAAAATTGGCGCTTTAGTCCCCAAGTTTTAAAAGTTGTCAAATCTAGTCCCCGGAATTCAAAAATGTGAAGTTTTGTCATTCAAGGTCCCTGAAGTATTCTAAGTTGTTTAAAATGGTCCTTGATTGATTCTTTGGTCAAATGGCAAGAAAGGTCCCTAAACTTTGGAAAAGTGCAAAATTAGTCCTTGGACCTTTTAAAATGGAATTTATGCAAAAAGGATCCTTGTTCTATCAAAGTTTGACAAAATTGGTCCTTGTGATAAGTTTGGAATAGTGGCATTTTCAGCCCTTGAGGTTTGATAATTTACATGTTTGGTCCTCGTGGCTTATACTAAACCAAACCGCCCTTTGATTATATCAATCCATAATCCCTTGGCCCAATCCAAGCCCAACCCCGCTAGTATTATTGCCCTCCAACGAAAAGTCAAACCCACCCTCTCACACAAAACCATCAGTAGCACTACCTCTTCCACCCTCGTAAACCCAAAACTACCATGGTTTCTCTCTTGCTTTTCTCTCTCCTTGCTTTTTCCTCCTCTTCCACTAACACCCAAATAATCTTAATTATCTCAAACAAAAACCATTAATGGCTCAAACCCGCTCTCAAAGAAATAATAGGCGCCAAAATCCAAAATGTATGGGTTCTCGATGAGTTTCAAAAATCCATGGCTCAAATTTGGTGGAAAGATTCGTAAGATATCAAGGAGTGCTAAAAAGTCATTATAAAGGAGAGAGATGCAATGTATCTTAGTATCTAGAATAATCTTAATTTTCTTTTAGTCGCTTTTTTTATCTAAGCTTTCTAAGTGTATGATTTCAATTCCAAGTACTCTGCCTGTTTCTATGTAACTGAATCCTTTTCAATAATAAATTTCAAGTTTTCAGATCAATTTCAGCTTATGCATTTTTCATTCAAAAATCTCAATTTATGCTAATGTTGTTGTTTGTTGTTTGTATGGACCGAAAGTTAGCTCACATAAGCTCCTAAAAGCTTAATCAAGCTTTTAAATACATTAAAATCGCGTTTAGAATCAAAAATAGAAAATCACCAAAAAAATCCAAATTAAATAGTTGAAAAATAAAAAATCACATGGAGAAGGTATACAACCGAGCAGATTATGGATGGCCTTAGGTTAGAAGCTTAGTGGTAAGCTAATAGGGGTGTTCATTGGTCCTTGATCTCAGTTTGCAGGTGGATACCCATTTGTAAGCTTTTTGATCAATTTTGCATTTCACTGTTGTGGTTGATTAGTAGTTGTAATTTCTAGTTCTTAGTGTTCATTAGTGGTAGTCAAGTGTATTTAATCATTAAAATCAGAGTGTTGTTCTTTAAAAGTTGTAGTTTATAAAAATTTAGTTTTAGCAGTTTAAATTGCATAATCATCATTAGTAAATTTCTTGTGGTTAATGTTGTTATTTCATGTTTCTTTAGTTCTAATATATGATAATACAAGGTCCGAGCATCATCTCCGATGGTCTTAAGTTGTGTTAATCTTTGAAAACATTCAAACAGTTTAAGATAAAATGGTGTTTGGTTAATCAGGTTATAAGGTGTGTTTGTTGTTACTTAATGTTGTTCTGACTCACATACACATCTAATAACTCATACAAGTCATAAAAACAAGTCCTCATAAGCAAAAAGTCAAAATCTCATTTGATTGTGTCTTCAGGAGTCCACTGTTGAGATTTCATAATCCATGATCATTGTTTTGTGTTTATAAATTGTTAATCTTGCTCAAGTCGGCCTAACATACCTTAATACAACATATTCAGTGATTAATAGTGAATCAAAGTTCATCTAAGTCAAACTTTTGGTTTTGAACAAAAGTCAAAATTTTCATAAGGTCGCTTTTGAATAAACTTGGAATTTCATTGTGTATTCAATAGTGAGTTTCAGCCAAAAGCTTTTGGGATATTAGAGTATAGTTGCTAAACAAAATACAAAATACTAGTTCTCTGTCTATCAGCTTGTTAAGTGCTTATTTTCCATCTTGTTGTGGACACCTGTTCTGAAAAGTGCCCTGTGCACAGTGTATGGTCCCAACTTGACAAGCTCACATAGAGCTTATTAATTGTTCAAATCTTGAAATTTTTGTTTCTTTGGGTAGCCAACCAAGCTATCTTGAGGTTCCAACTCTTGTTTTTCAATTTGAAGCTTAATAGCTAGGGCTGCAAGTAGCTTAAAGCTTGTCCCATTTTCTGTTTTTCAACACTAGAGTGATAAGTGCTTATTTCTGCTTAATCAGTGCTTATTTTCAAGTTATTGAGCTTGTTCAGTTGTCATTTCAGCTTATTTAAGGTAGTATAGCTTATTTCCAGTTTTCCTTTGCTTATTTCTAGCTTATAAGCCATTTTGGCTTAATATTTTGCTTATTTCCAAGTTTTTGTCCACTGTTGTAATTAATAAGCTCATACTGAGCTTATTAGTGGTTTTCACAAAAAGTCATAGTTAGAAAAAGTGCTTATTTTCTTGTGATAAACAAATTTGTGAAGAAAAATTCCAAAAATAAAATGTTTTTGCAAAGGGGGTAGGCGTGCTCAACCCGAGACCTCCCCTTTGAGAGTGTTAGTGTGTACCGGATACCATTGCGCCTCGGCCTTTGATGCCATAACTTGCACAACATACTCTCTTATACACGCTTTGGCGCTTTAGCTTATTAAGTTTATTTAGCTTATTTAGAGCTTATTCAAAGTAGCTTTTCAAGTGTTTGTATTTTTTATAAAATTGTATTAGTATAAAGTAATTTTACAAAAAGTTTCAGATTTTTCTCATTTGTTTTAGTATTTTTAAACATTTAATTAGTGTTTATAGTAATTAATTCATAATAAAAAATATAAAAGTCTAAAAATATAAATCTTTTTTCTAAAATTTTCTTTTGTCATATAGTACGTAATACAATTAGTTTTACATTCAGAGGCCTTTTATTTCATAAATTTTAACGCTTTTGCTTGCGCCCAAATAATTTTTAAACGTAATTGCTTTCATTTTAAACCACGTTTTTAGATAATTTGAGTTTACGTTTTACTTAATATAGATTATTTAAGTTATTTTATTTTATAATATCACAAAAACATCATTGTAAAAATAGTGATAGCGCTATTTAATATATTTTAATTTTTAATTTTTAATTTGCATTTAAGTCGCTTTAATTTGTAGATCTTTTATTTAGGTAATTTTCCATCAATATCTTTTCTGATCACTATCATTAGTGATCATTCTATCGTCTGAGTTTGTTTTGGCACACCATTGAGTCTCCGTGGACTAAACGACCTCGAATTCATTCTATTCTCCGTGACTTCATTGTATTTGTGTGTTTAAGCTGTTTTAAGCTTTTACGGCCTGGCCATTCACAAGTGGCCGGTTTGTGAGGTAGCTTGATCTGCTTTTCATCGCATCGTCCTTTTTAATCGGGTCATATGACCCTTTTCGGGTCGTGGTTTTACACCATACGACACATTTTTTGAGCTATAAAACATGTTGTATAAAATGATTAATCTAAGACTATTATAACGTGATACCTAAACACTAGAATCAAACCTTGAACCTTATTTATATGCTAAACATGTGTTAAAACTGGTCCTATGACACGCTTAGTAAACCCTTATTATACATTCGCTTTTGGTCTTAAAACGCCGTATAAACGAAAGCATGATAAATGGTATATTAAATTGGTATTAATGTGTGTGGTAAAAATAATGTTGAGGGCTGTTTTAAAAGGATAAAATGGTATGTTACACTTAAAACCCTACATTTTATAATAATTACACTTTGGACCCCAAACTTGTGTAAATCGGCATAAATGATCTTTAAAGTACATAAATCGCTTATTTATCTTAATGTGTCTTTAAATGCTTCATGAACGGCTAAACTTTCTAAATACGGAAACCTGCTATTTTTGGAAAGTTACTAAAAGTGGAAACCTGCTAAAAATGGAAAGCCGTCTAAAATGAATAATATGATCTTAATAAGCGTTATCTAATTAATAGGTTCCGGACGGCGGGATTGATTCATCGTGTGACCTTACTTTCCTATTTTGCTTGCTTCGATCGAGGTACAGATATTCTATCCCTTTTCAGTAGGGATTTCTCATGACTTTCCGATCCTTTGACTTTGCTTCATTCATGATATTCCATTTATGATTCCTTATGCTATGACCCTTTTGATATGATTCCAACATAATCCTTTGATATGATTCTGTTCGCTATGATATTCGTTTGTTATGATTATGAACTTCTGATTATGAACCCTTTGATTATGAACCTCTGATTATGAACCTATGTTATGGAACTCTGATATGAACCTTTGATATGAACCCTTATGATATGATTATGCTTTGACCGGCGCTTGATACCCGAGCCAAATATGTGTTCCTAGTCATGAAGGTAACATGACCGTGACATTGATGCACCAATGGCATGACTCCAAGACGCAGTGATGTTGCACACCGCCCCCATTATGATATGATTATGAGCTCACTATATGTATATGATTTGGCCATTATGTTCGGGGTATGGATGCATCCTAGATATGATATGTTTGAGGGATTTGATCTCGACACGCTTGTTTATGATATGGTGAATGATGTCGTGTGCAATACGCGCCTTCACAATTCGGAGCTAGCTACTCCATTTGTTACTGAGGTCTCCCCTCCTATTATGTATGGTATTCCGAGGTCACCCTCCGTAAATGGCTACTTATGATATGATATGATATGATATGTTTCCTGCTCTGTAGATTTCATAACCCTTACACTTTTGATAAACCTATATTGTACCTTCCCGATTCCCCAACGCACCATAATCAGTATTATTGTTCATTACTCAATACCTTTATATGATTCACTTTTACCAAGATATAGATACTCCATTACATTGATCATTACACTTTCATTCCGCTACTCGACTATGGTTCCATTCACGTATCGGGTTATTATATGTCATTGGATTGATTATGATATTCATGTTTATACGACTACTGATTACTTTGTATGATATGTATGTATGCTATATAAGATTTACCGTTGTCATCCGATGATATTATCTTCATATATGTGATCCTTTGATTTGTCCGTAACCGTACTTGTGTGAAATCGATTGTTGATCGTTTATCTTTTGTACCTCGCTCGATTTATCTCGTGACTATGACTATCCGTGGTGTCCTTATCCGCTTGTTGTTGACCTCGCCATGTTTGCATTTCTGCTTATGCTACGTTTGATTGGGTAAATGGTTCAACTTATGAAGTCTAGCTTGTTAACTTGTTTAATTGCCCTGCTATGTATTTAATTCATTTAATTATAGTGTTCATACTGTATTCCTACTTGTTACGCGTGACTGCCATGTTTGACTATCGTTATGATACTCGATTATGTCTTCAACTAAGGATTTTGACCTGTGTGAATTGCCATGCTCACTTATTAATTAATTGCTTCCGCTTTTCTCAGATATCCGTTTGGCTTGTATGCCTTCTGACTTCCTGAATTGATTGTATGACATATATGTTGTGTGGATGCGACGCCTGCTATACTTGCTTATGTTTCAATTTTGTATGCCCGGTTTGTATGTGCTTGTTTATATGTCATCAATGCTTTGTTTTGCTTCGTTCTCCTTGTTAGCTGCTCGCTTTGGATATATGTAAAATTGTGTTCTCGCAGATCCTCATTGACTCGTTGTTCTTAGTTCGCCGCGATTTTGTTATCTATTCCTTTGTTTCATTTCGCCGCTTTTATTTAGCTTTCGCTTTGTTATATATCTGCTCACTGGCTTTTTAAGCTCAACAAGATTTTTCCTGCATGTAGGTTTTGGATTTGAAGATGGGCTTTGATGGGCTGAGAGTTGGATTATCTGAGTGGATCAACCCTAGTTACCTTATCATTTGGTTTTATTTTGGCGGGCTATTGTTTTGAAATTTTGGTTTATTTTAGACATTTGGATTTTGTAAATTTCCTTGTAAATCTTTTGTTTAAATGACTTGGTACGTTATTCTTTAAGACTTCCGCTAGAAGAATTTTATTTGTATGTTCTGATATGACACCAGAATGTGACACTTCTACCCTGTCGGGTAGTGTTACATCATATCATATCAAATGCAAATCAAATCAAATCTAGGATGCATCCATACGCCCCCGCAGAACATAGTGGCCAAACATATATCTTGAGCTCATAATCATATAACAAAAAGGTGTAACATCACTCACACACTAGAGTCATGCCATTGGTGCATCAATGACACGGACATGGAACCCCCATGCCTAGTTAGTGGCTTGGGTATCAAACTCGACTGTGTCATACAAAGGTTCAAAGTGTAGCAATGTATATGTCTTCATATGCAAAGGTGCAATATCAATAGCTCACAATTCAGAGGTTCATAACAATAGTTCAATATCAAGGTCCAATATCAATATTTCAATATCAAAGGTTCAATAGCATAGATCCAATAGCACAAAATAGCAAATTCAAGAGCAAAGGTTCAAGAGTGGGTTCAACAACAATGGTCAAATAGCAAAGGGATCGATATCAAAGATTCAAGAGGGTCTATAGCAAGGAATTATAGCAATGAAATATCATAAGCAAGATAAAGTTGAGGGATCAAAAAGTCATGAGAAACCCCTAACAAAAGGGATAGAATATCTCAGATCTCGTTTCGAAGCAAGCAAAATAGGAAAGTACGATCACACGATGAATCAATCCCGCCGTCCGGAACCTATATGAATTTGATAACGCTTATTAAAGTTGGATTACTCATTTTAGACGGCTTTCCATTTTTAGTAGGTCTCCACTTTTAGTAACTTTCTATTTTAGGCAGGTTTCTAAAAATAGCAGATTTCTATAATTAGTAACTTTCCGAAAATCCGTATTTAGCAGATTTAGTCATAAGTGATATAATCAAAGTTATATTAGGTGAAAACAAGTGTTATCGTACCTTAAGGGTCATTTATGCCAAGTTTTACAAGTTTAGGGTTTAAACCATCATCATTATAAAGCATAGGGCCTTAAGTGTAAATATAGCAAGTTTACTCAGTTTACTCCTTTAGTCCATTTAATTATCATATTAACGAATCAAGCCTTCAAGTTTTAATATTTATAACGCCACCCCTTAACTTTATTAAATCGTAAGTACAAACCTTAGTTTTATGTTTCAATTTCCATTTACGTTTTAAATCAGCAGAATTCGATCTCTACAAGGTTATAGAGCCCTTTTTTTCTTTTCTTTTTTTTTTTTTTTTTTTTTTAGGCCGAGAACTAAACCACCCCAAACTAACACCATTCGATCCATTTTAAACCATGCAAAACCCATTTTCTTTATCTTTAGCCGACACCATTTAACCAAGTATATATGTACGTACTTACAAGACTCATTTAGCTCGACAAGAAATAAATAAAAATGTGCCCAAGTCGTGTGTAAGATAGGTTAAATCAGTTTCAAGCCAATAGATTGTTTTTCCATTTTCATTTGACGCAAAACAAGGGTAGCACATTATGATTTTATGTAGTCTTCCATTAGATTTCATAAGGTCTAGATTAAATATTCTTATTACTTGATTAAACTAGTATAGTCTTAATGTTTTATGAGACATGTATAAAGGCATACGCATGGCTGTATATAGCCATTACCAAAATTATGTATAAAGTGATACGCATGGTTGTACATAGCCATTACCAAAATCAGAAAACAATAATGGAAGCCGATGTCGTGTGATGTTTTAATTAGCATGCGTATGGGACACCAAAGCCACGACTAAGATTAGAGAACGAAAGAGAAGACGGGTTGTCATTGCTACCTTTGTGAAGGCACGGTGAGAGAGGACCGGACAAGGCTTGAAACAAGACACCACCATTCATTGTGTCCTAGTACTCCACGACCAGGAACCAGGAGAGAAAACACCCATAGCAGTCTACCCTTTTTGCCCTAGAACATCACGATCAAGAGCAGCCAAAACTCACGACAACCAAGCAAAACAGCCTCCTTTGGCTAGCAATCACCCACGACAGTAGGTCCAAACCACCATGATTCCCGCCTCTTGGTGTCGACATCAGTGGATAAAGAAAGCAAGCCGTCCTTTTTGTTTCTTTGGAGAGAAACTAGGGTTTGTGTTATTTTGGAAGAAGATAATGAATTTGTCAAATCTATACTATATAATAAACAGCTACATGTTACAACTCGATGAAGCACCCTGTGCAATCAATGCGCTGATATGTCTCGATTATGATTGGCCGGTCATTTAATGTGTACAATACACCATTGCACACTCCTTTTATGCTTATTTTATGTGTTTAATTCGTTCTCCAATACACTTATTTTTGTTAACTCATTCAATGACATAAACAAGCAACACTCCATTTTGTAACCGACTCTTAATTATTGTTAAAACTAAATTAAATATGTTGCAAATCTTTTTATCACGTATGTAACTTTAATTATTGTCTGTTACATAATCAAATCTTTTTCTCACGTACTCACTTAAAATATAGCATTAACACAAATATTTTTCTCAATGCATGTAACTCCATTTTATAACCGACTTATTATTGGCATAAACAAGCAACACGCCACTATTGATTGTAACTAACTCATTCAATGGTATAATCAAATCTTCCTCTCCAATATTTCAAATCTTTTTCTCCAATTCAAAAACATACATGTGTGTTCCAGCTACGGTGTTGTAAATATGGCATCGACTGAAACAAACGATTTGTGTGATGCTCTCAAAGATTGTAATATGGAAAGGATCGATACCGCCTTTTGAATCATATTGTTGGTGTATATCATAAAAGGTTTGCCTTTTGATTGCCCAATTTTATATCAATTTGTTCAATTATGGCCAATTTTATATAGTATAGATTATGCCCAATTCGTTCATTGAAACCAATTTTATATAGTATAGATTATTAATTATGAATCAATATGAACATCTATACTATATAATAAAAAGCTACATGTTACAACGCGATGAAGCACCCGGTGCAATCAATGCGCTGATGTGTCTCGATTGTGATTGGCCGGTCATTTAATGTGTACAATACACCAATGCGACACTCCCTTTATGCTAATTTTATGTGTTTAATCCGTTCTTCAATACACTTATTTTTGTAATGTTATAAACAAGCAACACTCCATTTTGTAACCGACTCTTAATCATTGTCAAAACTAAATCAAATATGTTGCAAATCTTTTTATCAATGTATGTAACTTTAATTATTTTCGTTACATAATCAAATCTTTTTTCACGCACTCACTTGAAAAATAGCATTAACCCAAATCTTTTTCACGATGTAACTCCATTTTGTAACCGACTTTTAATTATTGGCATAAACAAGCAACACTATTGATTGTAACCCACTCATTCAATGGCATAATCAAATCTCCTCTCCAATATTTCAAATGTTTTTCTCCAATTAAAAATATACATGTGTGTTCCAAATACGCTTGTAAATATGGCATCGACAACAAACGATTTGTGTGTCTGCCTCAAAGATTGTAATATGGAAAGGATTCGACACGCTTTTGAATCATATTGTTGGTGTATATCATAAAAGGTTTGACTTTCGATTGCCCAATTTTATATCAATTTGTTCGATTATGGCCAATTTTATATAGTATAGATTATGCCCAATTCGTTCGATTGTACAACCAATTTTATATAGCATAGATTATTAATTACTTAATCAATATGAATAATTTTTTTGATGTACTAATCCATGATAGAAAAACCTAAAAATATTTTTGGGGAAAATGTTCAGTATGACAATTGAATTTGTAACATAGTTACTTTTTTTTGAAAAAATAGTATTGATGATTTAGGAGTTTTTATTCCTTTTATTGATTTGGGAAAAAGTATGAATCAATCATATTGTATAGATTGAAACAAAATCAATCATCATTAACTACCTTTTAATATATTTTCCCTTAATTTTAGCAAGTTTTGTATTATATAATGGAGGAAAACTGTTAGTCTAATGCAAACATCTTTCTTCCTAAAACCAATTCTAAATATCAAAAATCCTATGGCTACTTACGTTCCCGGTTTCATCAACGATTTATCTGCAGTTAAACACAATGTCAAGCCGGCGAGTACGATTGTTCGTACATGGTTGCAAACTCGTGTTTGGAAAGCAACACGTGAACAATCTTGAACTGATACTAATGGATGAGCAGGCAAGTAAATGTGTTTTGTTTGTTTAATTTAAACGTAAAAAAGTTGATTCCGAACTAAAATTTAGATACATGTTTTGGAACAGGATACTAGAATCCAAGGTCAGGTGAGGATGGCTTGAGTGAATCGGTTCAAAAGCCATCTGGAAGAGGGTAAAGCTGTAACACTTCAATGGTACAACCTTGGAGAAATACAACCAAAATACAGGATTGAGAAAAAAGGAATGCGACTAAGTTTTTTAGCCAACACTTTAGTGGAACCATGTCCTGATTTTACAAAATTGGTCCATGGTTTTCGCTAGACCTTTTAACTCAATTGTTGGCCTAAAACAGGAGGAGGATGGAAAGTTTAGTATGTGCTTTCCTTTTCTTTTGCAAAATTAACTATCATACAATGAGTTATATGTGAAATAGTCAATGTTTTATCTCATATATCCACAAGGTCGGATCACCATTCCCGATTCCATATTCCTATCAATATTGATGAGACATCTACTTGCTCCATATGTCCTCAAAGCGATCTTGCAGGTTTGTTAAAGAAATGCAAGCTTATTGTTTGGGATGAAGCGCCCCATGACAAAAACTTTGTTTTGAGGCTTTAGATCGCTTATTGAGAGATGTACTACGAAGAACAAATATGATAATTGTGAACGCTTTCTGGCATGACAATGGTCTTTGGTGGTGATTTTAGGCAAGTGCTCACTGTTATTCCAAAAGGTTCACGACAAGACATTATTAGTGCATCTTTAAAGGAATCTTACTTGTGGGATCACTATAAAGTTCTTAAGTTAACAACCAATATGAGGCTTACCGTTGGATCACGCCCTAAGATGTAAACGATATAAGGAATTTCAGAATGGATACCGATAATAGGTGATGGAGAGGTAGGAGATGCAAATGACGGAGATGTTTCAATAGATATTCCAAAAGATATACTAATTGATCAGCCTTCTCGACCCTATCACATCTATTATTGATTTCACTTATCCAAACCTTTTGAGTCACATAGATGATCCGTCATACTTCCAAGAAAAGGCCATTCTTTCTCCTCCGAATGAAGTCGTCGACACTATAAATGATCATTTGCTTAAAACGTTTCCAGGTGAGGAAATGGTTATCTAAGTTGCGATAGTATTGATAAAATTGATCGTGGCATAGCAATAGACGAGTCCATTTTTCACCGTGACTTTATCAATGGATTGAAATTCTCGTGTGTTCCAAACTATAGGCTTGTGTTAAAAATAAGTATTCTGATCATGTTGTTGAGAAATATTGATCAATCTAATGAATTATGTAAGGGGACACGACTTATAGTAGAACGGTTATCAAGAACTTCTATTCATTCACAAATAATTAATGGAACACATTCTGGACATAAGGTTATCATACCAAGATTGAGAATTACTCCGTCTGACAAACGTTTACCTCTAAAGATCGTGAGGAAACAATTTCCCATGTCGGCTTCATTCGCCATGACAATAAACAAGAGTCAAGGGCAATCCCTTTCAAAAGTTGGTTTGTACTGCCAAGTCCCGCTTTCACACATGGAAAACTATACGCGGCTCTTTCACGCTCAAAAGCAAAAAGGGTTTGAAGGTTGTGGCTTCGACCGATGGTAATCTATCAATAACTACTACAAATGTAGTATATAAAGAAGTTTTACACGGCCTATAATCAATGTTCATGAGGCATTTTTTTAATTAACACTGCTATTTAATTTTAGTTTACTACCAAGTATCAATATACTATGTCTAATTTGGTTATTATGTGTTTATGTAATGCACGCGACGCAAGTGTGCTTCAAAAAAGACATGCCTTAAACGGTTAGTGTCAAGTAAATGTTTTTGTAACTAACAATATTATTTATTTAAATGTTAACACCATGCAATTCTAATAATCATCCTAATGCTTGTGATGTGTTTCTTTACACATCTACGTGTTTATATTCATTTTTGATAGCTTCAAGATTGAAGTCACAAGTATTGAGAGATATAGTTCCAACAATGGACATTCATTACATAGATATTTACAACCATTGTAGTTTATAATGATCGTTAAGTTACTAATTATTATTCCTTTCACAAAACATTTCAAACTTTTTTTACATCTTCTTCTTACTCCATTCTAACACTTAATTTGTTGATACAAAATTTCTTTAAAAACCCCGTGATTCCACGGGTAAATAAGCTAGTGAGAATATAATTAAGGAAAAGAAAATTGAATGGGGCGTTTATGATAGGGTGATAGGCGTGGGTTTTGGCTGAATTAGGGGGGATTGGGTTGATCAAATCAATGTTAATTTTGTTTCCATATTTAATTAAATGTTAGTCATATTATTTAGTTTAGATTTAAGATCATTTGAGGACAAAAGATTATTTACATACCAAGGGATCAATCTCCACCCTCCATTTTTATTTGATCTAATGGATGAGATTAATCCCAACAATTTAAAAACCCACTTTCAACATTTTTTTTTCAAATATTAATATCTTTCAAACCGCTAATCGTTTCAAAAATATTATGACGAAAGTATTTAATTATCTTTCTATAGATAGCATTTTGATATACTTTCACAAAAAAATTCAATTTTCACGCTTTTTTCGTTTTTACGCTATCAAATTTGTGATTAGAAAATCATATATGATAAAACACTAATTTGAATATCACATGTGATATTAGTGTAATATCATATATGATATGTAATATCACATGTGATATTAGTGTAATATCACATGTGATATTACATATCATATATGATTTAACACTAATATCACATGTGATATTCAGTTTAATGTTTTATCATATATGATTTTTTTTTCATGCAAATTTCAGTAACGTAAAAAAACGAAAAAACGAAATTTTTTTCTTTTTCGAAAGTATATCAAAGTGCCCGTCTATAGAAAGATAATTAAATGCTCGTCGCGATGGTGTAAATATTTTCATTTAACGATTAACGGTTTAAGAGATATTTAAATTATAATAAATATGTGAAATAATAAAATGCTTTTAATCTCAGCCATTGATTTTTTGGGATTTGGATGGTGGAGATAGTTCCTCGTGATACTTGGTAATTTTGTTTTAGATGTAAAAATAACTCTCCTCTTTAGTTTAATAGGTTGGTAAATTTGAATATACAATGATCCAAATAACATATAATGTGTGATGTTTATATTGTAGTTACAAGTATAAATGACTCATTAATATTTTTCATAAACCATTTATGAGTTACGTGTCAATATATAATTAATGAGCTTGACATATTTTACGTTTCTCATAATTATTAAACTTGAAGGGTGAATTAGTCATTTAACACGTTTGCGGTTTTTAGGGTTTTACAGATAAGGTTTGTTTAATTTACTATTTCTTCACCTCATTTAGCAGATGCAATATGCACCTTAACCCTAGGTTTCGTCACTTTCACATTTGCGTTGACTAAACGTTTTCACATTGACTTTGAATTTTTAGGTTGTTGAAGACTAAAAAACTGAGTGAGATGACAGCGATACAAAGTCAAATAGCAGGTTTGTCAAATTAGATAGTATATTTGTTTTAGTATCACTCTATTATAACTTCAGTTTGAATGATCATGCTTATATCTAATTTTCTATTATTATGGTCATTTCAGAAATATGTTACTTGCATACCGTGCTGAAATAGTTGTATTTGAATGATATGTTTATTGATTTTATCGCTTATGCATTTTTATCACCATTATGTGTAATAGTTATTCCTAATTAGGCAGGCCTAAAATCTGGAACCTTAAAAGGGTAAATAAGATTCTAAGGTCTTTGTTTAATGTCATTCTGAATAATTCATCGTTTTGCAGTTTATGGTAGATGTAGAAGAGACTGTTGGTTTTGTGAAAGGAACTCCCAAAATGTATGCAACGATTGATCTAGAGAAATGCAGACTAGGATGCACTAGGTTTTTACAGGAAGAACCTGGTAAAACTTATAACTATACCTGAAGAAGCTCAACAACTTAACATGTCAGACAACACACAACCACACGAGACTGTGTGGTCCAATAGACAGAATCATATATACTTTGAAGGCATACGACAACCATTATGCTACTCATGGTCTAAGAAAATTATTATGGTTATTATGTGGAAGTATACATTATTTGCATAGTTTGATTTATTTGGTCATTTAGGGGCACATTCATTTTTTTAGAGAAACAAGTGCAGATTATAAGTTCAATTTGTATGATTATGCTTATATCATACTTTATATTATTATTCCATTGATGAAGAAGAGGCTATACTTTTCTCCTATTTATTGTCCTCACAAAACTTACTACATGCTTATAAATACGAATTTGGAATATTAATTGTTAATAGTACACATATCTGTGGATTTCAAGTACATTTTGTTTATATATCATTCTTATAAACATCATTGTTTACTACTTTTGAGTGTGTGTGTTCAAAGATTAATTGTACATTATGCTTATAAACATTGCACATGAACATTAATAGTTATTGTTATTGATGTCTATTGTTGCATGAAATGTACATCCACCTTATGTCTGCATCCCAACTTAAGAAAACACACCGCGGCAACGCGCGGGCTCTCCACATTGTATTATTATAGGATGAGTCTTGTTGGATTTTATTAAATATTAGAAATGAGTCTAATTGATTATTTGATATAAAGCTCAATTGTATAACACATTAACAAGGGTAAATTACACCGACGGTCCCTGAACTCCGCTCCGTTCTCTCATTCCATCCCCCGTTTCTATTTTCTCGTGTACGTGGTTACTGTTTTGGCAAACGGTGACCCGTTTGGTCCCTACTACCCCGTTATGCCTTACCATGTTTAGAATGGGTGGTTTGATGATGTGGAAGGCATGGTTTTTTAGTCATTTTGCGCTTTTGTTCCCTTAAACCCTTCGTCCCTAACACTGTAGCAGTTACACTTTTGTCAACAAGATGACTTCGGCTCGCTTCCCTAGTGATCCTCGAACTCTTTATTATAATACACACATACGACCATTATCTTCCCCACCAAGACTTACAAAAAAAATAAACAGTTAACTAACACAACTCAAGTTGCAACAATGGTGGTATGTACATGTGGTCAAGAAACTGTGGTGAAGACTTCCTGGATAGACAGGAATCCATGTCGCCGTTTCTACTGTTGTCCGACAATTGTACGTTTGGTTAGTTGGTGAAATGTATATCAAGTTTACACAATGTGTTTTTTATTTACAAATATGTTGTTCATTTATACAATGTGTTGTTTCAGGCCTCCAACTGTCCTTTTCTTAGATGGTTCGATGCTCCTATGTACCCAATGTCACTAGACATTATCCCTAGTTTGTTGAGGAGGATTAATGCTCTTGAAGATGTTGCTGATTTGTTTGAAGAACATCGGTCTAAGTACAAGAAATATCTCATCATCGGTTGGATTTTGTTTGGGTTGTATCTTTACTTTACTGGTTGACATCTCTTGATTCATCCACCATCAAGTTTCTTTTGGGTAGGTGTTGTTGATTTTTTAAGGTGGTGGATGAATGTTTTCAGTATTTTGGTGAAGCAGTAGATGATAGTTTTTGGTTTGTGAAGCAATAGTTTGTAATGTCAATCTAGGATAATGATCAATAAAAATGTTGGTTTGTAATAATGGCTAAATCGTAATGGTTTGTAATCAAGTGAATGTGGCTTGTTATTGTTACAGATGTTGTTTGGTTATTCAATGCATAATATGTTTGACTTAGGGAAGTTGGCAAACAAAAAGTGTGTACTTTGACTTGATAAAGTTAACAATCTGATCCATTTTGATAATTTTGTGTTTGAACAAATCCATTTTTAGTTGTAAACCTTTGTGATTCTTACCCATTTTGGCCAAATTATTGTTTGGAAATGTACCACTGAAGAACTTTTTTGTTTGAATAAAAAGTGATGACTTTCACTGGGTGGAAATTGTTGAGCATGTTGACCCATTTGATCATAAACTTTGTTTGACAAAATTAAGTCAAACATTACCTGAGAATGGTATAGTTTTAGAAGAAAATATATTCCCATTAGTTGAGAATGGTATAGTTTTGCATAGGTGTTCAGCTTGGATCCATGAGTATTGAATGTACACAGCAATTCATATCAGTGAATGGCCTTGTACATTCAATGTCTTTTTTGATCCATAGAATGAGTACATCAGAGTTATAAGGATCTTTGTTATCAGAGTAATGAGTACATCAGAGTTAGCAGTGTTATGGTATTTGGGGTTTTGTCCATAATTAACATAATCAATCATGTGCTTCCCTTTGTTATCATTGTCACAAATTTCCCTTTGCAGAAATGATGAACATATGCAGAAATGATGATACATTACCAATCAAAAGACTAATTTGATCAAAAGAAAATTTGTTGCACATGCAGAAATGAACATATGCAGAAATTTGCAGAAATGATGAACATATGCAAATCCATTACCAATCAAAAGAAACTGAAAACTATTGCATTACAATTGATCCATTACCAATCAAATACCACAAAAGCTTAAGTTCCAACTCCTACACCAGCTTCCTTTTTCCTTTTCCTTGACTGGCTTCAAATGCTCCTAAACCTTTTGGTTTTCTGATTCCAAAAGTCTTATCACCAATAAAAGCCCAAGTCATTTTTGCAAACAACCCGAGTACTATATCCCTGTCAAATCTCTTGTAAGGGCTAGCCTTCTGAGCTAGAATAGGAGTTAAGCTTAAACCTTTTTTAGCATGAATAGGATTATAGCTGGAAACTGTTTTAGCTTTAATAGGATTGGAGCTTGAACCTTTTTGAGCTTCAACCTTTGGAAATTGGTCATCATCAGAACTTGAATCACCAATGTCATACTTGTAGATCTAATCTTAAGTTTTACTCATCATAACGTTATGTTTTGTCATCAACAAAAAAAGGGAGATTGTTAATATAAATAAATCGTAAAAACGTTTATTCATATTTAGCGATCTCATTATGTTTTGTTGATAACAAATATAAAGTTATCATAAGTAAAATTATAAGAATACATGTTATTTTGTAAAGTATATACATTTGGTCATTCACATAAAATGTTGTAATAATTTATTTTTTGTAATTGTTTATTTAATAGGATGGGTAATATCCAAGACCCATGACCCATACCCATGGAGCTAATCCATAACCCATGACCCATTGCATGACATCATGCATGAAATTATGTTGGGTATTATCCATGACCCATGAC
This sequence comes from Chrysanthemum makinoi, assembly GCA_910596185.1. NCBI lineage: Eukaryota > Viridiplantae > Streptophyta > Magnoliopsida > Asterales > Asteraceae > Chrysanthemum > Chrysanthemum makinoi. The sequence goes on along the minus strand of OU343219.1, from coordinate 81,379,555 downwards.
CTAATGTCCATGACCCATGACCCACGACCCATGACCCATTGTCTAGATACATTGTATCTTGTTGGGTACCCATGACCCATGGCTCATACCCATAACCCATAACCCGGTTTGCAACCCAAAATCCGGACTGGTATAACTCAGATTGCCAGATCCCTAGTTTTGCACTGGCCGGATCCCCCAAGTGAGGAATCCGCAGGAACCGTGGGACATAAGGCTTTTTGTGCCTATAAATAGTGAGTCATTTTTTCATTGTTAATCAACCCTCCTTCTTACAACTCTCTCATATATTATCTCATTCTCCTAACCTCTGATCATTTGATCATTCTAGAAGTTCTTCTATCTTTTGTTGTGATTCTCATATAGGTCCTTCTCAAAGGCGAGATCACGCTATACTACAAGTCATCCAAGCAAAGGGTCCTTGATTGATTTGTCCATCCACAAGATTTCTTTAGCAAGATCTTGTAATTCATATTTCGCATAGTTTTTGTGTAATAGTTGTGTAAAGGTTTGGTTCTACCTCGTGGAAGAACTTGATATTTAGCTTTGTACCTAAAATGTGTGTAATGCTTGAGGCTTCTCCGCCATGTTAAAGGAGCTTGTTGACATAGTGCTTGAAGTCTCGAGTGGGGTACTCGGGGAGTGGAGTAGGGCAAGGAATGTGTCCTTGTAGCCGAACCACTATAAATCACTTGTGTCGCTACTTTCTATCATTTACTTTACTTACTTTCATCATTTACTTTACTTATTGTTTTATACTATCTATCCATCCATACAAATTCACATAAGATCGAATCTAAATCTTTGAAACTTAAATTAAAATCGGTAAAACTATTCAACCCCTCTTCTAGTTTTCTACAATTTGTATTAACACTCTATATAAACCTCTATTAACTTGAAACTCAATAATAGGGTACTCAGACAACGTACATCCTCAATTCCTCATCACATGCCAGTACATACAACCCAACATCTAAATCACTCATGGGTCTTAAATAGTGATAAAACAGAGGCTCATTCTTACCTTTGTAGCCTAACTATGTGACAATCTTGTCTAAATCAAACACCGAGAAAACTTCAAAGATCAACACTATCAAAGATATCTTATTCACCACCAACGTATTCTCAAACAGGAAACCACGTAAATGAACCGCCATGGTGTATGCGTATGGTGAACAAATAGGGTCCACCCTCTGCATAAAAAATGCAATTACTTAGTAAAACAACAAAAATAAACCCAATATCATAGCAAAATGTAGCTCAAACCAATCAAATTTCAAGTCATTACCATATGCCTTCTCACATTCGATTTTCAAGTCTTTGGTTGTTATAGCTACTCTTTTTTTTCCTCATCTTCCATGTTGTTAACCCCATTGTTGACAAAGATTTGCGAACAAGATGATCAATGTGCAAATTATAGAAAGAGAAATTACGAGATGAGAGATGTGAGATTAGATGGTTGATGTAAGCGAGAAAGTAGTGAGGATACTCATTCAAGAAGGGAAATAAGTGTGAAATGAATAACAAAACCATGCCTTCCACATCATCAAACCACCCATTCTAACCATGGTAAGGCATAACGGAGCAATAGAGACCAAACGTGTCACCGTTTGGCAAAACAGGGATGCCGTACGCGAGAAAAGCAAAACGGGAGACGAAATGTGAGAACGAAGCGTAGTTCAGGGACGGTCGGCGTAATTTACCTAAATTAATAATCAACCAAAGGGTCTAAGGCAGGTGTAACGGGTCAATAAAAGAATTAAAACTTCTTTTTTTTACTCTTTAGTTTTTTATACATAGAATAGACATGTACTAAAATGAAATTAACCAAATGAACAAGGACATAAAGTTGGAAATTTGTGAAATAGCCACACAAACGCACTATCTAATTTCTAGTAACAAATGGTACAACCTTATTGCTTCTCTGGCACACCGAAGAACACCCATCTTCCAAGTGCTGCTGCATTTTAGACTTAGAGTGAGAGAAAATAATTACTAACTTCAATCCAGTATTCAATCTTAAATAAACAACAACAAGACGAAAATTCATCAGTTTGTTTATCCAACGACAGAAGAAAATGCATGACTGTTGTACTTAATTCAATGCACACCGTACAACTACTACAACGCATTGTATCTCAAACCCTCAACTTCATAGGTACATATAACCATTTTTATTCACATTCACATTTCTGTGTGTTAATGTTTATGGATTAATATGCATGTAATTTTTACTAACTGTAAATTTAATTTATTTATTAACAGTCAATTTTATTTCATTCTTGATCGATCTACTTTTTATTTATTAGTATTAGTTTTTAGTTTTTGTTTGACAATTTTTTAAGTACAAGACTTTAAGTCAACACATTTACTAGTTAATTTTTTTTTAACTAATTGTTGCTTTTAATAAATCTTTCACTATTTTTTTTTTAATCAGACAATGAAAGTGAAAGCATAATTACAGAATCTTAAGATCTTATAGTACCACTTTTTGTTTCATTATTATTTTTATTTATTCACCATTGAAAAAAATAGTAATAATTTTCACTGTTTTTATTCACCAGATTCTGCTGTTAAGGATCAAAAGCTCGGATTCAAAATGCATTTGATAATAATTTAACAAATTTAGTGATTAATTTAAGGAGGGTGAAAAATGTCGGCAGCATGGGATCATTTCGGAGATATAGCGAATGTAGCTCAGCTGACTGGGCTCGACGCGGTCAAATTGATAGGAATGATTGTACAAGCCGCGAGTACAGCGCGTATGCACAAGAAGAATTGCAAGCAATTTGCAACGCATTTGAAGCTGATTGGGAATTTGTTGCAGCAGCTTAAGATTAGTGAGCTTAAAAGGTATCCGGAGACACGTGAACCGTTAGAGCATCTCGAGGACGCGTTAAGGAGGTCGTATATTTTGGTTAATAGTTGTCAAGATAGGAGTTATTTGTATTTGCTTGCTATGGGTTGGAACATTGTTTATCAGTTTAGGAAGGCGCAGAATGAGATTGATAATTATTTGAAGATTATCCCGCTTATTACGCTTGTGGATAATGCTCGAGTCAGGGTAGGAATCTCATCTTGCTCTATTGTCTTTCGTTTTTTAGTTATGGTCATAAATCCCATCTAAGTTTAAAAAAAAAAATGGATCTATGCTAATTACTCGTGAAGAAAAACGGCTTTCAGTCTTTCAGATGGCATTTCAAAAACAGTCAACCTGGTCAAAAGTTATGTACAAGTAAGCTCAGGTCATGTCACACTGTATTAAAAGTTTGAAACTTCTGAACGTTGGTTACCTTAAACTATGATACTCGAAATTTTGATGGGATTTTTCTGGCGTAAAAAGTTGGCTATCTAAAATAGAAATCAGACCGTATGTGTTCACCTTTTGTACCGTTATCCTGTTTGCTTATTGTACCGTCTGTAGTAGTCTGAGTAAATCTGTAAAACGGGGGCATGCATCATTGTCATGTTCTCCGTATTCTGTATTTCCGCTTTCTTATAAAAAAATTTACTTTAAGCAGGAAAGATTGGAATATATTGAAATGGACCAACGTGAATACACGTTGGATGATGAAGACAGAAAGGTGCAAACTGTTATTATGAACCCTGACCCATCACATACGGATACTGCTGTTTTGAAGAAAACACTTTCATGTAGCTACCCAAACTTACCTTTCAAGGAAGTTATCAAGAAAGAGAAGGAGAAGCTAAATGTAGAACTACAAAGATCACAATCTAATTACGATGTAGGCCAATGTGAAGTAATTCAACATCTGCTTGAGGTTACTGAAGTCGTCGCATCAAAATCTCAACATGAGCAAGATTCACCAAAGAAGATTTCTAAGAAAATGGAGGCTCAGTATTCAAATGTCAGCAGTAACAACGACGCTGAAGATGAGAAGCCACACTCAACTTCAAGGTTATTATGTTATTCGACAATTTTTCTTATAATTTATTTTGCAAAATTCAGCACAGTTAGTTATCTAATGTATATATGTTTATATGGTCTAGCAGAAGCCCTTGTACGGCTATGGTTGTGTATGAAAAAGATATGCCATCAACTAGAGAATCTTATGGGCCGGGGGAATGGCAGTCTGATCTACTTGGTTGTTGTTCAGAGCCTAAAATGTGTATGTCTATCATCTGCAATTGAATGCATTTATTTTTTTAACAAGATAAAATTTTGTTATTTCTAAGTAAGTTGTTTCTGTTCGTGCAGGCCTAAAGACTTTCTTTTTTCCTTGTGGCACATTTTCAAAGATTGCGACTGTGGCAACCAACAGACATATTAGTAAGATCCTTGATGCGTTACACGAATTAAACGCTGCACGCCTCTTCTATTTTCTTTTACTGTATTACCTTTACGACCATATCTGATAATAATATGAGGGCCATTGACTGTTGAACAGGACATTTTTAGTCGAAACATATAAATTATATAAATTGGAAATACGCGATGTCAGTTTGATAATAACCTTGCTACATGATAGCTGAGGAACACTTATATCCACTTCGATTACGGTTAACATGTTAGAATATGCGTTTAGTGAATTACTAGTACGTAAGCTATAAGAAAGTTTAGGCGTTAAGGGCCACATTTTTTTTTTTTGTCTTTTTGATAATGATGTTTTTTGGGATGCTTAGAGAATGAAACTTGCTAATATGTGAGTATGATCAGAAAATGTGACATCTTAAACTAACTAGAAGTACTTATTTAGTAAACTTATCTTTCCAGCAAAATAGGCCTCATTCTAGGACCAAAAACTTGCAAATAGGCCTCATACTGCGCATATCGTGTCTAATGTTTTTGTTTATAGTTTTTGGGTCTCTATAATCTTAATTTCAGATATTTTAGTAACTGATTTATTCATGTCTTGGTACGATATATTGAAGACTGACCCGCACACCATCATTTTTGGTGTTTGCTTGTTTTGAGCAGCTTCTGGAGAGGCCTGCAACGAGCTGATGGCTTATTCCCTAATATTATCATGCTGTTGCTATACTTGTTGTATTAGGAGAAAGCTTCGGAAGACCCTCAATATCACGGTACCCTTTCTATAATATATCCAATGCATCCTCTAGTTTGGAAGTCTGAATCTTCATTATCTTTTAAATCCAGATGGCCACTTTGTATCCTTCCGTTAGATGTAAAATTGGCAAAAATGTGTTGGGTTGACACTAAACACTTCTTTTCCATACTGTATATGTTCTTTTTTATTTGTATCAAGTTAGATTACAACAGTTACATTATATCAATAGTAGTTTGTCTTGTTAATTAAATTGATTTAAAGAGGTTTAGTGCATTTAAACTATTAAACTACACTTTGGGGAGACTTTAACTGTTCTAAGCTACTTTCTCAAGTCAGCTGAGCTCTTAGAAGTGGAATATAACTGAAATCTCATAAGTAAATGGGTTACTTCCACCGTTAGTTTGATGGTTCGGTCATATATGCATATAATAATAACGCATGACTGCATGAGAATCCTACTTAACATCATCAACTTGGTATGGACAGGGTGGCTGGTGTGATGACTTTCTGTCGCATGTCATGTGCTGCTGCTGTGCCCTTGTCCAAGAACTTCGGGAAGTCGAGATGCGTGGAATTCATGGTATGTCACATTTTAGCTACACTTTTCAACCCTTGAAATAAATCGTTTATCATACCATTTGTTGTTCTTCTAAGACACTATCGGTACGTCTTATGTTTCACTTCTTGTCCTCCACCCTTCCCGTTTAAATACACCATTTAACTGAACATGTAGCCTAGTAATTCCCTTGTATGGGGATATTCTTGAGGTTTAAGAATGGGTGTGGCTCGGTGGGTTGGGTTATGAGTTATAACAGATGATTTTTTGTACAGGTCTAAACGGGTTGGTTTGGGTTGACACGAAACATTTTTGTTCAAATCTATAGAATAAAGTTAACCCTTTACCCAATTCGCAGCAAATGTCTCTAATTGCCATATCTAGGATATCCCATGGAAACTATGGCACCTCGCGTTAGTAGTGTTTGCATAACCTTCAATAGTGACAAAACAAGGAAAACTTGCAGATGAAAGACGATTAGCATCTATATTTTTAAATGAGAATAATGGGTAAATGGGCAATCTTTTCAGGATATAGAATTAGTGCACTTTTGGTTTTTTGTGTGATTACATTTTGTGTTGATATGGAATCGAAATGAAACTTGCAGGTCCCCAGAAGACAAAAACAAGCCCTCCAACCACTCAATGGATGGAATCCTAAAGTTAAGCACAAGATATGATATAGACGTTTGAAGATGAGATTAGCTATATATATATATATATATATGGAAAATGATTTGGAGACCTAATTATGTGGTCTAAAAACATGCCTAAACATATGTGGCATGATCCTGATGGTTTGTGAAAAAGTGGGTCCCCTGACTGCAGCCATCAAGATGATGCCACGCAGGTTTAGGCATAAGTTTAGGCATATCTTTTAGGCCTCCCAATCACTACTCTATATATATATGCTTTGTCGCCATTGTTAATACCTCTGCTCCTTGACTTTTACTTGACTAACTTTGCTCTATGTAAAGTTTTCGTGATAGATTCAACACTTGTTGACATACTGCTTGTTTTTCTTATATACCAGTGTTCCATTGGTGTGTTCCATTGGTCTTCTTTTACTTGTATAGAATAATGACTATAACACACAACACAACGAGTATGGAAATGTATATGGAATGTGAAACGGAGAACACAAGTATGTACATGATTGAGGTTCACACATAAGCTCATCAATGGAGGAGACATTAGACGTGAAAGTGTTGATCATAAACAAAACCTGATCACGATCAAGCATTTCACAAGGGGATTGATACTTACACCATTTTTTCTTATACATAATGCACATTGTACAAGACAATAATGCACAATTGTGATGAATGTATAAAAAAAAATGGTGTGAGTATCAACTCCCATTTCACAACGGAGCTTGACACCTTTTATTTCTTTAATTGGGTTCACATAAACGAAATATAAATTTTATTTTTTATGAAGTGTACTACGTAAAAGGTATAACAATTACGGTCAAAGTGAGTCTCATATTTACAAGAAAAAATTTCACGTTTGGTCCCTATGGTATACCCCAAATAACAACTTTAGTCCCTAAGTCGTTTTTATTACACCACAGATACCTATTTTTGAAACCTTGCACGCATTTAGTCCCTATTTTGGATGGGCGTTAGTTAAGTTCGTTAAGTATTTTGCGTTGTTAGTCCTTCATTAAAAAAATTTGCACCGTTAGTCCTTATTCTTTAAAATATAGTTTTCCCCAGTTAGTCCCTCCGTTAATAATAGTTATCGCCCGTTTTTTTACATTTTTGTCCGTTTTTATCCGTTTTCGTTTGTTTTTATCCTTATTCCCACGTTTTTTTTCGTTTTTCGTCTGTTTTTGTCCGTTTTTTATCCGTTTTCGTCCCTTTTTTACGTTTTCGTCCATTTTTTTACGTTTTTGTCTGTTTTTATCCGTTTTCGTTTGTTTTTTTTATCCGTTTTCGCCCGTTTTTTTTACGTTTTTGTTTGTTTTTTCCTTTTGCGTTCGTTTTTTATCCGTTTTTTTACGTTTTGTCTGTTTTTTTCCTTTTGCGTTCGTTTTTTATCCGTTTTCGTTCGTTTTTTTTCACAAAAAAATTCCAAAAAAAAAATTGGAATTTTTTCACAAATTTTGAAAAAATAAATTGGAAAAAAAATATTTTCGAAAAAAAATAAAAAAATTTGAACAAAAAATTAAAAAAAAAATGAATAAAAAAATATTTTTCAAATATTTAAAAAATATATATATTTTTTTTCAAAATATTTTTCAAATATTAAAAAAAAAATTATTCAAATTTTTTTAATTTAAAAAAATATATATTTCGAAAATATTTTTTAATTTTTAAATATTTTTCGAAAATATTTCGAAAATATTTTTTAATTTAAAAAAATATATATATTTGAAAAATATTTTTTTTATTCAAAATTTTTTGTTTTATTTTTTTCGAAAATATTTTTTTTCCAATTTATTTTTTCCAAATTTTTTTGGAATTTTTTTTTTCAAATTTGTAAAAAAATTCCAATTTTTTTTTTGGAAATTTTTTGTGAAAAAAACGAACAAAACGGATAAAAACATTAAAACGTAAAAAACGGCAAAACGAATAAAAACGAACTAAAACGGATAAAAACGTAAAAAAACGGTCGAAAACGGGTAAAAAACTGACAAAAACGGATAAAAACGGACGAAAAACGAAAAAAAAAACGGGGGAAAACGGATAAAAACAAACGAAAACGGATAAAAACAGACAAAAATGTAAAAAAACGGGCGATAACTATTATTAACGGAGGGACTAACTGGGGAAAACTATATTTTAAAGAATAAGGACTAACGGTGCAAAATTTTTTAACGAAGGACTAACGGTGCAAAATTTTTTAACGAAATACTAAAAGCGCAAAATACTTAACGGACTTAACTAACGCCCATCCAAAATAGGGACTAAATGCGTGCAAGGTTTCAAAAATAGGTATCTGTGGTGTAATAAAAACGACTTAGGGACTAAAATTGTTATTTGGGGTATACCATAGGGACCAAACGTGTAACTTTTTCTATTTACAATGAAAAATACCTGCAAACTTGTTTTTAGATATTGGAAAACATCTCTGGAACAAGTAAATTTCATGTCCAACCTATTTAATTGTAGATAATGGAAAATATCATGGGGCTTGTGGTCTAGTGGTAGAAGCTGCTGATACTTATAGTTCAAAATACCTTATATTTTAGGCTAATTTTGTACGGTTAATTTTTATTATCTAACTTTTCATATTTTGACACCGAAGGTTCTTGTGTTTGTCTAAAGTTACAAACCTAATAAATTATATCTATTTATACATTTGTAGTACTATTTTACATATTTTAACAAATCATCTCTATTTATTCCAAAGACATATCTACACGCACTTATTATCTTATTTTAAATTTATTCTTAGTTGTTCATTTTCATGGAATTAAGGGCATGTTTGGTAGAGAGAAATTTAGGGAAATGAAATTGAGTAGAGATTGGAAATTCAGGGAATAGAAATCAGTAGAGAATTTTAATGAATTCCACTGTTTGGTATCAACAGAGATTTGACCCGAAAAACAAATTATAATTTTTTTAACCATTGTTTTTATAACTACACTAAACACATGATATTTTTGTATGAACCAATTAAAACACAAAACGCTCAAATCAAAGCATCATCAGATATTCAGAACTCATATTTATACTTCAGAACTCATATTTATACTTCCTGTGAATGTTTTTAAATGGTAGTTTAAGTTTATAATATGTATATATTTTTATATCGCTACCATCACAAAAGATAAATCTCATAATTAAATTACATCACAAACTTGTAATATGAAACAATTTTGAAATAAAAAATTAAAGTAAGTTTGGGCAGTGACCATTTACCGAGCAAAATGATACTAATTTTGGGCGGTGACCATCGGATAATGATGAAGATCGGAAAAAATGGGTGTGGGGAAGATTCATTTTGGGGGCTAGGGCTCCACTAATTATTAATATAACTATTAGGCAGGACATGATCTCTTCAAATGACACGTGTCTCAACATTAATTGCCAACTTTCGCAAGTTGACAAAAATAGTCCCTGAGGTTTAAGTGTCGTTGCAAAGTAAGTCCAAGTTGGCAAAAATAGTCCCTAAGGTTTAAGTGTCGCTGCAAAGTAAGTCCTTTATAGCAATTTGGCAAAAATAGTCCCTATCCAAATTCACGGCTACAAAAGCAATCCCGCTGCATCGCGCGGGTTTCCACACTCGTTTATGAAGAATGATGGAAATGTGAGAGCCACGTGATGAAACCTTCTTATGCCATATCTCTTTTTTACATTTGACCATTGACTAAAAAGAAGGACAGGGAGAAATTCAAATTCTTTACTACTACCTCCGTCCCATAATAATTGTCCACTTTGACTTTTTCAAGTCTTTTTTATTCAATTTTGACCATAAATATTTTTATTTGTATAATATAATACTTGATGAAAAATATATGAATAAATTGGGTTTTAAATGTATTTTTATTTGGTATAATTTTCATCAAGTATTATATAACACAAATAAAAATATAAATTGTCAAAGTTAAACAAGAAAGACTCATAAATAGTAAAAGTGGACAATTATTATGGAACGGAGGTAGTAATTGGGATGGAAATCAAGTTACACTAAAAGTAATTCTCGAGAAAATGAATTTCTCCGCCTAACAATTTCCCGTGACAACCAAACAATGGAATTGGCACTTATTTCAATTCTTTTCTTCAATTTCTCCCTACCAAACACACCTAGTTTACAAATGCATCCAGCTTAAACATTTTATTCTATCGCTATGTATTAGACTATATTTTTTCTCTATATAATAATAATTTATCAATTTATTCGTCTCAAGATTATAATCCACATTTAGAATTTCTCAAAATAATTGTCTATTTTTTATTTTAGTCAATAAAAAAAGTTAAGTTAGTAAAGATGATATTTAATTGGTTGATAAATGTATTTTACTTTTCTTAAACTGTATGCATTTTGGTTTGGAAACAATAATTTTTGAGACAAAGGGCCTATCTATCAATAATGATACATGATAAAATACTGAAAATTTACACATTTAATAAGAACAAAGTAATTTAATAAGTGTTATGCATACATGTTCATGAGGAATTTTCAAATGCTTACTCTTATTTTGGTGTTTACCAAGGGACAAATCCCTACCATCCATCTAGTTTGATCTAATTGTGAGGATAAACCTAAGATTTAATATGGAAACCTAAGTCCATGTTTTTTTTTCTCCTTTTTCTTTGTCTTTTTGTCTTTCTTAATTATTAATTTTTTTTTTTTTTTTTACTTTTTTTTGAATTCACGTTTTAATTTTAAATACAAGTCTTTTTTTTTTTTTTTTTGAATTCACTTTTTTATTTGAAATTCATTATTTTTTTATTATTATTTTTTTTTGTTCACGTTTTTTTTAATTTTAAATTCAATTTTTTTATTCTAAGTTTTTTTCGCTTTCATACGCTTTCATCTCAGATTCATACGTTTTCGTCCGTTTTTATACGTTTTCGTCCGCGTTCATATGTTTTCGTCTATTTTTTTACGTTTTCGTCTAATTTCGCACGTTTTCGTCTGTTTTCATCCGTTTTGTACGCTTACATCCGTTTTCCGACGCTTTTCGTCGCTTTTCTCGACGCCGCACGCTTATATATTTTCGTCTGTTTTCAAACGCTTTTTGTCCGTTTTCATAAGTTTTCGCCCCGCTTTACGTTTTCGTCCATTTTTAGACATTTTCTTCTGTTTCAGACGTTTTCGTCCGTTTTCATACATTTTCGTCTGTTTTCTTACGGTTTCGTCCATTTTCTTACGTTTTTATTCGTTTTCATACGTTTTCATCCGTCTTCTTTCATTTTCGTCCATTTTTCATATGAACGCTTTCATATGTTTTCGGCTGTTCTCTTACGTTTTCGTCCGTTTTCTTACGTTTTCTGCCATTTTTATACGTTTTTGTCTATTTTTTTAGCTTTTCATGTATTTTCGTCCGTTTTTTGACGCTTTGCCTGTATTTTTACGCTTTCATGTATTTTCGCCCATTTTTATTCGCTTTGACGCATACGTTGTCATCCGCTTTTTACATTTTCGCTTCGTCCATTGTTAGACGTTTCGCAGATAGTATGTTTTAGACGCTACCGCTTTTATATCGTTTTCGCCCCGTTTCATACGTTTTCATCCGTTTTATACATTTTTGTCCGTTTTGACGTTTTTGTCCGCTTTCATACGTTTTTATACGCTTTCATTCGATTTTATATGTTTTCGTCCGTTTTCAGACGTTTTCATTTTGATATTTGTAAGTGACATTTATTTATCTCTTGTGATATAACATTGTAAGGAAGATGAAAAGTATTACATTCGTCATCATGTATGTGTTATCAGTTGTGATACTCAACTAAGAATGTAATTGTTGTGTTTTTGAAAATATTTAGGAAGATTTTTGTGTTTTATGATATTATGAAATATTAGAAAAGTTGTTCAACTGAAAACAAGAGATGTTATGATACTTTTGTTAGACTTGTGGTTGATTTTTCTATTTAATGGATACATTGTGCATGTTTCAATTGGTTTTATAGCGGATTTGAAAATATCTATGGTTGAATCAACAAATTAAATAAGCTATGGTTGAAGATAGCACACATCTTTATAAAAAACCGAGAAGCTCAAACACTGATATCACGGTGATATCACTCACTTGTGATATCACACGTGATAACACCGGTGATATCATGTGTGATATTACCGATAATAGCATGTGTGATATCATAGTTTATATCGCTTGTGATATCACCTGTGATATCATGTGTGATATCACAGGTGTTTGAGTCTACTCGGTTTGTCTATAAAGATGTGTGCTTTCTTCAACCATAGCTTCAGTAGCTTATCTTGATTCAACCATATATATTTTAAATCCCGCTATAAACCTATCAAACATGCACGTGTATCCATTAAATAGAACAATTCACCACAAGTCTAACAAAAGTTTAATAACATCTCTTGTTTTCGCTAAACACATTTTCTAATATTTCATATTATCATAAAACACAAAAATCTTCCTAAATATTTTCTAAAACACAAATAAGAAAAATGAACAGAATAATCACAGTAATATAATAAGTGATGTTTATTATCATTTCTCTCATATATACTTGGTAAAATACAAAATTCTTATCACATTTGGTATGAATTTAATATTTCACATTCTTAGTTGAGTATCACAACTAATAACTTATACATGATGAAGAGTATAATACTCTTCATCTTTCTTACAGTGTTATATGACAAGAGATAAATAAGTGTCACTTAAAAATATTAAAATGAATAAAAGGAAGCAAGCTATGAAAATAAAGACTTGACATATTCTCAAAATCAACAAGTCTTGCATTAAATTAGCATTTTTTTTAATAAAATAAGAATTCACTTAAAGAGACTTTAACCCTTTTATTTATACTAAGAGTGTAATATTACAAATGATAGATAACATTGGTTGCATTAAAAAAATGTGCGCTTGTCAATTGCGATGAAAGGCACAAAATCTATCTTGTAACTAAAAATTATAAAAATATTAGAAAACACATAGGTGATAATATATAAAAATATACAGAGCAATGAAATATCTCAGGTGATATTAAAGGTTTAAAAAACATACTTGTTTGTTTATGAAATATCACAAGTGATATTAGACATTAACTTTTTTCTTAATAAAATATCACAATTGATATAAGACATATAATATAATAAAGTTTAATAATAAGGATAAAAACGTAGGAAAATAGACGAAAACGTATAAAACAAAACCGCAAAAACGGATGAAAACATATGAAAACGGACAAAAACGTATAAAAACGAATGAAAAGCGTGTACGCATGAAAACGGAAAAAATGGTCTGAAAACGGACGAAAACGTATAAAAACGGATGAAAATGGACGAAAACGTATGAAAACCGACGAAAACGTTTGAAAACGTCTAAAAATGGACGAAAACGTAAAAAACGGACGAAAGTGTATATAAACCTATGAAAACCGTTGAAAACGTTAGAAAACAGACAATAACGTAAGAAAACAGACGAAAACGTATTAAAACGGACGAAAACGTAAGAAAACAGACAAAAGGGTATGAAAACGGACAAAAACGTAAGAAAACGGACAAAAACGTATGAAAACGTAAGTAAAAGAACGAAAACATAGGAAAACGAATGAAAACGTAAGAAAACAGGCGAAAACGTAAGAAAACGTATGAAAGCGGACAAAAACGTAAGAAAACAGAAGAAAAAGTAAGAAAACATATGAAAACGTAAGAAAACGAACGAAAACGTAGAGAAACAGACAAAAACGTATGAAAACGGACGAAAATGTAAGAAAGCAGACGAAAACATATGAAAACGGATGAAAACGTAAGAAAACGGATGAAAACGTATGTGAACGGACGAAAAAGTATGAAAACGGACAAAAACATAAAAAAACGGACGAAAACGTAAGAAAACAGATGAAAACGTAACAAGATCGACGAAAACGGACGCGTAAGAAAACGTATGAAAACGGACGAAAAGTAAGAAAACAGAAGAAAACGTAAGAAAACGGACGAAAACGTATGAAAACGGACGAAAAGTAAGAAAACAGACAAAAACGTAAGAAAAAGGACGAAAACGTATGAAAACGGACGAAAATGTAAGAAAACGTATGAAAACTGACGAAAACGTATAAAAAGCGGAAAAAACGGACAAAAACGTAAGAAAACGTATGAAAATTACCAAAAAAAAAAGAAAAAAAAAAGAAGTAAAAAAAAGGAAAAAAAACGTGAAATTGAAAAAAAAATGATTAAAAAAATGACAAATAATGATAAAATAAAGATAAAAAGACAAGAAAAAGACAAAAAAAAACATGGACTTAGGTTTAGACATATTAAATCTTAGGTTAATCATAGATCAAAATAGATGGAAGGTGAGGATTTATCCCTTAGTATGCAAAGGATTTTTGAGTATGCAAAATAAAGTGCCTCACATGTTCATACCATTTTTAATTTAGAAAAGTTTGGTCAAGTTTTAACGTCCTTGACCCAACGTCAAGTGACATAGATGAATGGTGAAAAGATAGTACTCCCTCCGTCCCTAAATAAATGTCAAGTTTGACTTTTTAGAGTCAAACTGATTCAACTTTGACCGTCAATATTTTTTTTGTGTTATCTAATACTTGATGAAAAACTATACCAATGAAAAATACACTTAAAACCCAATCCATTCATATATTTTTCATCAAGCATTATATAACGCTCGCAAAAATAGATAAGGTCAAAGTTGATCCAGTTTGACTTTGAAAAGTCAAACTGGACACTTATTTAAGGACAGAGGTAGTAATAAATAAGAAAAAAAAAAGAAAGGGATCGAAAGAAAGAATAGATAGTAATGGTTCGGGGAAGCAAAGTGGTGGAAATCAGCAAAACCCTTTCACAAATACTCGTTTGTCCTCTCTCCAAACAACCCTTAAGGTATTTTTCATATCACTTTTATTTTTCATATAAGTTTTTTAATCTCAAATGTTTTTTTTTTGTGTAGGGTTTGTGAGAAATCTAATTCACTCATTAGTGATGCAATTGGTGTTTCTTTTCCGGTATTATTATTATTTTTATTCTTTGCCATTTTTCTTTCTTATATTCTTTTTTACTTATAATGATCTTGATGAATTTATATATTTCTCAGTGAAAGTTAAGAACTTAATAGAGTTTGAATACAAAGATGAGCTTAAAATGTTTAGCGCATTGGGTAGGAATTATTACAACTTGAATTGACCCAATGTATGTGAAATGTGAATGTGATTACTTCATGACTAATATGCACGTATACTCATTTCAACTGAAATCAAGCATGCTTCTAATGGGAGTATTTGGGGTTCTGCTTTTAAAAAACAGTGCCTATTTGATTCTTATTATAACAAACAGAAAAACTTTTGATTTTTTGGATAAACAACAAAGCGCTTATAATTGTGTTATGTTTTTGGAGTTTAAAAACACACTTTCATTTTTTTTATAAATCACTACCTATGTGATGCAAATAGATTTGTATCAGAATACGTGTTAAGATCATTTAAATTAGATGCCAATTTGGACGGACATAAGTATGAGGACCTAAATCCTCTAGTTTTGTGCACCATGCCATTAGAAACTCTTTTGACATGAAAAGATGGATGATGATGGAATGTGAGAGCCCAAAGGCCCCAAAAACTAGCTGTAGACAGGTGAATGCAGGGCGATTTGGCCATTTCTACATGAACACAAATTTTGTGCGTATAGACAACTTAAATTACAGGATTTGGGAGTTCTTACAAGTAAACCACGTAACAACTAAGTGACTAATATTTGTTTAAATGAACTTCTTGATAGTTAGCAAGGGGGAAAGGCCAAAAACTGCCTCAGGTTCTGTTTTTACCCAAGGCCTGTAGTTAGCATTCAGGCATATTAAAATGCACATTATCTTCAGCTTCGACTTGAGATCTTAGGTATCCTTCTGACTTCTAAGGGTGTGGTTGCCCTGATTCAGTCGTTTCATACTTTTTTAATGTTTATCAGATAGTAGACGGAATCCCGTGCCTTGTGCCAAAGGATGGCAAGATCATTGAACAAGATGACACAAAAGGAGATCATCAAGAAGACACAAGCTCATAAAATTGAGAGGGCTTTTTCGTCATAAAAAGGATGGTTGTTTCTGCTCGAACTTTTGGTTTGAAATAACAAGGGTTTGCTGTATTAATGGTGGTATTGGATGTTTTGTTTCTATAAAAACGCGATAATAAATTACAACATTTGTGTTGATGATCTTGTGTCAAATTTTGTCTCAAGATGGTAAAGTTTGTTAGCTTAAAATGCTAGATTGCTGATCAAAGTCGTTCCCAAAATGCAAACAAGAATTCCTAGAGGGTGTGTGTACTTGCATTTTCGAAAATAAATAAGACAGTCATTGCTTCAAACTGTAGATTTGTTGATAGTTGTGTTTATAATGATGAGAATCCGTCTAAATGTGGATATAACTACAAACTGCTCATTGATGTTGTACACAATCTGAACATATTCATGATATCCACTCACCATTAAGGGGGTGTTTGGATTTAGTTTATTTTTTAGTTTTTTTTTTGAAAAAGCTCATAAGCTCACTTTTCCATGCTTGTGAGCTTATCCATTTAGGCTTATCGATTTAGATAAACTGTAAGCTGAAGTTGATGAACCTATAAGCTAGAAAACATGAGCGTGCGAGGTTTTCCAAAATCAAATAAGTCAATAAGCCAGCAAAACAAGCATCCAAACAAACCCCAAAATATATAATAATCCCTAATTTTTTTAGGTGTTTTCCCCTAAAACTTGTGGCGATAACGGCATGATGATTGAGAAGGCTGGTTGGTCTGCTCATGTGTCTGTCGTTCTCTGATTTCACATTGTAAGTTTGTTTATGACGCTGTGTTGAGTGGGGCTACTCAAGTGAATCATCCAAGCTTCCCTGGTCTTTGCTCTTACAGCTTTGTTGTACTTTTGAATATTATTTGGTCAAGTAGATATAGGCAAAAGGTCTGTACTTGTTCATTTTCAACTTCTTGCTAGATTTAGGACAAAGCAACATCAAGTGGTTTTTAAGTTCAAGTCAAGTTATCTACATCAGTGTCTCAAGTTCAAGTTCAAGTCAAATTTCAAGTTTAGCATTACATGTTTCTTATTATGAGAAGCCTTTAAAGCTCAATCAATATATTTTCTTATTTTGTCAAAAAGAAAAGAAAAGAATGTTCCAAATTAGTTGTAGGTTGGAAGTCCAAAACTCTAGAGTGGTCAGGTTGTATTCATTTATCAAATATATACCATCCTTGTTGATTTCAAAATAACAAACGAAATATAACACTTATTTTAATTCAAAATCTGTATTTTGCTACAAGTGTTTGGATACATGAAATAGACGTTCAATACGCTCATTGATCTGTATTTTGGTAAGCTAGTTTCTATACATCATTCAGTTAAGTCGTTGAAGATATAGTATAACTCAAATCATAATGAATCAAAATGTCTATATCCATCCACAAGTTAGCTTGTAATAATATTCCACAAAAACCATAGGGAGGAGAGGGTCCAGAAGTTTATGTACCTCGTGCTAATGTTTTTGTTATATAAAAACACATTTTAAGAAGAAAAAAACAAAGTAACTATGAAACTGTTTTTGAAATGACATATCTACCTTCCATCAAACCGAAAGTCACTCAAACATTGGTGTTCACTTGTAGAAACAAAAGACAATCTGTTTTCATATCCATCTATTGTAAGTGAGACTTTCCTATATCTTTCATAATAGGAAAGAACATATGAAGTAATGCTGCTACAAAAATGAAGTTAAAAACGTGACCTTTGTCTGAAAATTATCTTATGATCTGATCTTGTTATCTTGCCTTATAGAACTGACCTTTGTCCCCTCTTCCCGGTTTTCACTCACTTAAAGTCCATTCTTTGCTATTGGCTCTCTTCTCACCTCCCCTAGAGCCTATTGAAATAAAATCTGAGGCTCACTCGCTGCCCTAAGCCCTGCAGTTCCTTCGCTTACCGCCTAAGATGAATCTATTGCCTCCCCTCCCTCCACGAGTAGATATTTAAGTTCATGTATTGAATACCACTTTGGATAGTGTCAAACCCAATCCCAAGCAATAGTCAAGAAGAAAAACTCGGGACTAGGAAGGAAAGGCAGAGAATGGCAAAACTTTTGACATGGACTAGATGAGTAATAGGATAGGGAGCACTCCACTACACTCATTAGGACAACAACCTCCTAAACACGACGTGTGACGATAAATATAATGACCAAATCTTATTTTGACATGGCCTAGATGTATTGTCAAAAGCTGAGCGTTGTTTAGGACAATCTGACCCAAATATAGAAAATGCCTAGACTTATACCTAAAGTTAGTCATTCATAAAGTTTATCATAAGTGAAAAGTGCTTTTCGACTTTGCCAATGCATTTTTTGAAAGCACTTTTTGACCTTCTGCTTAACTAAAGTCCACCTGAAGATGTCTCCATTCATATAATATATAGTTGGTGATTCTAGCCCATGTTTCATAGTGGCAAATATGTCAAAAGTGGATACTAGTTCAAACACCAACAGAAAAATAGGGCTTGAATGATGTCATTCGCCCTTGACAAAGAAACGAGAGAACAAACCGCAAGCAGTTGTACCGCATGAGCGTTCTGGGGATAATTTTTTAGATCATGTATAAGGGAAGAGTTATACAGCAGCAGCAATATGATGTTAGCAAGAAAACATATCCACGTCTAATAGAGAACCATGACCTTAGACACGAGGAGACTACCCCTAAGACACAGACAACACAGATTGTCAAGCGTTAGTAGGCTTGGGAGACAACATTGGTGAGTGAACAAATTTTTTGCTTTATGAATACAAAGCTATGCTATTAAATCTTTCCCTACCCTTGAGCTTCATTGTAATGTTATCAAATGAGAAGGAAGTGATGGTTGCCTCTTTCATTTAAAGCCAAACAAACCTTCAGTAACATCCTTCTCTTTCTGCAAGTATGTGACATTAATAGAAGGCTGTGCAAATGAATGCACCTCTTTAATGCACTGAACACAATACCAAGTGCAAGATGCCAAGATTCAAACTCAAAAGTCAAAACTCTACAGCACACCTAGCAAGTCCTAACCAAATCAACAAGTCTAGTTCCAAATACTATTACTGGATCCAAAAGCTTATTGACTAACCATCTAAGAATTCTAGAGAGTAACAACCTCTACTCATTCTGATGTCAATTGTATCATCACTAGTTTATGTTAACTAAGTTAGTAACAATGCATGACAGTCACTTGTGTATAAGCCAGCAGATAATATGATACACACAATAACACAAAATGAGTAGCAGGAGATAATGAAATCATCAAATTCAAATGACACCTGCAGGTTTTTTGTGTCATCCAAGATGGTACAAAAAAATAATCGCACCGCATCGCAGAAGTAGGAACCACCTAGAAAGAGGTGGCAACTTGCAGCACCCTAAGATTAGAGACTGACCTGCAAAGTTTGGGGAAGGAAACCGCAACATTCTTCCCCAATATCATCTAAAAAACAAACAGCCATAACAGAAAGAAAACAGACAACCACAACAACAACAAAAATTCTAATTTTTTTGGTATATAGGTCCAAAGAGAAAAAAAATCATTAGATCCAACAAACAAAAACTATTATCTCCAAAGTCACAACTAACTCTATCTTTTTTTGATGTTTTATATTTTATTAATTTTTTTGGGTTTTTTTGTTTTTTTTAATTTTTTTGGTTTTTTTTGGTTTTTGCCTAAAGTTTTGTGTGTTTAATGTTCGCCTCTCAAAACATCATATCCATCTACCAGTGAATCTCCATGGAAATTCAAGATAGCCCGCATCATCATCGAGGACTTCTCTTTTCAAAACAGAGTATTTAGTTTTTTCTTCTCTCTCAAAAGGATTAGTTTCATGTGTGGTCACTTAAACCACTGCCGCACGTTCAAAACCAGAATGGTGACTGCTTCTGTGGTCACCCCCTCCAACTTGCTGAAACTGGCTACTGAATTCTCCAGAAGACGACGACCTACTAGAAAAGCTTTCAACATGAGCCTCATTTTTAAAAGTAGCCCCGTCCAAAGCAATACCCTGAAGCTGTGACGTCAATGAATCTTGACTAAGGGACCGCGAAGTCATCCCTGAAACAGTTGGAGGCATAAGCCATTTCTTCCAGTCATTTCTCCGCCTGATCTTGTCATCCTACAATATAGAAATAAACAGTTGGACGGGCTGTGTAACTAGTCAAAGCGCTTAACTTTATAAACGAGTTGGGTTGAACTGACACACTCTTGTCTAAGAGTTGTATAACTATAATCTTTAGAGAATTAATGCGTCAAATATAACTACAATATCATATGTCCTAAATGAAAATATGATAAAGGGTTGCATTTGATGTGCCTGGAATCACCACGGGAATTACCTTTCATTGAATTGGAATGACAATGGGTATGAGTTATAAACCCAACACCTTTGATGGGTTTACAAATTCCCAATTCTACGGGTTTGAAAACCATTTTTTTTTAAATCCATTAGATCAAATATATATCAACCCCAATATCCCATTCTCATTCCCATACCCATAATCCAAACACACCCTAAAATATTCAATCTTAGGCAGATTTTATAAAATTAAACAGTAATAATACGCACCTGCACTTCCACAATAGTTGAGTGCCTCATTACGTCAAGTATTACATCAACATTGTTAGTCAGAGCAGTAACCTGCAATAGAACGAATGATTATTATTTTTTCATACAAAAACTTAAGAGAAAATAATACTTTACGGGGTCAAACAAGAGGTCAAGCAATAAAAACATCTTAGGCTTTCTTAGGCACAAGAAGATGCAAACTAGCATGAATGTCCAAATTAACACAAAGTGAATCAAAACCAAGCCTTCATTCAATATGCCCTATATTTAAAGTTTGAAGTACAATTTAGAACCCTAAATGAAAACTAAGCCAAGATAGTTGGCTAAGAATAAAAAAGAAACCCAAGCACAATGACTAAGCCACGATAGTAGGCCAAAATTAACGATAAGTAAATAAACATCTTTTACGAGAATTGTTATAGAAATACTGAAACATCAGCACCAAGCGGTCTATACAGTCAAAGTGTCAGACAAATAAAAATATACAGTTGCTTACGTCGTATTCTTGTATGTCAGAAATCTCAATACTGGTGCATGTAAAAACACTTGTAACATTACAAGGTATACAAAAATTAGGTAGCACATATGCCCTAACTATTGCAAAAGATTCAAACCCTGAAGAACCGGCGAACGGGGACAAATAATGATCAACCAAATATGATGCTAGTCAAAACGATTTCAGCAGCAAAGTCGGCTTTTTAAAGAAGAAAGGTGGAATATATATCAACAAAGACCAAATGTAACTAGCACAAACGCTGGCTGTGTTTCAAAATTTGATACCTAGGTAACTCTCATTTGGTAATTATGCTAAAACCATTATAAACTACGTAAGTGAAGTGACAAATGATGCAAACAGAGATGACATACTAAAATTAAGCTTCAACAAAACAGTATATGAATCAGTTTATAAATCCCAAAATACTTACTTTCTTGAAGCCTGCTATTAAACCAACAGAAACCCAGCCCTGTTCATCCATTTTACTTCGCAAGTAAGTATCTTTAACAAGATTCTCATTACTGCAAAAAATAGCAAGAAGACTAGCTGTTAGCTCTTTGAACGACCACCGGGTGAGCCCCTAATGACAATAAACCACAACAAAAGTTTTTAATGTTGGAGATAAATACCTGAAATAGTACTCAATTTGGTTCACTATATTTGTATGCCAAAGTGCGATCGGATCAGGAGCAGAATAGTACACTGGAGCTGGAAATGGACCAACAAATGGAGCTGGACCTTGAACATAAATCATCGCAGGTCCAACATCTGCCAGAACATATAAAGCACAAAGCAAAGTGAACAAATATAATAGCAATAAAATAATATTAGGCACAAAAAGACGCTGATAGAAACCTCACCAGGGTACATGACATTGTTGGCAAATGGGCGCATCGGCACAGGCATTGGTGGGTGCACAAATGGGGCTGAATTATGTACAGCGGGTCGCATGTAACCACCCCTTCGGTTATTACCCCTCTGAGGTTGCATGTTGTTATACCTGTTGTTATAATTTCTATGTTGGTTCCATTCCTGATTATCACGACCCTGATTCTGGTCAACCTTGCCTGCATAATTGTGATGATACGAACCATCCCCGCGTGGATGCTGTCCACCATTCCCTCTTCTATACGCATTCCGCTGATGATGATGGTCATTATTACCACTATTCGGTTGTGATCCAGGGCCCCCTCTTGGTGACTCCTTATGCGCACTCTCCTTTGTATGAGACTCCACAGCAACAGTAGCAGGTTTACCAGATGTACTATTATTAGCAACTTCAACTTTCAATTCCTGACTTGCTGGCAACTGCTTAGACATCCCTCCATTCGATACATACACACCCGAACTCCCACCACCTCGCTTTGCAGGCTTCTGCACAGACGCAGCTACATGGTTTGTAACCGTAGCAGGATTCATATTCTTCACAGGTTCCGGTTTATGTAATAAAGGAGACGAATTTCCAGTCACCTATGACATAAAGCCAAATATAAACGCACACAAAGTAAACCCTAGTGCCCAAAACGGATACAATTATCTAAACAACATATACCAAACTACAAATTGTTTTAGGGGGTGTCTGAGATTGCTTATTTTTCGGGCTTTTCTGCTTATCTGCTTAACTCAAGGAAAGTAATCATTTCCGATAAGCGGGTAGGAAGCTCCTTATTTGTAATAAAACTAAAAAGAATAAAACTATTGATGTACCATCATATTTAAATCAAAACAAATTATTACTTTTTTTCCAATTAGTAAATATAAAGTAGTACATATCTTGAAGCAACTTATTTATATACGCAGAATCAAATCATAATAACCAGAGAACACCCCCTAAATACGATATCAACGAATGCAGAAACCCCTAAAATATTGAATTAAAGTAATCGAAAATCACGTAAAAGCATATAATCCACATTCTAAAAACATATAAAAAAACAATCAACAAGAACCTGCAGAGAAGAATCGGAAAGCCCGGTCAAGGAGTCCGAAGAGGGCGACTTAACCGCACCCTTAGCACCTTCATCTAAACTAGGCCAAGCATCATCACCACCCATAACAGACACACCAACAGCCTCATTCAATGGTTTCTTACTCCAAACAGCACCACCCTTCTTAACCTCACAGTCATCCCCCATCTCACCACCAACCACCTTATTTAACTGATTATCTTCCATTAGGGTTTTTTTAATTCCCAAACCCTAACCCTAATAGGGTTTTATTAAGAAAAAAAAAAAAAACAATCAAGAATGAATGAATTGAAGAAGAATGTAGGTGTTCCAAAGATGGTCGGATCAAATTCCGATCAATCTCTCTGGGACCCACACACACACAAACAGTAATAATAACAATAATAAAAACTCGCACACAGTAAACCAAACCAAAGGGATTGTTATTGTATACTGTATTTTTTTATAAAAGAGATTTTGTTTATATATATATATAGTCAGTCTCATTGTTTTCCTATTTGCGATAGGAAATTACTCGGTGGTTATTAATTATGTTTAATTACTAACTTACCCTTTGGGGAGGATTTCTTTCTTGCCTTTCCCTTTTTGTTTAAGGGATTTTATATAAGTTTATTTTTGGATAAGTGTTGTGGGAAGTTTCCTAGTAATTTGATGCTAACTGTGATTGTCATTGGTTGATAACTATTATTGTCATTCAAACCGTATTGCTCATTCTTTTACTTTTATTCATTAAATTAAATTATTATTATTATTTGGCTATTAAAAATAAGTGGTCAAATCTATTTGTTATGCAACTAATCTAAAAACTTTTTAATCCATCAACAATAATCAAATCAAAGTAAAGCATTTATTTTTTTCTTTTTATCATTAAACTTGAACTTAAAATCTCTCACATTTTAGTTATGATAGTCACAAGTCAATTGCCGCTATACATTCATGAATAATTTTTTTACCAATTTTTTTTTAACCTTGACTTTGATTTCTTGTCTCGCTTTTTTTCGGTTTTCAATTCCTCTTCGGCGAGGTTTGAACTTCACATAGATGTTTAAACTCATTCTTACGCATGCATCAACCGATGAAGGCATAAAGCTCTTTACTGATGATAGTCACAAGTCTTTTTACCGACTCGATTATCTATGTTTACCAAGTACCAACTCGGCTATCTATGATGTATTTAGTAATAGAACATAAAAACGCTTGATTTAATGCCTGTAAAATTGTGTTGTTGGTAGTTGAGCATGCAATTGCTTCTCTTGATGTCTCTTCTCAATCACCATAACAAAGCATGGTGTTTTGAGTTGAGATGTCTAATAGAAATAGTTCGATGCAAGCTAATCTTGTATAGATTATCGGTTTGATTTCATGTCATGGTGTATTGTTACACGTTTCGCCAAAAAACCATATTAGCATGCCATGTTCAAAATTTTAAGACAAACTTCAAACTGGTCCTAAGCCATTTGAATGAAACCTAAGGATATTTCATTGGACTCTAATATTTTTAAGATTTAGGTGTAGATTTTAAGCATCTAAATTATTTTTCTATTTTTAAATACAGCAGTAACAATAACACTTCAATTTCGTTTGACAAAAGAAGAACCACCCAAGTCAAAGTCCAACAACGACACTATGATATCAATAAACTTACTTGAAAAGTCAGCTCCAAGTCTCATTGTTGAAAGTGTGTTTTGACCATTTGAAAATATTATAAGTATAAATAGTGTCCTTGACTTTAGGACGTCTATATTTGTTATGTGCAAAACGTTCTTGACTAAGAATCACACGTATATATATTATTTCATTCTTTAAATTTTGGTTTATGAAATAACCATTATAAACAAGGACAGTAAACTCTACATTGAGATGGTAACAAAATTAAGAAACACGCCATAAAACACTACCAATCTCATCCACATTCAAGGATGTCTTCTTTCATATCAGTCTTCATATGCCAAATTGCAGAAAAACGCTAAACTCATTACTGTCATTATGTGATAGAAGTCCTTTAGAGTCGATAAGATCTAGCTGCTTAACTGGATTCGCTGTCAGCAAATGGTATACGTCTTCAATTACATCATTGTGTCTTTTTTCATCTAAAAGAGCTTTTTCACAAGCCGATAAGCTAATAGCCTAATAGGTGATTCTATATAATAGTGACTACTAATCAATATGAATAAGTTTATAGCTGAAAAAAAAGAGGAGGTAACCAATTAGAAAACAAAATGAAACTAAATAAGTTGTTTGTGCATAACGAACTCATGTTTTCAAGGATCACGTCAAATTTAAGCAAGCAATCACCTTTACATTTACAAATAAAGGAAAAAAGATACTCCAAAAGTAAATTTCTATACATTTTCTAAGAATCTTCACTGGAAAAGGACAGGTAAAAAGAGTGGTACCCAGAATGTTAGAATTCATCAACAACCACGTTTTTTTTATTGGTTTTCTTTATGCCACAGATGTCATTCTTTTTCAAAAGGGGTGGTTAGATAAAGTGTTCTTCATACACAAACTGTTGCACTGAGCCAGAACATGGAACCCCTGCCCCCTTCGACAACCGACACCGACCAGGTCATGCATCTAACACTAAAAATCGACTAATAACTGCATGCCCTCTACATAACTCATGTCTGAACTCTCATACTTGTAACGTTGGTTTGTGCGGTAAAGGCAAAAGAATGTGATACCAATCAAGATGCAAGCGTGATGCACGTTTTATAAGCCCCTCCCTCTGTTTATTACAGAATCATGGAATCGTGACCCTGAAAGTCAAATGATTAATAAAAACAGCATATAAGAGGGCAGGCTCAACCTTAGAGAACTAGGTTCAACATTAACTTCATGCTACAGAATACAAAAAGTTAAAATCACAACTACATACTTGTGGTCTCTTCTGTTTACTTTGAAGTTTGGAAGTCAAATAAACTACTCTCGACATTAAAAATGATATAGATAATGAAAACAGAAGATTTAACTAAACATAAATGTAAAGAGCCAGAAAGAAGATAGAACTAGCACTAGTAACATATAGTTGATAAATACTATATATGTTTGGCATTTAAAGTCAATAGTTGCGGGTTCAATCGACAGAAAAGACTACAACAGAGGTCGACCCTACATAGTTCGGTCCAAAAGTTCAACAGCAACAATCTCTGAGGGAAATATAAAACTACAATCATAGAAGAAGACTTGCATTTTGTGAGATAGAGTCTCTTACAAAACACAGTTGAGTTGCAATGTTGGGTAGAAAAGAGTGGTTCTACAATGGCAGAAGGATGACTGGCAAAGAATGAACTCAGCAAGCATATTTGCATCAACGTGCTTTGAATGGGTTATTGCATTGGAGAGCAATAGGTTAAAAGAGAGTCGTTGGATGAAAAGGCTGAACAAGAATAAACGCTTGAAGATTGATAACGTGGGAGAGTAAAGATAAAAAATAGGTTGAGAATAAATCTTTTACATTAAAGAAAGGTAAAGAACTTCACAAAGGTAAAGCATTGAAGTGACTAATAGGCTGCATACCCGTTACACCAACCACACCCTCTAGTCAACCAGGTCTTGCATCTAGTCAACACCATAAAGTGACTAATAAGCTGCATACCCGTTACACAACTCATGTCTGAACTCTTATAATGCTCACCAAAGTGCATCATACTTGTAACATTTGTTTGCTCCGTAAGAGCAAAAGAATATGATATTGAACGTGATGCAAGCCTGATGCATGTTTATGAACTCTCTTGTGTACTTGTTTTAGAATAATGGAACCATGACACTAAAACTTAAATGATGCATAAAAACAAGATAAAAAGGGCTCAACCTAATAGAACTAGGTTCAACTTCCAATTTCATACTATAGAATACTAAAACTAAAATCACTATTACATACCAGTGTCTTATCTCTACTTTTTATTTTGGAAGTCAAATATACAAATATCGGGAAGAAAAACTAGAAAGAGATTAATCAAACAGAAATGAAAAAGAGCCAGAAAAATATAAAAAAGCACTTGTAATTTCGAACTTGGTAAACTATGTGTGGCATTTATATTCAAAGTCATGTTTTCTTTAGCTGCGGGTTCAACAGACAGAACACTCTACAACAGAGGTCGACATTCATAGGTCCAAAATTTCACGGCAATAATCTGAGGAAATGAATACAAGAACTAAAATACAGAAACTTGCATTCTGTGAGATAGAGTATCATACAAAACAGAGGTAAAGAGTTACAACGTTGGGTAGAAAAACTGGTCCTACAATGGCAAAAGAATGACTGGGCAAGGAATGAACTCAGCTAGCAGATTTGCATCCACGTGCTTTGAATGGATGGCTTCCATACTCATAATAACCAAGTCTAAATTCATATCATCTGCAATCTCGCCTATGATCGCTGTTGGTTTGCTCCCTTCCCCAAGTCGCTCTAAAAGCTTGAATTCTTGGAAGCCACCTATTTAGAAGAGGAAAACGTTAAAGATTCATTCATCAAAATCAACAAAACATGATGTCAGAACTGGACACTATGATTAAGGTTTTATTCATTTACATTAGAGGTGATGATTTTAACCCATGCACTTCTGAATGGATTGATTTGAGTTCTGTTTTACCTCTAATGGGTCAATGAGTAACAAAAAATGGGAATCAGCTAAAGCGAAAACAGACTAAGCTAGTCAAAAGTCAACCAAAGTGTATTTTTAAGCATAAGAAATCATAAAACGCAAAACTAAAGGTTAGATAATCTTGTATAATATATTAATATATATTGCGATCGCACTTATCACACTGGTTATATACTGAAAAAAAAAACAAAAAAAAAAAAAAAGTTAAATGTGGACAAACAAAGTGTTTTTGGGCCAGCCCGACCCAAGTTGCGCTACAAACTACCTGTTTGACCCGTTACCCAACCCGTCCGACCCACCAGTTTGCAACCTCTAGTTTGTTTGGATCTACAGATGTGGGCAGGATCCATATATTGTTTCATACATTTCAGCACTATACACAAAGATAAAATGGGCAACATGCTTAAGAGAGTAAGCATACCTTCAGACAAATGCCAGCGGATGCTTGAAAGCTGAGTGTCATGCTCTGGCAATGAATCTTTCAGCTTTTCATCAATGACTGCAAAAAAGTAGTACTCATGTGTTGCTTCATAAAGCATTACATGCATGAAGTTCACTTTGGTAGTTGAATTTTAAAAGAAGATACGAGAGACATACCCACAACAGTAATATCAGCACCATATTTCTTGGCCAAAGCAGCTGTGGTTGCTGCAGCCTATTAAGAGATATGAATGCAAGAGAAAGCTGAGTTGCAAACGGAAGGTAAAAAGAGGAAACACGATTGAAGACAAAGGTTATTCAGCCTCTTATCTGCTATGTTTTAACATTCAAAATTTAACATGGACTTAATGTTCAAAAGGTAGAACCCAACTTCAAAAATAAACATTCCTGTAAAAAGCATTTTTTGCAATCTTGAAATAACAAATCAAAGAAGATTGCAGGACCGGACAACAAGAACGACTTGGTGAATTTATTATAGCAAAAATACAGGGAATAAAAGGAACCATGAGAGTGTCAAATTTATGTTACAATAAAGCCAAAAATTAGTGACAGTAAAACTAGTGAGAACTTTTGTTACAATTTTCTTCCTATTTTCTGTGGTAAAGTTAAGGACGGGAAAAACAAAAGATGTTTTGTTTCTACTAGATTATCTTTATTAATATATTTACTTTTTTATAGTCATATACTTTCAAATTCTGATTAATATTGTATCCAGTTTATCATGCATCATCAACTGAAATACTCATACACCAATCATCATGGTACACCACTTGGTTTATATAGTGGTCTCAAAACACTTAAATCAGAATTCAAGCAGTTATAGTTAGGCTGTCTATGAAAATAAGTTCCTCATGATGCCTTTTTATGGCTGCTCTATATGGACATGAGGAAATATCCTAGCGAATTGTAGAATGATTTTGAAACGACTCACGACAAGCGCATATCCGAGGCAATAGAATTCGAAGGAATAGTGCAAGTTTCAGTATGCACTTGCTTTTTTTGTTATAACAAGTTCAAATTTTCTCTAAGGGTGGAAGCAAAAAAAGAAATAAGTAACCTGTCTTGTTCCTTCAGAGAGATATGGGTTCCGATCTGTTATCGGTAGAAGAAGGTGCTTGAATTCAGTAAAGGCTTCAGCAACAGCATTCGCTGCAGCAGCTTGTGGTTTGACTGCAACTGAAACGATGCATATACATATATTAAAATTTATCCAACAAAATAATACAGTGTAGTTAATATAACCAAACGCCATATCTGCAAGTACATGGATTGCTGATATAAACTTCTAAAGGTTTCCCTAAACGAGAAAAAAGCTGGATTGCTCGCTAAAAGACATGTATTTAAAGTTCAAGAATCACAAGGAAATTGTATATAAACTGTCTCTCGTGTTTTACAAGCTTCAATGCAAGTATAGGTGATATCATTTTCACCATTGCCTCTAGTTTAGTCTGTTACATGAGCCGATTCTATTAATTTCATTAAAAAGCATGAGAATGGCCTGCCTATCTTATTTTGAGCAGATTTAATAACTTTTTGTATACAAAGAGACTTCTTTTCTACTTTTTGTTTTTTACGTCAGAGTTAAGACCCTATGTTCAGAGGATTTAATCATTTAATGAGTTCCTACTTCAGGTAGCAGGTCTTTATACATTAGCGAGTGCCAAAAATCCCCTCTTCCTCATTTTAAGACAAAATCAGCTTCAAAATAGGAACAATACTTGGGTTAGTAGGCCAAACTTGTACTGACTTCATCATTTTAATATATCATTAATTATCTAATACATCTCATTATCATACTAGGTTTCAAATTACTTCAGTCTCCATTAATGATCTCCCTAACCTTAGATGAAGTTATGTAGATAAAAAGCTAGCACTTTTCCATTAGAAGCATAGCAATATAGACGCACAAAAAAGTAGGATGGTTACAAAGAAAAAAAAAAAGCAAAGACCAAGGATTCGACAAAAATACCTTGTACTATCATTAAGCTAAAAAAATGATAAGTAATTATCAATAAAGACTTGTTTAAATTTAAATTCAATTAGTTTCATTTGTAATCGCTATAGAGAAGGGAAGCTAACGACCCATTAAATATTCAATTGCAGTAACTTTCCAGCTGCGCATAATTAATAACTCCCTAACTAAGAGGTTTTGGATTTCAAATTGAAGGTCGGCAATGGTGAGAGCCACCCCGCTAGCCAACTGGTCCCCAAGCCAACATGGGAAAGTAAATCACATCGTCCCAGAAGGTGGTGCCAAGACTTGAACCAGAGACCTCACTTGTGGGGTTCTCACATCCTTACCACTAGGACGACACTCAGAACTCATTTAACTTCACTTTCACATCCTACAAACTACTACTACTGTCATTAATATTAATAAAACTACATCCAGTATTAATAATGAAAAAAAAGACATACTAGGCTGAAAAATGAATGATCAAGGGTATTACCAAATAAACAACACTATCATTCAGTTGCACATGCAATAAGCACAATAGCATAACAATAAAAATAAAAGTGAATCATATTCATATAAAATATACACCAATGCGGTCAACTCTGGCAAATTCTACCGCTTTAAAGATTCACCCTTAATGAATGAAGATAAAAATGAGGATGTTGATGATAATTGTGGAGAGATAAAAAATGAAGAAATGCTTAAAGAAAACGAAAATGTTTCAATATGAACAAGTGATGAGTAGTTTGCTAACGCCATGATCGAACAAATCCTAGAATAGTGAGTAGCTGAGTTATTTTTTTCAGGGACAGTTTAAGGCAGCAGGTGTGTGTTATCGAGAGGAGAATGTGTCTAGAAATTGGATAATGCTGATTGTTTGATCACTATAGAGAGTGTTTGGCTTAGTATCATAAAATTAGTTTTAAAAACTATAGTTATCGCTAAAGTGAAGGGAAGATATTGAACACTAATTTTCCAGCCGCACATAGTTATTAACTGCAAGGTTTTGGAATTAGAGTGAAAACTTAGTAACGGTGATAGCTACCAGATACGTCATCACTTGTGGATTCACAACTCCTTGTCACCTAATTGGAAGTTCAAACCATACAGCTCCACTTTGCATTAACACGTCTTCTAATCAGTAATAATTGGCGTCCACAATATTTCCTAAACTACATTATTAATAGTGGGTATCTATATCCAAATTTAAAGAAAGCCAAAGTTCAAAATGAATGATGAAGGCTATTACCATAATCCCAATATGTACAATCACTATTAGCTCAATTATTACATAAATATATGTATCAAACAGAAGTGAATCATATTTGTAAAAAAGATAGTACATACCTGTGCGGTGGTTAATTCTGAGCAAATTGGAACGCTTTGGGGAATTACGATTAATGGAAGAAGATAGAAATGATAATTTTGGAGAGACTGATGATAACAAAGAAGAAGGAATTGAATAGGGTTTTGGTGATGTTTCAAATGATGCATACTTTGCTAATGCCATGATCCAACACACACACTATTATAGAATACAACAAGTAGTAACCCTTTGTTTTTATCACTCACTCAGAGTTACAGGTGTGTTTGTTGAAGACTGGAAATGTTTAGCAGGGTCTAGAAATTGGATAGTATATCTTGCTCAACTTTCTTAATAAAAAATTCATTTTATTCATTTGGCATTTTAGGATGGAAAAAGATTGGGAGTACGTCGAACTTTTTCTCTCGGACGATTTCATCATGATCTAGTTGCAATAGTAGTAACCTAGTTAATTTTTTAATTTTTTTTAAATTTAAATGTTTTTAACAACAAAATGAAACTTTATTAATAAAAATACTTAAACATTACAAAAATAATTAAAACTTAAACTAATAAAACGTAAACATTACAAAACTTATTAAAAACTAAAAACATCACAAAAAATCTTCAACGTCAGTTGCGTCTTCGTCACTTTCGTCTTCGTCTTCAATCTCTTGATTGCTTGCATTTTCACGGTTTCTCCAAACGTGTTCGACCAAATCAGATTTTAAGTTTAGATGAGTTGATCGGTCCATTATCTCCTGAGTAACTACTTAGGATTCTGTATGGGATCTTAACGGATCATGATCACGGTGGCCCTCTTATGCAAACCATGTAGGACATATCGCCCGCTGCTTGTGTCGGATGATCATATTATGCAAGGTTGTAAAAATCGCTAGGCGCTAGTGAGGCGGTCGGGTAGGTCGGTTAGGCGGGATTAATCGGGGATTAATCGGATTTGAATTTTTATGCAAACAATTGTAATTTTAGATATTATATTATGTTATATGTATGAGATAAGTATAGTGCATCAAAGTTCAAATATTTCAAGTGTTCAAATATAAACATAATACATAATTCTTCAAATTTCAAAGTCAAACATAGATATTACTCGGCAATGTTGCAAAAATCGTGAATCGGTAGTCGGGCGGTCGACCACCCTGCAGCGAGTAATCGGTCAAGGTGGGATTAATCGGTGATTAATCAGATTGGTAAGTTTTGAGTATTTCTGGAGACCAAACTAAAGATCTTAACTAATTCCAAGCCTACTATGTTTCCAAACCTCAATAAAAGGCTTCAATTCTGATTATGAGGTTCATTATGCGTTATAAGTGAAATAAATGATCCCCATTGTGGGTCATAAGTGAAATTACTGTTTTTTTAAAGTTGACCGATTCGACCGATTTTTGACCGATTCGGCCGATTTTTAACCGATTCGGCCGATTTTTGACCGACTTTTGGCCGATTTTTTTACTTGGCCGATTTTTAAAATTCTACAAGGTGTATGGCCGATTACCGATTAATCGGCTGATTCGACCGATTTTTGCAACACTGTTACTCGGTTTGTTGACAATTTTTAAGCGATATTTGACCGATTTTGTCCGATTAATCGGTTTGTTGACCGATTTTTAAGGGATTTTGTCTGATTTTTAAGCGATTTTGTTGAACAAATTTTAAGCGGTTTTGTCTGATTAATCCGATTAGACCGATTTTTGTCCGATTAATCGGTTTGTTGACCGATTTTTAAGCGATCTTTGACCAAACCGATTATGATAAATCAAGGCGCTTAGTGAATGATCAGCGACTATGCGGGGATTAATTGGCCGCCTAGGCTAATTTTTACAACAGAGATATTATGTAATATGATACATGCGTACACAATATTTCGGAGATCACGTTGGTACAACCTTCGAGCCGGAACTTTAAGCAATTTCCACTTCTTCTTCAACACACTAAAAGCTCGTTCCACATGTTTCCTTGCTGTTTCGTGCTTCCTCTTGTACATTATTCTAATGATCTATATATTGTTCATAAACTTATTCTTACGAATAAGCAGGCTGTTTACGAATATGCCTGGTTTGTTACAAATTTGCACTATTCTTACACATAAGCCTATTCTTACGAATAAGCCTAAGGTTTACGAATAAGATTTATTCTTTACGAATAAAAACTATTATTACGCCTTAGACTTAACCTTACGAATAAGCATCCATGTTTACGAGTAAGGATCCAAGTTACAAGTAAGAATCTGTTTACAAACAAGTTAATGGTTTACGCATAAGTCACAATTCACAAAGTGCCTAAAGTTTACGATTAAGTGTATAAACTTTCAAATGATGTGTTTAAGTGATAAATGGGTATTAATACTTCAAAATTAAAACACGCACTAAACTTATCATCACAACTAAAAGTAAAAAGACAAATATGACTTAGAATGTGTAACGGACATTCAACTTTGAACATCAACATCAAACAAGGACTTAGGAAGTGAATCAAACTAATGCTAACACACTGTGTCTTTCAATGTATGTTTCTATGACTTATGTCTTTCAGATCAAAACAATGGCCGCTCAACAAGCTGATGTTAATGTCCCGGAAGTACTCATAATGGAAAACACCTTCCCACAAGGTTATAATAGAGTCATTGGCAAGAACAACCTTCGTGTTGATTTCAACAACTTCCCATGCTCTGAATCATCTTGTCAAATCGTTGTGGATATTCTACTCAACCACCCTTACAAGTTCATGTTAACCAAATCTTCCTCAATCCCTGACTTCTACATTCACTAGTTCTGGAACACCGTTGAAAAGGATGACGGGGGACAGTCAGTCAATTGTACTTTACACAAACGTGAGATCGAGGATCTTCACTCTGTGCTACTTCTACCTACCGTGAATTCTACAGAAGAATATGTGAAACTCCAACTGAGAAGGAGATTTTGGACTTTCTTGTTGACGTCGGCTATGATGAGTCTGCATGTATCATCACTACTCACTCCAGGGCAGATGTCAAGTACATGCCGCAACCGTGGAGAACTCTCTACATCATCATTGCTAAGTCCGTATCTGGCCGAGACAGCAGTCATGAACACCTTAAGCTGCCACATCTGCAAATTTTTTGAGGATGGTCAATGTAAATCTCATTGACTATGTAAGCCTCATCTAGGAGGACATGATGCAGCACGTCAAAATGGGAGGTTCTAAGATCCCTTTTGTCAGATACACCAAGATGATCATCAACAACCTACTCAAGAAGTTCGAAGATATTCCAAAGAGACTTGATGATGAGGATAAACACACATTGAAGAATGAGCCAACTTTGAGAATGGTTAGGATTCATGGGACGAGCACTAGTAAACAAGGTGCTCAGCTTCCTGAGTGTCTTTTAACTGAAAAGGTCAAAACAGAAACGTCATATAAGTACTATGATCACGCTCTTAAGGCTCAGTGTGTCGGTTTTCTTGACGAAGGCACATAAGCCTCATCAATCAAGAACAGAGCAAAGAAAGTAACTAAAGTTGGTAGCTCTAGAAGTACCACTAAGAAAATCAAGCCCACAATGCCAAAGCACATGAAGAGAAGAGAAGAGTACCGGTTCAGGTTGTCAAGCCTGAGCCTTCTCCTAAACCAACATCTCAACCGGAAGATGACCCAGACACAGAATCAGATGAAATTGTCATATACAAGGAGGTTCGTGCTGAAGAACCGGTGAAACAAGTATAAAAAACAACTATTTACTGAATGGTTCATGAAATGTTCATTGTATGTTGATGGATCTAGGACACTCTCCTTGTGTCAATGATATTTTGTATGATATTATCAAGCAAGCGGAATTTACTTAAGTAATACTTAGAAGACGAATTATATGATGTATGATAATAAACACAAGTTAACACAAAACTCAAGCTCCAATATTATTAATGAATAATACGAGTGATCTTAACTTATCACTAGGGTTACACCTTGAAGCTTTCGTAGGTAATATTATATGTTATACGTACCTAAGACAATGACCTAGGATCTCCTTTTATACAACAAGGAGTCCTTTACAAGATAAGTATAAAGCTAACATAATAGAATATACACAAGATCTATTCTATACTTATCTAGACGCGTTTAACCTTATCATAAACTGATAGCAGTGGTAATGAAGAACTTGCAGTGGGAATACGTTTCCACTGCTAGTGTTAATCCAAGCAGTGTAAACCACAACTATCCACTATCCGTGGTAACGGATTATTCCCAACAATCCTCCCCTAAACTTATGATTTCTCTGCAAATCAATAAGTTTCTTCAATATACATTAACTTCAAGGATTTGGGGAATTCAATCAAACACTTCACTTCTTTTCTCTTAACTTTTGTATAGCTCTTGAACATTGATCTTGAAGCCTTTGTAACAATGCTCTGACCTTCTCATTGTCTTCATTGACTCTTATGTGTAAGCTTAACATTACTGTAAGAGCTCCAGCTCTGAGTGGATATTCTTTCTCGGCAAGCATGAAAAGTCTTCTCCATTAGCTGTAGAGACATGATGAACTTCACATGAATCATAATAAAACCATTTAGTACCAATACATGTGAATAAAGTTTTCCAGTAGTCACCATCAGCATTTGGTTCAAAAAGCCTTCTAAGATTTACCCATAACTGCATCTCCTTTGCATCTTTGAGATCTTGAGCATTAAACCTTTCTTGAACTAATTTCCATAGTGTATTAAGGTCATCTCTGTCAAAAGCTTTAATAAGATCTTCAAATGTCATGAATGATGAAGTTTCACCTCCCAGCCTTGTAATCTTCCATGTTGAAACAAAATTGCTAGCAGTGTAAACTTCCCAATCAATAATAGGATGTCGAATTTGCAGTGGTTCCGGATAAAAATCTCTGTCTTCAATCACAATCATTCCAGTCATTTGTTCTTCCATGAACTTCTCAGTAGGAATCTCCTTCTCAGTAGACTTTGTATGATCTTCATCAACCTTAGTCTTCTTAACAGTTTGAGAATCACTTACTTTGGCCATTCTCTTCAATCTAGGAATCCTTCTTTCTTCTTCTTCGATACCCATTGGAATAAAAGATTTATCTTGTTTTGATTACTGTAGTAAGCCTTTTCAACTTGATCATCAGACATTCCTTTAAATTGATGCTT
The DNA here is from genome assembly GCA_910596185.1 of Chrysanthemum makinoi. Lineage (NCBI taxonomy): Eukaryota > Viridiplantae > Streptophyta > Magnoliopsida > Asterales > Asteraceae > Chrysanthemum > Chrysanthemum makinoi. The sequence continues at coordinate 81,342,826 of OU343219.1, read as the reverse complement.
TTTCCAGTTACCAACATGACAACAATAAGTCTTCATATATGCAAGTATTTGTGCCTTGGTTGGTTTTCTTGGTTTCTTCTGATCCTTTTGACTGAATTAATCACATCTTCAAGTGCTTGATTGTTCTTCATTTGAATAAAATCCTTTAACTGAGCAGTTCTTTGTTCCTCAATTAAGGATGCATCAGCAACAAGGTCAATTGCCTTCTTCTTGATTTCTGCATTATTAGCAATCAAGAATTCAATATCTTCTTCAGTAGGAACATAGCTAAACTCTGGAGTCTTCTCTCTAAGAACTGTAGGTTGAATAGTTTAAAGTGAATCTTCAGTATCTTCCATTCTATCCAATCTTTTAGCTTTCAAAAAGCTTGCAACTTCCATTTCTTTCAATCTTTTCTTCTCAACAACTTTCTCAGCAATTTGATCTTCTGTTATCTTCTTAGCAAGTTCTCTATCAAAATCAATCTGAACTTGACTTTTCTTTGAAATCTTACTTTCAGATTGCTGTACATCTTCCATAACTGCTTTACCCTTGTCTGTCTTCAATTTATCAAATTCATCACTTGCAGTGGCAATATTTGGCTCTGCAGTGGAAATAAAATCGATGGTAAAATCGGTTGCAGTTTGGAAAATGTCTTGATCTTCAAGTTGCTCTCCATGAGTTTAAGCTTCCTTTGCTCCTTTACTTGTATCTCCTTCATCTTCAAAATCAATTGTCCTCCCCTCGTCGAACTGTTTCCCTCCCCTGTTTGGAAGAATTTCCCAAATCATGATAAGTGAATCACCATCGAAGGTGAGGATGAAGATGAAATCACCATCTTTGCAGGCTGCTTGTGCTTTTTCAACCTCTGCATCTCTTCCTTTAAAGTCTGAATCTCTGTCTTTAACAGTTGAACATCCTTGGCATACTGCTTCTTGACAGTAGCCAAGTCCTTTTGTAGAGACTCAACCTGCTTTGCTAATGTGGTACACAAAACCATCAATTCCAATTGGTTTCCACTGCCCTCAGCACTTCCAACTGTGTTACCTGTTGGGAGAGGTGAATCATGGGGTAAAGGTCCAGATTCCTCCATAGTAGGAATAGGTGGAAGTCTAGAACCACCACTGCTTGTTCCTAGACCATAAGGTGCAGAAACTTGTTGTGTTGTCATGAGAGGAGTTGTGTGAGACCTTCTCTCATAGGTTCTTGAAACTGGTGGTGTATAATAAATGTTGGGAACATTAATTATGAGTGTGTTTTGTTCAGATGAAATTTTAGCAAGCATATGAGGTAGGAGAGGTGTAAAAATCATATTGCCATCTTTATTCAAATTTTGAAAAACTTTAGGCTTTAGGCAACTGATTTGATAAACAGTAGTATGAGGTTGCAGTTGAAATTCATTTAGCACAGCTTGCACAAACCTTGGATACATTAAAAATTTGGTTTTACTCTGTACATTGCCTTTCATACTAGTAAAAATATAGTTGGACCAGTTGAAAATCTTATCAGTGACAAGACAAACCAAAGGATAAGCCATGGTTGAACTAAATTGCTCATAAGATGTTTTCTTAGGACTAAGGCAATGTGACAAAGTGTGAATCAAAAATCTCCATTGGGGACAAAAACCACTCTTTTTAAAAGTAGCCTTTTTGTTAGTGGTATCATACCCCATGGATGATAAATTATCATGAATTTTAGACATAGGTAATGTGATGAGACCATTGAGATCATCCAAGTGAAGTACTCTCCTCAGGGATGCCTCAGTAACATCAATAGTTACCCCATCTACAGTGGCTCTTAGAGCATCCATCGGTTCATGTGTATCTCCAATCTCAAGTGTTATGGATGAGAGAAGTCCAAAACTGATTGATTTGAGAGATATAGATTGTGGGTTTTAAAAGCAATGCATACCTTATATGAGTGGTATGAAGAAAGTCCACAATCTGATGAAAAACAGGGCCACTCTTCTCGTTAGACTTGTGTAGGTAGGCCACTAGGTTGTGCTCATCTGCAAATTTCAAAGTTGCCATAGAAACTTTTGATGAAAAATATTATTATGTCAGTAAGAATTGAAGTAATGACTAGCCAATTGAGAGAAAAATATATATAGGGTTAGGGTTAAGAATTGATGCGCAAGTAAAATTATCTTTAGAAAGTAGTTATAATATAGAAAGAATATAATTTACTTAAAATTTTAACCCTATATGTATAACTATCAGTGGTTACTTTCAACGGCTAGTAAAAAATAAACTACTGACATAATCAGTTGTAACGGCTAGAACAACAGTGGTAAAATAACACTGTCAGTGGAAATTGTGAACTAGCAGTGGTAATTTTTCACAAAAATCGCAACCCATTATAGTTTTTAGCAAACTATCAGCTATCAACGGATTTGATATGTCTTTACCATGAGCCGTTTGCTATGGACTAGCCAACTCTTAATCATAAAGATTATGGTGAGTTGATAACCATAAAGTTTTTGGTAAACTATCAACCATAAACGGATTTGTCAAGTCTTTACCAGTAGCCGTTTGCTATGGACTAGTTGATTCTTATGTGTATTAGACATGGTGAATCAATAACCATTTGTTGTGTATCTCAGATATACACCTTTTAACTCCAATTCCCCATCAAAACTTGATATACAAACTCATACAACAATTGCATTACCCTACAACCTCCCCTCAACACCAGAAACATTTATGGATTAAGCATTCCAAGACTTGTTACCAAGTACTGAAATCTTCCCACATCAAGACCTTTTGTTAATAAATCAGCATAGTTGTCATCAGTATGAATTTTGACTACTTGAATTAGTCCCTTTTCATAGCAATCTCGAATGAAATGGTGTCTAATTTCAATATGTTTGGTCTTTGTGTGTTGAACAGGATTCTTTATTATGCAAATGGTATTGCTATTGTCAATATGTATGATGGTATTCATGAAATTGTACCCATAGTCCAAAAGTTGATTTTGAAGCTATAGAACTTGAGCACAGAACTTGCGCTGACTATATACTCGCTTAAGTTGAAGAATTAGCCACCATTGTTTGTTTCTTGCACTGCCATGACACTAACCTTTTGCCAAGAAATTGACATCCACCAGTTGTAGATTTTCTATCCAAGCTAGCTCCAGCATAGTCACTATCTGAGTAAGTAACCAGATCTAAAGGAGAATCTCCGAGTACCACAATCCCGAGTAGGAAATGCTTTAAGATATCTGAAAATCTTCTTTACAGCAGTCAAGTGAGATAACTTGGGAGTAACTTGAAACCTTGCACAGGCACACACAGCAAACATAATATCTGGTCTAGATGATGTAAGATACATCAAAGAACCAATCATAGACCTATACATGTGCACATCAACAGCTTCACCACTATGTTCCTTAAGAAGTAGATGTGTAGTCTTGTCTGAAGGAGTGTTGGAGGACTTTGCATCAGAAAACTTGAACTTCCTTAGTATCTCAGCCACATATTTATCTTGATTAATGAAAATACCATCTGGCTTCTGGAGTACTTGAAGTCCCAGAAAGAATGTGAGTTCACCCATAGAACTCATCTGAAATTCTTCTTTCATCAGTTTCTCAAAATCTTTGCATATCTCTGTCTTTGTAGATCCAAAAATGATATCATCAACATATACTTGAACAAGCAAGATATCATTCTTGTCTTTCTTGATGAACAAAGTTTGATCCACTCTGCCTCTATGAAACCCATTTGCAAGAAGATAAGTAGTTAAGGTTTCATACCATTTCCTTGGTGCTTGATGCAAGCCATACAAAGCTTTAACTACCCTGTAGACTTTGTTAGGATATGCAGGGTCTTCAAAGCCTGGAGGTTGTGAGACATAAACCTCCTCATCTATCTGCCCATATAGAAAAGCACTTTTTACATCCATTTGATAGACTTTAAAGCCCATAAAAGATTCATAGGCTAAGAACAGCCTAATTGCTTCAATCCGTGCAACAGGGTCAAACACTTCTTCATAGTCAATACCCTCCTCTTGAGTATATCCTTGAGCCACAAGCCTAGCTTTGTTTCTGATAACAATTCCCCTTTCATCTTTCTTGTTTCCGAACACCCATTTAGTACCTATTACCTTCTTGCCAGAAGGCAAATCACAAAGCACCCATACCCTTTGAAGCTTAAATTGGAGCAGCTCTTCTTACATTGCTTCCACCCAACTTTCATCTTCAAGTGCCTTGTAAACATTCTTTGGCTCCATTTGTGACAGAAAACACATAAATAGACATTCATTCTTACCTTCATGTATTTTAGATTCATATATTTTACTTATGAATCCATGAACATCAGGCAACTTTGTTTGTCTTCTTTTCTTCACAGGTGAATAGACATCCCCAATCACATTTTCAAGAGGATGTGATTTATGAATAGAAGTGTGGGGAGTCTGAGGAACTGCAATCTCACTTGGCATATTTGAAATTTCAACATCATTGGCTTGAGCTTCCATAGTAACTGGAGTGGTGATTCCCACATCTGGTGTTGCAGTGGAAACACTTTGCCGAACAGTCGAATCTGAATTTCCACTGCTTTTAGAATAGTCAGCATTCAAATTACTATTTCCTTCTTTTTCCAAATCACTAGAAGGATGAACAACTCCCAAGATATCATTATTATCTGCATAGTCCCAAAGAGGTAGACTGAATTCATCTTGATCATCTGCATCCTCTTTGCTTGGTTCATCCTCATCAAGAAACTCTTCGAACTGCATAATCAAAGAAGATGTTCTGTAGAAACAGCACATAGTTCATAGTATTTGTTAGGGTATCAAGGTCAAACAGTCTTTCTAGACCAGTTCCTTTGACATTGACTTTGTTTTCCAGGAACTCAACATGCAGATTCTCTTCAATCTTTTGGGTTCTTAAGTTGAATACTCTGAAAGCTTTACTAACCATGGAATACCCAACAACATACCCTTCATCAGCCTTTTCATCAAACTTGCCCAGATAATCTATGGTATTGAGAATAGATACATGACACCTAAATGGTCTCATGAAGTCAAGGGTAGGTGGTCTTCCCCTAAACAATTCATAAGGTGTCTTGTTCTTTGTCATTACAACTAAAACCCTATTTTGCACATAACATGCAGTATTAACTGCTTCAGCCCAAAAAGTAATTGGCAATTTGGAATCGGCCAACATGGTTCTAGCAGCCTCTATCAGTGTCTTGTTCCTCCTCTCAAAAACACCATTTTGTTGAGGAGTTCTAGCCATACTAAATTCCCTTTTAATACCTTTATCTCTGCAAAACTCATCCATAACTCTATTCTTGAATTCGGTTCCATTGTCACACCTAATGATTTTAACTTTCATATAATATTGGTTTTCTACTACGTGATAAATATCTTGAGGATACCGGTTGTTTCATCCTTAGTTCCAAGAAAGAAAACCCATGTAAATCTGCTAAAATCATCAGTCACCACAAGACAATATTTCTTAAGATTCAAGCTGCTCACTGATGTAGGACCAAATAAGTCCATATGTAACATTTGAAGTGGGTGAGCAATAGAGTTAACCAACTTTGACCTGCAAGAAGCTCTGTGTTGTTTGCCTTTAAGACAAGCCACACAGGTTTGATCATTTTCGAATCTTTTCTGAGGTAAACCTCTCACTAAACCATCTTTGACAATCTTGTTAATGGTTTTGAAGTTAACATGACCAAGTCTGCGATGCCATAACATGGATTCATCCACTGTGGCCTTTGCAAGCAAGCAAGCATAATCATCTTTAGCTACAATGTTGTTCATATCAAAGCTATAGAGATTGCCTTTTCTAGGAACTTTAAGAAGAATCTGACTTTTATCAGGAATCTTAAAATCCTTAGAAAGAACAAAGCACATATCTTTGGTAAAAAGAACATTGTTCATTTTGTCACACATTTGTGACACACTAAAAAGATTGTACTTAAGCTCTTTTACATAGTACACAGGTTCAAAGTCCAAGTTACCAGTTTTAATAACACCTTTACCAGTAACTTTTCCATTTACTCCACCTCCAAAGTGACATACTTGTCCATCATAATGCTCAAAATCGAAAGATAGGACTTGTTGCCAGTCATGTGCCTTGAACACCCACTATCTGTATATACTTGATCGACCTTTTGACCTTTGATGTTCCTGCACATAAGAGTAAAGAGTTAGTTTCTTTTGGGACCCAAGCCATGATTGACTTGGATCTACCTCGTGTATCAATATAGTTAAATCTATCAAAGGTCATTGATACACCATTGGGATTGGTTGTAGAGGTTTTTCCTTTAGGTTTCCATTCCCAACGTGCTGAGGCCTTCACAGCATTGCCCATGTCCCCCCTTTTCTTATTTAAAACCCTTGCAGTGGTAACTTTTGAATGAGCAGTGGTAACTGCTGGTTTCTTTTTAGGAACCCACTGTTGGTTATAATTAACCTTTTTAGCTTGAAAGGTTCTTTTCCCTGTTTGTGCAGATTTTGCAAAAATTATTTTGTAGTTTGCACTTTTAACAGTGACTTAGGGTGGCAGTGTTACAGTTTTGCAAGTGGCAAAAGTTTTGAGGCCACTTCTAAGTTGAACTGCTCTTGGGACCATTTTGCAATGAGAATTAGGGTGTACATTATGTTGATACCTATTAGACTCCACCCTTTTATACCCATAGACTTCCCTTCTCCCAACATGATAGTCACAATAAGCATGTAAATGATCAAAACTACCACAGATATAGCATGCCTTATTGTACATCACAAAATCACTACCTAGTTGTTGAGATTTAACATGATTCCAACTTCTCTGGTTACCCCTAGGAGCTGTAGGCTTGTTCCTATACATCTCAGCATACCTTACAGTTGGTCTAGGTTTATTAACTGGTTTCCTAGGTTCCTCTGTAACAATATTAACAACTTTTGGGATAGAAGTCTCTACATTCTTTTTAACACTCTCATCTACAACAGATGAGTCACTAGCACTCTCAAAAACATCATTATCAAGCTTACTCTCTTCCTCACTCTTCACAACTGTGTCTTTTAAAGGACCATATTCTCTTTTAAGATCCTTAAAATCCTCTATACCTGTATGAGCTAAATCTATACCTGGAGGTGAATGAACACCCCTTAGTGGTGGAGGCGCAGTATTATAACCCATACCAGACTTAGCTTTATTATATATTTGAGCATTCCAAATTTTATCAATTGACTTAGACTGATGATAACATGTGTCTACGATTAAATTGACATTTTCAATTTTCTTTTGGAGTTTTTCAAGCTCCTTTTGGTATGCTTCATTCACAGCAGTTGTATGTTCTACCTCTCTCCTAAGAAGAATCATATCATCATTATAATTTGACTCATTTGCCTGATAGTGCTCTATTTGCTTTTCTAATACTTTCATAGCTCTCCTAAGATTAGCCACAGATAATTAGCATTATATAGCTCTTGCCTTTCATTAGAGTACAAATCATTAAGTCTTTCAACTTCTTTAGCAACCCTACATGTTTTAGAACAACTATCAAAGTTTTGTACCTCAGAATCAGAGAAAGCCATGAGAGCAAATTCAGTAGCAACAAGAGCAGCATCTGAATGTTCTTCTTCTTGTTCATCAGCCATGAAACTCCAATCATAGCTCACACCATCAATAGCCAACATTGCCTTTGGTTCTTCCACAGTTGGTCCCTTCTTTTGCTTGTACCAAGTAGACCTGTTGTCCTTGGTCTTTGGTCTTCTACATTCTCTAGCAAAATGTCCAAACTTGTGGCAGTTAAAGCACTCCACTTTCTTCTTGTCAAATCCTGCAATATCATCACCATTAATGTGGATAGGTTTGCCAGTCTTCTTGTAAAATTTCTTAGCCCTCATGCTAAGAAGAGCTATCTGCCATTTTATATCCATCTCCTCCAAGTCATCTTCATCGATTTGCTCTATGTCTTCATGAGTTAAGACAGAGCCATCAACTTGTGTGGAGATAAAAGCATAAAAGGTAGGATCTCCAATACTAGCAACCTTCTTCTTTGAACCTGTAGTGGTAACATTAACATTACCAGTGGAAACTTTAGAACCTGCAGTGGCAATATCGTCATCACTTTCATCTTCAGAATCATCACTGTCAACAGAAGTTGACAACAATGCCAAGCTACTAGAACCTGTAGCAAGTTTCCCTGCCTTCTTCAACCTTTGCTCAATAAGTTTGAAGTTGTTGTAAAGATCATTGAGCTTCATTGTTTCTATGTCTGTTTTGTTTTCCCAGACAGTAACATTGATTTGAAACTCTGAAGGCAAACTTCTTAGAAACTTCAAATTGAGGTCTTCCTTTTCTACCTCAATGCCAAACACAGTCAGCTGTGTTACAATCTTCTGAAGTTTGGAGAAGATGCTATCAAGTGAGTCATTGCTTGAAGCAGAGAAGTTTTCATAACTTTGCTTTAACAATGTCTTTTGAGTCTTCTTTGTAGCATCATTACCACCAAACACTGAGCAAATCTCTTCAAACAGTTCTTTAGCAGTCTTGAACTTGCTGAATGCAATAATCTGGTCTCTAGGAAGAGTCATCATCAACAGACTTCTAGCTTTAAGATCATTCTTCTTTTGAGCTTTTTCAGCATTTGATTCAGGCACAGAAACTTTCACAACATCCGTGTCACCTACTTTGAAAGTAGTGGTCACAGACTTGAAAGAATCACCAAGTTGAATGATCTCCCATCGAGCATAGTCCTGTATGAGGAAGTATTGCTCAATAAGTATCCTCCACATCTCAAACTCATTAAGCTTAAGCTTAGGGAGTCTGGGTGTAGAAGAAGAGTTTGATTGGTTGTTTTCCATCTCCATTGAATTGAGTGAGTGAGACAAGCTAATTCCTTGGATCTTCTAAAACAAAATATCAGAACCTTAGCTCTGATACCACTTGATGGATCTAGGACACTCTCCTTGTGTCAATGATATTTTGTATGATATTATCAAGCAAGCGGAATTTACTTAAGTAATACTTAGAAGACGAATTATATGATGTATGAGAATAAACACAAGTTAACACAAAACTCAAGCTCCAATATTATTAATGAATAATACGAGTGATCTTAACTTATCACTAGGGTTACACCTTGAAGCTTTCGTAGGTAATATTATATGTTATACGTACCTAAGACAATGACCTAGGATCTCCTTTTATACAACAAGGAGTCCTTTACAAGATAAGTATAAAGCTAACATAATAGAATATACACAAGATCTATTCTATACTTATCTAGACGCGTTTAACCTTATCATAAACTGATAGCAGTAGTAATGAAGAACTTGCAGCGGGAATACGTTTCCACTGCTAGTGTTAATCCAAGCAGTGTAAACCACAACTATCCACTATCCGTGGTAACGGATTATTCCCAACATATGTTCAGTTCGTTTACATTCCTAATTTATAATATCCTTCCAAAAACAAGTATAAAAAAAGGGATAATTACATATATATCCTTTCAAAGCCTCATAATTGCACATATATATCAAACAAAGACTCATAATTGCATATATATCCTTCCAAAGCATTACAATTGTCAAATGTATCCAAATGATTATTTTAAATATATGTAATAGAAAAAAAATGTCTAATAATTATAATTAACGTATAAAATGACGATAATACACCTTTTTTTTTATTTTTTTTACAGTTACAAAGTATCCTTTAACCATTTTTTAAGAAAAGAAAGAGCAACCATATTCGACAACTCAACTGTATTCGGCATCGATGAATCTTGAATAAGAATATTAACAGTACCATTCATCATTCCATCTAAACGTTATATATAATTATATATAGATCAAATGACATAATAAAATTTAAACCAATATAAGTACAAAACATGACCAAAGCCAAAAACCCAATAAGACAATTGGAGCATGGCCACGAGATGAACAAAAAAAGTCACAAAATAGAATCAAACAAAAGCCCACACTATGACATCAACTAACAAGCATAAACAAGAAAGGACACCACTGCACTACTAGAGATAGAAAAAAACCCCGAATCCGATGGAGAATCCGATACCCGACCCCGATTTGACCGGGGAATCCCCGAGTTGACCGGGTATGGGGATGGGGTTGGGGAATCCCCGATATTGAAAAGCGGGTATGGAGGCGGGGACGGTAATATCCTCGGGTCCCCAAATGTCTTTTTAGTATAAATACAATTGTATATTTTGTCAAGTGATATCAATATATCACTAGTTGAATTATATATATTCAATAAGATGTGTTAAAGTTTTTTTTTAGTACCAAAATTGACTTAAAAAATGGTTATAAAAGCAAGTATTTTTTTAACAAATTGTAATTAATATAGGGCTAATAACCTATTAAAGCATCATACTTGTCACAAATATTAGTTCGACGTAGCGAACAAAAAAAATAGCTCTTCTAGACATTAAACTTGAAATTCTTGTCTTCCTTTGAGTAAAATAAATTTGTGATGACCATTTTACCCTTAAATTTATAAAAATTGCATCCTTTGTCCTAAGTATATATTATACCACACAAATCTTCCACACAACACAAATCTTCCACACAAATCAAAAAGATGATAAACTCTTATCCTCACCCACACCGATCTAAACACAAACCAAAAAAAAAACAGATCCATCAAATCCAGATTTCGATCTAAACACAAACCAAAAAAAAAAAAACAGATCCATCAAATCCAGATTTCGATCTATCCAAAACAACAACACCCACACATACCTAAAAGAAACTGACTCAAATTCAAATACACACCAAAGAATCGTGTCAAAATCGTTATCCCATCACACCTAGAATACCAAACCTCTAAACCTTCAAATCGTGCGGTATCTCGAGCAATAGAGCCGGTGAACAAGCCGTAGGGAATAGAACTGGGGTGACCTTTAAGGGAGGTAATGATAAGGTTTATGGTGAGTGAAAGAGGGAGACAATTGAGTTAGTAAATAGGTGTGAACCGGAGTTGATATTTATAATAGTTTGGGAGTATTGTCGGAAATGGGGCGACTGTGATGGTAAATGGGTTTGAATCAATGTTTGGGATTATTGTTGTAAAGTGGGTTCACTGAAGGTAAGCTTGTTCCTGAATAGGTAGGCATAAAAAATCAAAGAGTGAAAAAATCCGTGTCGGTTGCTCATATCAGTTACACAAAAACAAAAAACTGAACCATTCACTGAATAGGAGTGGTGAGAAATTGTGTTGTAATGAGAAGTGAGAATCATGTGAGAAGCTGAGTTGAGGTATGTTGATAACGGGTCAACTGATATTTTTGATTACGAGTTGAACCCGAGATGTGCAAAGAGCGAAAAGGATTAGGGTGTGACGTTTGGTGTTTACAGGATTATTTATATTCATAGCTTTATTTATTTGGATTTTCTGTTGGTGCTATATGATTGTATTATCATGGACTTATGTTTTTGATTTGTTTTTTTTGTTATGGAATCCGTTATGGAATCTGTTATGTAAGGGATGATGGACGCAATTTTTTCCAAACGACAGGGATCACTTATGTAATTTAGCCTAGGGACGATGCATGCAATTTTCGCAAACCCACAGGGACCATTTATGTAATTTGGAAGGGTAAAATGGTCATAATACTCAAAGGAAGACAAAAATTTCAAGTTTAATGTCTAGAAGAGCTATTTTTTTTGTTCGCTACATCGAACTGACATTTGTGATAAGTATGATGCTTTAATAGGTTATTAGCCCATTAATATATTATGAAAGGGCATTTGGTAATTTTATTCTTACGATGTTGAAAACATACGATTTACAAGTTGCAAGATGTATCGATACTAACAGGCCTGTAAACTAACATGTCTGTGACATTATTTATAATTTCATTACTTCGTCTCACCATTCAAGCTGTATATGCATATCAAAGATTATACGTTATCACCCGATTAGTAATGATGATAATATGTCATATTGAAACGAATAATGTTTAGCCAACTTATTGTGATCATATAATAAGGCTAAGTACACATAATTCATTATTCAATAATTAGTTAGCTTTAGTTTCTAAACAAGTTAATAATGTATAGAATGTAGATTTGCAAACTTTTGAAAACTTGGAAAGTGTGGCTTGTATTGGTCTATATGGTTGTTCAAAACACATAAAAGTTTTACATATTTCAACTGTGTAACGGGGAAAAATCCCCGATTCCCCATTGGGGATCCCCGTTCCCCATCGGGGATGGGGATGGGGACTTATTTGTCAAACCTGACGGGGATGGGGACGGGGATGGTAATAGCTATTGAACTTTGGGGATGGGGATGGTATCGACCATTCCCCGCAAACCCGGCCCCGTTGCCATCTCTAGGCACTACCACAGTTTTGAGGTCGATTATAATTCGACAAGGGGTCATCTAAATACACCATGATAATTAGTTAATCATTGACTTTATTATAAAAAATATATAAAATAATTCTAGGGGACATGATTACTTTTATCAATGTAACATTAATGAGTCATCCAAATTCAGTTTTGAGGTATTCAATGTAAATTAACCCTTTCTACCGTGTTCATGCTTTCTCAATTTTTTTTATTTTTATTTTTTACTTTTGTCATATACATATACATATAATTATTTTTTACTTTTGTCATATACATATACGTACTTATATATAAGTGAACAAATAATACAAATTTTGTTAAAAATGAATAATTAAAAATACAATATAAATAACGTTACATAATTACTTTGTTAGGTCAATATTTTCCGGAATACGATAATAATATTCGCAAAACACATTCTGACGACTAACATATGTGTCCTCCCATCCAGATGCATTTTCACTTTTATATGTAATCCAAAGTGGATGAGTTAACGGTAATGGAAAACCTTCGCGTAGTGTCGCTTTAATATAATGGTTACCATTCACATGAGCAATCACAATTTTCTCGTGTGGTTCCGATTGTGGTGGTCTCGACCAAAGCGGAAAACTCGTGGTGCAGCCTCCAACATTTCCTCCATCAGTTAAACTTATAACAACTCTTTTTATATCTTTGAGGCAATAACCAAACCCGTGTTTGGCATTTCCATCCATTTTCCAGCTTTTTTTACGGTCTTATAGATTGTTTTATAACCTCTCGTTCCAAATATATACTTGTATTTTTGTTGGTTAAAATCTAACTCCTGCACCAAATCAGACCGAATACGACGCCACTGATCTTGAGGTAGACCGAGAGCGACAACGACATATCAAAATCCGCAATTTCCATCACCTATGACATCTTGTAAATCTGTAACATAAGGATGGAAAATATGTGGAAGTTGATTCAAAAATCTTTTCGGAACGCGTTTCGTGGACGATTGGCTCACATATGAACTATGTCTCGGAGGTTCCTGGTTTAAGTCTAGGAACATGTCACGTTCCCGTGTTTCATAGTTCGAGCATGAACTATGTCTTGGTCTTTCCTCGTTCAAGTCTACCCCGAAAAGCCTGGTTGATTGACTACTTTTACTAGGATCTTGAACTTTCGGATCAACAAACTTCTTTTTTTGTTGTTTCTTCAAGCTTGGTCGTCCACCACGTGTGGGAATGCACGCCATATATTAAAGGATGTGGGGTGAACAAAAAACAGAGCTTCCAACTCATTCGTAACATCATTTGTAGAAAAATCATGAACATAACCATTAGAGTGTAAAAGAGACGTAAGAATCTGCGTTGAAATTTTTATAATTCTTTTTTCTTTTTATTTATTGAAAAGAAATAAACCAAAATATATAGGAGAAAAAACATTAAAATAGTTTTACCTTCATCGTACTTTTTCCAACTCTTCCGGCCTTGCGAATTTTTGATTGTGCATTATATATATATCTTTGAGTGTTGACACGTTATCTTTATTTTGCGCATTTATTATTGACAATATGTCACGTGGCTCCACATTCTTCTTTGTCAAATCTTCAACCAATTGATATTCTTCTTTAGTCAATCGCCTCGCATATGAATGCCCCTCCATATGTTGTGCAAGGAGATGATTATCTTTATCACATATCACACTCATCAACCAACCACCATACATATTTGAATACTTTCCTACCAACTGGAATGGATAATTAATCTTTCTGGTAGCAGAGTTTTTACTTGTTTCATTCGGTTTATATTCACCACCACGATCACACATAAGCATGCCTTCATAGAAAAAACCACTTTCGTTCGTGTATGATTTTTGAGTTACAATGACATAACCGAGAGACCGTGCCTTAGTTTGCGCCCAACCTTTTAAGTCTTCACGAGTTTTGAACACCTAAAATTAAATTTGTTATTGTTAATGAAAATATCCACTTCTAAAAGAATAACATATATTTATTAATTATTTTCTATGATATAAAATACTCATTAGTGAAAAATGGCGATGTATGCATATTTTCATCCAAAAAAGACATTTTCTTGTATCAACTTAAATAAGCTCCTGAAAAAAAAAAAAAAAAAAAAAAAAGCCCCACCAAACCCCAAAAAAACCCAACTTTTTAAAACCCTAAAATCCTTATTTTTTCCCAGCCTCCACATTTTCCAGCCTCCACCTTATATTCTTTCATCTATAATACCACCACTGTCAAACCGCTATACAACCACTGTCAAACCGACACCACTATAATACCACCGTACCACCACAAACCCCCTTACCATCACCATCTGGACGAAAAAAACCACAACCACGAACATGTTTGTTTGGATCTGGACGAAGGGTTTGTTTGGATCTGGATAAAGCCACAACCAGTTTTGGTGTGGAGCCCAACGATTTGAATGGAGCAAGAGATGGAAAAAATAGCAAACTGACAAGTGAGGCCCACGAACAGGTGTGTTTGAAACCACAACCAGTTTTGGTGTGGAGCCCACGAAAAGGTTTGTTTGAAATTTTTTTTGTTTGGATCTATTACGAACGGGGTGTTTGAGTCACTGCCGGATTTTTTTTTGTAGAGAAAAGGTGAGATTACTAAAAAGGTGAGATTTGTGGTAAGGATGAGATGACAGATTGGACATATAATGATTATGTTATACGTATAATCATGTTTTTGTTTCGGCTTTGAGATGGTTCCTGCAAGACGTATAATGGTCCAAGGATTTGTTTAGGCAAGGAGATGGTTCCTGCAAGTGTTGATGGTGGTGAGCCTGTTTTTGTTTCGGCTCTAACATCAAAGATGAAAGGTGGATTTCCGGTGAAGATTTAAGGAACGAAAAAGATAATAACTTGTATTGCAATATAACATTGGTGGATTACCTTGTAACGTTGAATGATATTACAGATTGTTAGTACTTAAAAATCAAATTTAGACAACTTATATAACATGATTATGTCATATTTTAACTTTAATTAAATTTGTTAGTTAGGAAGCTAGGAAATAAAGTTTGTAATTTTCAAAATATGAGAACCCGTAGGAGAATGAGTTAAGAGAGTAGTGGGGTGATATCTTTTTGAAAAGTGGTATTGAATGTTTAAAGCTGACTTGAAAAGAGCTATTGAATGTTTAAGTTGACAGAAAAAGCTATTCCCAAAATGTTTAGAAAGTTAAAAAGTGCTATTCCTTATATTGACTAGTTGACTAAAAAAAAGTCTTGGTGAATTTAGTAATCACTGACTGTCTTGAGAGGAAATTGAAGAGTATCTGCTACAACAGTAATGATCGATTTTTTATATTTATAATTAGAACAAGGGTATAATCATAATTTAATATCAATATTAATTATTAGACATTTTTTCTATTAAATATATTTAAAATAATTATTTAGATATATTTGATAATTTTAAGGCTTTAGAAAGATACATATGCAATTATGAGTTTTGGTTGAATATATATACAATTATAAGGTTTGAAATGAAATTTATGCAATTCCTCCTAGAAAAAAGTATAGTATATAGTAGAGATGGCAAAACGGGCGGGCCAGGGCAACGGGTTAAACGGGCACTAGCCCAATGGGCACGGGCTTGAACGGGTACGGGCTTAAACGGGCCAAACGGACTCATGTTATACGAATCGCTTTAGAAAATAAATAAAACGACAAAAAAAAAAAAAAATCTCAAACGTAACAACTCATTTATATTTAAGTAACTATCTATAAGTTTTTCACTAAAAACAATTTAATATTTTCCAATTGAGAGAAAAACATATGCTCATTAATGCTCATTTAACTTTTAAATACGCGATACATGCCTATTAAAAAAAAAGAAAAAAGTAGGCAAAGTATGCTAAAATCTTTTAAAAAATTGCCGTTTTATCCCATTTCTTTGATTTTAGCCTTTTAGGCATTGCCACCCTCTATTATATACGCTCAGTTCTCGAGTTGAAATGGAAGAGGAAAGTAAAGAAAATTGAAAGTTTTTTGTGTTTTCGAGTTTTTTTTAAAGGAGAAAAGAGAAATGGAAAGGAAATAGGGAGGAAGATTTGTTAAGTAAATCTTCCACCCTCTTTTGGGAGGAAAGGGAAAGGAAACGGAACCGTATGTTGTATAAAGACTAATATACCATTTTTAAAACATTTGACATTAACAATTAAAAGGCATATATGTAATTTGACCAAGTTATTTTCCTTTTCCTCTCACTCAAGAACATGATTATGATTAATTTACTTTTTCTTTCCTCTATCTCAATAACATAACAACTAACACTTACTTTCATTTTTCATTTCTTTTCTCTTTTTTGTTCTTTTACATTTCCTTTCCATAAAAACTCGAGAACCGAGACAGTGTTGAGGGGAGTAAGCAAATGTATTTGAACCTGAAAGGACTAAAGCTGAAAAGCGTAAAACCCTTGCCACAAAACACAAAACCTTGGCTCAATCCCGCCTGCCTGCGACTCTTGTCGATCTCCCTTCAGCCGTCATTCCGGTCAATCAGGTATTCTTCATGTGTCTGTCTGTATAATTTAATTTGAAGCACAAATATATTTAAGTGAAATAATAAATGCTAATCCATCAATCAAACTGATACAAATACTTTTATGTAAATGTAAATAGATTTGCTGCTAGATAATGCCTTTCGTTCTTCAAGTGCCCGTTAATCTACTTGGACGACAACAACAACAAAATGTTGTTTCGCTCACAAGGAGTAAACGTTGTACTGCTTTTGGCAAAAAACAAAGGTCTATGCTTTCGATATCGGCTACACTAGCAACAAACAATCATGCTCTTCCTATCATGGTACTATTTTTACCCTTTTATACGCTCAACACTTTTATTCGTATATACGTCACTTTTGAATATTGTTTAGGTGAATAGCTGTATGGGGAAAATGGGTGAGGCAGTTATCGAGGCGGGTATATCTGCGGGGCTTCATATTGTTCCTGCATCGTTTGGTATTCAAAAAGATGCTGGCAAGACAGTTGAAGTGGGAGGGAAGAATATTCAAGTGTACGGTCCCTCTGATAGAGACACCACTTTAGCATCTATTGTTGAACAATATCCAAATCTCATCGTGGTGGACTTCACAGTACCTAATGCCGTCAATGGTAAACATGCAATTCTTTGATTTCTATGATGTCGTGTAATATATATTACCATATTAGTTTAGTGCGGTCACTATTGTTATCTATCTGCAGAAAATGCTGAGTTATATTGCAAAAGTGGAGTGCCTTTTGTGATGGGAACTACTGGTGGAGATAGGGATCTTTTGTATAAAACTGTGCAAGACGCGAATCTTTATGCCGTGATCTCTCCTCAAATGGGAAAACAGGTGAAAAATGTTTATGGTATTGTTTGATGAATACAATTGTTAACGCTTTTTCTTAAAAGATGTTTAGTCCCATAGTCGCTTATTTTGTTCAGGTTGTGGCGTTCTTGGCAGCCATGGATATTATGTCCAAGCAATTTCCTGGAGCATTCTCCGGATATACTCTAGAGGTACTTGTCCCTATCTACTCTAACAGATGCCAGTAGTTTTTGATTGTTGGTTTGTTTGGTTTGTGGTTAGATGTAGAGTTGATTTTGTACATAACTTGACACAGTTGTATTGTTAATTTTCTTGGTTATGGTTCTTAATCTGTTCCTTTCCTTATGGCAAAGTCGTATAATTTATTACTATTATACTAAAGGGGCACCCAAAATGATGTACCAAGGCTGGATTTTGGTGCAAATACTACGCATTTTGGGAACACTAGCCTGGACGGTCGCTCTGTCTATTGGATGATTATAATCTTTTACTGTAAAACTGTGAAAGTAATAACAGAAGAACTGCTCTCACCAAATTAGACGTCATTAGCCACGTATTGCTACATACTGAAAGAAACTGATCATCGATGATAGGTTAATGCCTTTCTAATTTTGATCATATAGAGTTTCAGGTCTCGTATTTACGATATAGTTAGATCAGAGCAAGTATTTATGAACACTGGCAGACTTCTTCTGGCGAGCAGTTGTTTGACTCTTCATTGTCCAGATTCTAGAAAGTTTTGCGGATTGTTAGAATTATAGTAGTATTAGTATTAGGTTATTTAAGTCGTATTAAGGCCAAGCCCATTATTATTAACCTAACTTAGTTTCCAAGCTGATTAAAGGTTATATTTAGACATAGTCTTGTAATTTCACAGTTTTAATTAAGGCAATACAATGTAGTCATTTGTCCATTACCCTGATTGCTTACCAACTCTGAGCTTTAGGTACAAGTCGCTGAAATAATAGTCATTCTCCAGTGCCTGACTAATTGTTAGCGGTCCGGAGGGATCCCGTTTTTGTTTGAGACTTAATGAGCTCGTTTTCGCTCCGTCAGTTTGTTTTTAGTTCGTCATATTTTTAGTAGCTGTGGGTGAATCATGATCTGAGATTCTTAACCGTTAGATCGTCTTCAAATTCGTACATTATGTTCTAGGCACATAGTTTTAGCTTTTGACGATTCAGTTTTTTAGTCGAAGTTTTGAAAAAGTCACAGAAACAACCTGTTGAAGTTTGCTGTTTTCCGTTTGTCACATTCTGCCCGCCTGCGGGACAATAGCCGTAACTCTTTCGTCAACCGTTGGATGGTCGTGATTTTTGGTTTGTAGCTTCTGGACACATAGATCTACAATCTTATAGTCTTGTAATTTTACAGTTCTAGTTAAGGCAATACAATGTAGTCATTTGTCCATTATCGATTGTTTTCCAACTCTGTTTACACGGATAATACTTCTTGATTCAGTGCTTCACAAAGTTCACCTAATTATATGAAAAAGTAAAAAAAGTAACAAGGGACTCCATATCTGATTGAAAGCAAATATCGCAAGTGAATAAAGCTGTTTCTTCGTAGCCATTAAGACTGTTTAGTGCTAACAACGTCAATGATTTTCAAAAAAAACGTTTTTACAAAGATATCTGTATTTGCGTTATTTTTTCAAAAGTTTTCTTAGTTGACTTATATGTTCTTAGAATTGTCCATTTAAACTCATTTACCTATGCATACGTCGATCTGGCATTCGTTTTATCTGCAACAGGTCAAATGGGTAAAATAAAAAATCTCCTAAATAGGAAGTTGGTCAAAAGTTCGAAATTCTCTCAAAGTGTTTTAGACTTTAGTATGAATTACAACTTCCTACATTGTTTTATCCATCGGATTCGAGCTGGATGGGCAAGATGGAGGGCGGCGTCGGGAGTCCTTTGTGATAGGAACGTCCCTTGTAAGTTAAAGGGAAAATTTTACAAGGTGGCGATTAGACCGGCTATGCTGTATGGGTCCGAGTGTTGGCCCATCTCCAAGGCGCATGCTAACAGAGTAGAGGTGGCGGAATTGAGAATGTTAAGATGGACTTGTGGGAAGACCTTGCTTGACATGATCCCAACGGTGTTTTGAGCAAAACTTGAGGTTGGGAATATTATCGAAGATGAGAGAGGGAAGGCGAGGTGGTTCGCCATGTCGAGGAGAGGCACAATCACGCGTAAGAAGAGTCGAAGCGCTAGTAGTTGATGGTGTGAGAAGGAGGGGTAGACCGAATCTCAGGTGGGAGGATAGACTTAAGCTCGACATGAAGGAGCTGCTCTTGTCCGAGGACATGACCTCAGATAGGAATTCGTGTAGAGATAGAATTAGGATTTGCGGGTAGTCCAGGATAGGTGTTAGTTGTTTTTTAGGGTCTTCTGCTGCCTTGCCTAGGTGCCCTTTTTTTGCCTCTGCCTTAGTTTAGGCCCCTTGCGTGTTTTGCTTTGCCCTTTGTTGCCCCCTTAGGTTGCCTTTTTGCCCTCGCTTTAGGTCTCGTCTTCCTTTGTTTTGCTCCCTTAGGTTTACCTGCCTTTGCTTTGCTTTTGGTTTACCCTTAGGTTGCCTTTTGCCCTTAGGTTTGGTTTTTGTTTCTGGTTTGCTGTGTGCTTTTATTTTGCGTTGGTGCGTGTTTGGTCTGCCCCTTTTCGCCTGCTTTTGCTTGCTGCCTTTATGCTTCCTTTTGATCTCTCTTCTCTTCTTTCCCACCCGCACACGTGCACTAGCCGGAGGTCTCATTGGAAGCAGTCTCCTTACCCCCGGGTTTATCCCTGGGGTAGGGGTAGGTGCTGTCTACATTCTACCTCCCCCATACCCTGCCTCGGCGGGATTGGGTATGTTGTTGTTGTTGTTGTTGTTGTACTTTGTTTTATGCAAAAAAGTAGACTGCATTTGTAATAGTAAAACTCTTTGATTTATGGTAACCACGCTGTTTATCAAATAGAAAAATAAACATAGGATTAGACCACATTTTTCGGGTTAACTTAACCTGATCAGAACCATACTAAAAACACACCCGTTTTGACCAGAACCCGTTATATTATTACCTATATAACCCAACCCACCAGAAACCCACTTTTTTCATCTCTATTTTCTTCTAATGGCAATTTTGTAACAGGTGTTGGAATCTCACCAAGCTACCAAGTTGGATACATCTGGAACAGCAAAAGCTGTCATATCATGTTTTCAGAAATTGGGGGTCGACTTTGACATAGATCAGGTAGGTCACAGTAATTCATGTCAACCAATAACTTATCCTTTAATTTACATGTTATTTATCATTGTATGTGTAAAGAATGCCTTATGTAAGACATGTATGATATATGCTGCATGCTGTTCTTTTGAAGCAAATATTAACCTATGTGGTTTCACTTAGTAAATTGCAACTTTTCGATTTGAGCAAATAACTTCTGTAACCGCCGTACTTGACGCTTTCTATCAAAATAACTATCCTGTTTGGAAAGTAACCCACAAAATTCTGTACTTGCAAAGTTGCAATACATGATCAATCTGTCTAAAATTTCTATAGTGGCTTTCTTTAGGGAAACATTCATAAACAATGGTAACAAATGTTATTCGCAGTTACATGTATGTTTTATCCAGCTAAGATAGTTGTTTTGATGCTAAGTATCAAGTAAATTGGTTACATAAGGAATTCACTTTTCTTATGTTTGTTATTTCATTAGGTCTATAATCCTTAATCATAAAACACAATATTGGCGCTTCCTTGTACCAGGAATATATGGTCATGATATAACAACATCAGAAACTAGTTTATGTCTATTATAATATTTTTATTTTCCAAGCATCTTGTAAATTTGTAATGCTACATTATCTGTATAAGTTCTTATCTTAACATTCTTTTTAATGTTTATTCGATATTTTTTATCAGGTACAATTGATACGAGATCCAAAACAACAAGTTGAAATGGTTGGTGTACCGGAGGAGCATCTTAATGGACATGCATTCCATATGTATCATCTGACATCCCCTGATGGAACGTAAGCTCATGATTTATTCTTGAACTGGGAGAGGGGGGGTTTGAATCTTTTACAGTGAGCAATCGGATTATGTGTTTGTTTTCTCTTTGTAGGGTTTCATTCGAGTTTCAGCACAATGTTTGTGGGAGATCAATCTATGCTGAAGGTGCTATTGATGCTGCACTTTTTCTCGCTAAGAAGGTGCTAACTCTTTTCTCTGCTAAATAAAAAATATTAAAAATAAAGAATCGGTAGCAAAAACACCATCAAACTATATCTTTTTAACGGGGTGTTTTGATGGGCTTGTTGAAAGTGATTATGTGATACCGATACTTCCAATCAAATGATTAGTTGTTATAAGACAGGTTGTAGAATAGTGTGTGGGTTGTGTAATAATCACATAATAAGACATGTGAGTTCTTGTATAACCTGATTATCTAAAAATTGATGGGTCGGTTTACCAAAACGACATTTTTGACGATAAAAAGGAGATGTAGAATTGACAGATGTTAACTATCAAGTTAGGTGAAAATTAGGGTAAATAGTTCATTTTACTTTACCCTTAGATATATAACTTGTTGCAGCTAGAATGAAAGTAATTATCCAAAACAGATTACTTGACCTTTAGATAATAAGAACCAAAATCTGTTCAAGAACAATTTAAGCTGAGTCATAACTAGAGACTTGGCTCCACGACACAAACCTTAATTCCTGCTGGTGCTTGATTTGGCAAAATAATCTAATCATTGAAGCTATTTTTGACATGCAGATCCAATCTAAGGCAGATAAGAAGATATATGACATGATTGATGTCTTACGCGAGGGTAACATGCGCTGAGAGTCGACATGTGTTTGTTAGCTTAGATGAGGTTTAGTCATAATGCAGATCTGTTTGGTAGATCAGAAGACATCTTAAGTGGACGTCAATCATAATGTTTTGTGTTCCCAGTTAGCGTATAGGCGTGTGCTTAAGTTGTTTTTGTCAGTTTTATCATGAAATATGAGCTTGTGATTAATTTAAGACATCTTTGCTAATTTGTAGGGAATTTTGCCATATATGTATTTTTAACATACACGATGATGAAACCCATAGTGTTGTAGGCTTGTAGCCAGCATTTTGTCAATCTATGATGTCCTATTTGGTTTTTTTGTTGCTGATGAATTTTGGTAAAC
The DNA here is from genome assembly GCA_910596185.1 of Chrysanthemum makinoi. Taxonomy (NCBI): domain Eukaryota; kingdom Viridiplantae; phylum Streptophyta; class Magnoliopsida; order Asterales; family Asteraceae; genus Chrysanthemum; species Chrysanthemum makinoi. Next base: position 81,320,049 of record OU343219.1, on the reverse strand, counting down.
CTTAAGGAGCTAATGGCCAATGGGTCAAAATGGTACAGAATGTCTCAAGTGGGTTGGGACAATGCTTTGCTTCTGTTTTGTAAATGATACACTTCATTAATGTATATGATTAGCTGTTATATAAGTGAAAGTCAATATCGTTACAGCAATGATCATCTTTTTTACACAATCATTTAGAAGGGTTAATGATCCTAATTAAGGCATCTGAGTGATGACTATGATGGCGTGTGGATCCAGATCCACACAAAAAGTGCCTTCATCAAGCCTAAACATTGTCAATCTTAATACAATGTTTTGTTTAGCACACTTGGTATGTCTAACTAACTGGCTTGTTGCTTATGATGCATGTTTTTGTCTATCCTTTCCGAATTATCCCTCCATCTAATTCTTACTCATTCGCGTTGTTCCATCCGTACTCTTCATTGGTTTGTCAAGTGAAGTTTCTAATCGTTTATTCTGGTTATTGAATTTTAAAAATATATATACACTAGAGACACTTTATTTTGCTTACATACAAATTCATATTTAAAAGGTAAACTTAAGTTCATATTTTTCATTTTTATATCTTTTTGTCTTTATTTTTTTATTCACATTTTTTTTAATTCACATTTTTTATTTTATTCACGTTTTTCCCTATATATGCGTTTTTTTTTAATTTGCGTTTTTTTAATTCACGTTTTTTTATTCGCGTTTTTTTTTCTTTGCTTTCATACGTTTTCGTCCGTTTTCATACGTTTTCATCTGTTTTCGTTCGTTTTATACGTTTTCTCCCGTTTTCATATGTTTTCGCCCGTTTTCATATGTTTTCGTCCGTTTTCATACGTTTTCATCAATTTTCTTTCGTTTTCGTCCATTTTTCCTACGTTTTCAGATGTGTTTTTATGCTTTCATACGTTTTCGTCCGTTTTATTACGTTTTCGTTCGTTTTCTTACGTTTTCGTCCGTTTTCGTACCTTTCTGACTATCACAAGTGATATTATGTGATATTCAGAACATTACTTGTGATTTTCTGAATACCACTTTGTGATATTCTGAATATCATTTGTGATTTTCTGATTATCACTTTGTGATATCAGAATATCACTTTTGTGATATTCTGTGATATTCATAATATCACAAAGTGATTTTCAGAATATCACATATCACTTTTGTGATATTATGTGATATTCTGAATATCACTTGTGATTTTCTGAATATCATTTTGTGATATTCTGAAAATAACTTTGTGATATTATGAATATCACTAGTGATTTAGTGAATATAACTTTGGACCGATAAATATCGGTCCAAGGTAATAGAGGAATGCAGTTCGAGGATACATCTGTATTATCTATCGTACCTCTATTTGGATCTTGGTTTTCATTTGATTGGTTCATTGTAACGATGTCTACAACTGATATAATTACTAAATTAAGCACTATCATGGTATAGCATATATTTTAGCAATTCTTATTGACACAATTTACCATTTGTTTTCATGGTATAGCATGTATTCTACTATCAGCTAGTAGCACATAAATGTAGACTTTTGTCAACAAATTTTAATAAAGTGATCAAGTAACACACAAAATAACCAAGCATAATCAAGCATGTTGACAGTATGTATATCAGTAGATTGATCACAAAACACTAACCAAAGTTTATTTTGCCTACTGTCACATAATATAAAGGCCTTTATGTTAAAAAAAACAAAGCTTAGTTAATGGGTAAATGTATTTTCATCATGCATTCTAGCCATCAAATAAACAATATAAAATGTATGCATTCTAAAGTGGCATAAAATATATTTCTTGAAAAGAAAAAAGATGACACACAATAGACATATTGCCATGCCTGGTTGCATAGTGACCCAAATAAGCCTTTCACTAATATGGTATCATCTTAGTAGTACATTGAGTGGATCGAGTGGTAGTCATTACCCAAAGAAGTCTTTCCAAATTTTGATACATGTGAAAGCAAAATCATTTATACCAACATGTTTCAAGAATCTCAATAGTAACAATCTTAATTTGCAGACTTTACACAATATTGTCATTTACTTGTTTTAAAGTCATGATAACAGTCTAAATCATATAAAAGGAACATATGTTTTACATATAGGAATTGATAACTGCAAGAGTTTTACCTAATATTTAATGAGATTTAATGTGTATTAAGGATGCAAGAGTGTTCTTCCCTCCCAGCTTCAATAACTGCACGAATACATGAAGTTCAAAATAGTGTAACATTAATTCACATTAAATATATATTATGACTACAAACCTTATTAAAAAGAATGGAAATACAACCTGAATCAAAGAGGTAAATTAAAAAAAAAAAAAAAAAAAAAGTATGACATATATATATGAACATTAACCTTATCAATTAAGTTTTAAAATTTGAACTTTAAAACTTTATACTTATCTACTAATTTGCTACCAAAAGCATCTCCCAACCATGATTTTCTCAAAGAACTTCTCTTTGTTTAGTATGGCCAACATCCATCTTTTTTGTCAACTTATAAAATATTCAGATTTTGGTAACTCCTTCATGGGTTCATCGTTATTTTCAATAATATCACATGTGTGGTCATTTTCAATAATATCATATTGTCTTTAAAACAACACAAAAGGGTCATCATTTCTACATGAAAACCAGGTTTTTGATTGCTTTTATGCTCAAAAAGTTAATTATAGACAAAAGGGTCCTCATAAAAAAGCTTGAACATTAAAAGAGCAAAGAAAGGGTCATAATTTATAAAACATGGTTTCTGAAGATTTCTACTGGTGTAAAAAGGATTTTGAATATTCATGTTTATGAGTTTATGACCACAGTCTTAAAAAAAACAATATTTTGATTGTTTGGTTAATATTATTTTTTATTTGAAGGATGGAAAATTTAGGCAAATGAGCATTTGGTGATGATAATGTGACTGATGATTCTTTAGATAATATTTTCTTTAACCTTGAACAAACAATAGAAGGGTCATTACAATATATGGACAAAACGAATGTTTTCATTTGCATTATTCAAAGAAACTACAATACGTATGAAAACAAAAAGCTTAAACTAACAAGCTATTAATCCTTTATTATAGGAACTACAAAAACAAAGAACCTAAGAAACACCTGGAAGGAAATAATGAAAATGCAATACTAAAAATACCCTAATAATATCAAGTATTAGGATTTACATTTAAGAACTCAAACATGTCCATAAATGTCTTCATCATCTTCATCCTCATCAAATAGTTGATACAACCTTCTTTTTCCAGTTATTTTGACGCGGGGTATGCTCTTTCTCTTAACCCTAAGCTTGGGCACATCATCATCAAGAATTTCCTCACCAACAAAGTCATCGTCAACATTTTCCTGCATGTGAAACAAATAAATTTAGTAATATGTTAAGTGAAGTAAGCAATGTTAAATTAAGTGCAAATGTGCAATGCTACATTAATAGGGGGTGTTGCATTTTGTTCTTCATTTGGTCCTTCATCAATAGTTTCATCAGCAACAATAGCAGGAACCGTGATAGTATTATCGTTGTTGTTACCTTTGTTACCTTCTTCCCAATGAGAAACACCTTCCCAGTCAAAGACATCCTACAAACATAAAACAAATCATATATATATATATATATATAATCCGGATCAATTGAGAAGGTTTTTATTTTGAGAAGATTGAGAAGGTTTTCAAAAACGATAGATTTTTAACTTTGATTCATGTTTTTCAAGCGTAAAACTCATTTTAATGTGATTAAAATTCAAAATGTGTAAATTTTTTTTTGAATCAATGTTAAAAATCTGTTGATTTTGCGATATATGTAGAATACTGAATCATCTGTACAAATTTAATGAATCATCATCATAACTCGATTTTAACAATGATTTGTGAATCAAATTTGTGATTTATAGATTTGATTCACTATAAAATGATGTTTACTTGTGAATCAAATAAAAAACATGAATCAATTTGCTCAAACGAAGATTTCTCAATCTTCTCAAAATAAAAACCTTCTCAATGGAACCGGAGCATATATATATATATATATATATATATATATATATATATTAATGAAAGTTAAGATACAGAGCACATATTAATTCAAGATCAACATTTGTACCACCTCGTCATGAATCTTCGATAACAATGACAGTATCCCAATTCCAGTTCAGCAGGTTGTTTTCACGTTTGCGTTGTTTCATCGCCATAGGCGAATCAAGGTCGAAAGGTAGTGCCTGAAAAGTTAAGAAAATCAATATAGGTTTCACAATATATAAAAATTAAAGGGAATAAAGAGAATTAGTGTAACCTGGTTTTGATTGTTTGCCATGTTTTCTTGAAGTGAAAGAATTATATTAAGTATGTAGTGTGTGTGTGTGTGTGTGTGTGAATAGCACTGGAGGTATCTTTCTTATATAGTGATTTCTGGAGCAAAATGGCGCGACTTTAGTATTTGAAATGCACTTTTTTTTATGGGAGTTAGTTAAAGTGGATGTGTATATCATATTTGTAGTTATCCTAAATTAGTTTTATAAAACGTGGGGAAAATAAGGAATGAATGTCACATGGGAAACATCCAAAAATCTGGGATGAATCTGTGTGGTCAAGATGAGTGAATAAAGTGATCATGTGGTTTCAAGACTATGACAGGTCATATTTTTTTCTCACTGTAGCGTCGGTAATTGATAAGTATAATATATACATGTAAGAACTTTGTTTCACATCAAGATGCTCTTATAATTCTAGGGTACTGAGCTGCTAATAATTTTGAATTGAATCGAAAAGACTTTGAGAACAAAGTTAAGCGGGAGGCTCAAGAAATCTGCATTGAAACTTGAGGTGTTATATATAGGGTGACAATCGAGTCGTATTCGGGTTGGCGGGTTAGTATAACGTCTATGTTAATACAAATATCATCATTAAACGTTATTTATATTTTTGATCTTTGCCTAAGTTTTGTTAACGACAAAAGTAAATTTATTTTATATAAAAGCTTAAAGCTTGTCAAGTTTAATAGAAATTAGAACAAACTTTTTCAAACAATATATTCATCATTCATGCATCTACATTTATGATTAGTAACATCTTGATATGACTCTAATCATTATGTATGATAGTAGTTTTTAGAATGTGTTAGGTTCTTAAAACCAAACACTACTTAAGTACTTGCATACTTCTAAATATAGAAATACAACATATGACATCATGTGATGCATCATGGAAATCATTGGAAGATTTCATTAGATATTTTGTGTGGATTTGTACTCTTCATATCTTGCAAAATCTCACTTAGATATAGTTGACTTTAGCAAAGATTTTGATATCTTGCTGTCAGACCCCCACGGTACCAAAATGGTACACGGGCGGAACCCTTTTAAGGGTTCCGTGGTCCGTGGACGCTCCTGTCCATTTTGGCTATAAATAGCAAAGCCAAACCAAGTAGTTTCTCATCCCTTTCTAACATACTCTCATACATATCTTCTCTCTAACCTTTCTAACTCAGTTTCATATCATATTAGTGATCTCTTTTGTAGCAAAGAAGATCAAGTCACATTCAAGCTTCAAACGAGAAGTTGGAAGTCTTGTTTGTTTAGTGTTGTATGATCTAGTGTTGATTCATACTTCATTGTTATATTAAACCATCATAATCTTGTGAGTGTGAGTGGTTAGTATTTTAGTCCTCAAAATAATTGTGTGTGGGAGTAGTTGTACCCTTAGAAAGAACTCGACATCTAGCTTAGTGTCGGAAATAGTGTAAGCGAAGTGTAAAGGTTTTCTCCGCCGGTGAAAGGAGCTTGTTGACTAGTGAAGTTAAACTCTCGAGTGTGAGACTCGGGGAGTGGAGTAGGGCAAGGAAAAAGAGTCCTTGTAGACCGAACCACTATAAACAACTTGTTGTGGTTTGATCATTTCTTTCCTTATTTACTCTTTACATATTGCTTGCATATTTCATTAACATATCTAAGATCAATATCAATTGATCTTTTCAATAAGTTTCAAAACAAAGTTTTAATTGGTAAACTATTCAACCCCTCTTCTAGTTTTCTACAGTCTATTCAAACATGACCCATTTATTAACCGTGTCAAGGAACTCAACTTTAACCCAGACCGGCATAATACGTGTAACCCGTTTGTGACCGTTTAAACTGTTTAAGTAAATAGGTCAAACAATGAATAAGGCTGGTGGTTTGTCGATTTAACTAGTTCAAATGTAAAAATGATATAAAATATGATAACAATTACATACAAATAACTATACGACAATTTAAATGATATTTGAGTTATAAGCGTTAATTTCAATGATATTTGACTTATAATTGTAACTCATTCATAATAAGTACATAAAAAAATAAATTTAATCCACATTTAAAATAAAACTCAAGTTATATATTTTATTATTAAAGACTTATATACTTAAACGGATTCACGAATTGACTTATTTTTTATCAAAAACTTTTTAACTTCGTGTCGAGTTCGTATTATCACATGTACAACTTAAAACGGGAAGGTCCATATTTGTAACTCATCAAACCTCAACCTTCATTTAGTTTCAAACGATAAAAAACAAATAAAGCTCACCGCCGGAACCACCGTTCAATGGACGTTAACAACGACGACAGCTCACCTGAAAACATGACCACCACATCTCACCACCATTTCAGAGACTCCGATGACGTCATCTCCATAACGATCATCGAGGTTTTTATGTCAATCTTCATTAAAACTAATTTCATTTCCATAACTAACTAACTAATAACGGTTACGATGAAATTTAATTTTTGTAATGTAATGTTCAGAGCATGAAAGAAGAATACGGATTGTTTGTGTGGCCGTGTAGTCTTATTCTCGCCGAATATGTCTGGCAACAACGCTTACGCTTTGCCGGAGTTAACGTCCTTGAGGTTATATCAATATTATAAACTATAACCATTTTATATTTTTTTAGTTAATAAAAGTTAGTGTATAATGTTAGTTTTCAGTTAGGAGCGGGAACATCGCTGCCTGGTTTGGTTGCGGCGAAAGTAGGTGCCACTGTTGTTCTTACTGATGAATCCGACCGGGTAGAGGTATAAAACTATTAAACTTGCGTGCGTTTGTTTGTGATTGTGTATTAGGACGCTTTTTAGTGTTCCAATTTAACTATTCAAACCTGTGCTAAATGCATAGGTATTGTAATGACTACCTGTAAATCAATACATTTTCTAATTTGATAGTTTCTCGAGTTCAAGTTTGTAATTGTAAATGTAATATTTTATTTGGATCCACATGATTCATCTTAGACTTCTGACAATTAGTTAAATACTCCGTGAAAACTATAATCATGTCTATAGTCTGAAATATTAGGGATCAGTCTCCTGTTAATTTGCTGTGGGTTCTTCATGAGTAGGATATGGAAGACTCGTGATACTTCTAGACTTTTAGTTAGGCTTTTATGAGGTTCCCATGTAGTTTTGCTTTTCTTGAGCTTACATCAACTTTAGATAGACTATCACGTATGACATACGTGTTTATGTTTCAATAGTTGTCTTATGATCACATACTTTGTACGTTTTTTATGGTATAATATTGCTATACCGTGATGCTTAGCTTAGGGAATATAAATTCCAACTCAAGTGTCCGAAGGAAGTCAAAACATAGCTACTACTGGTTTTTAGTAAAATATTTGTTTTAAACTTATTGGAACAAAGGTTAACTTCTGATTTGAATTGACTTCAGTGGCTCAAGTGATATGTTGTATCTAACATGAGCAAAGTTAATGACTGGTTCATTTCACTAGCCATGTGTGCGTTTCTTTCTATATTTTAAATTTTGATTGTTCGCTGCCAAATAGTACTTCATGACCTTGTGGTGTATACACCTCAAGCGAGCAAGGAAGCCTAACTCTTTAATCTCTATGGAGCTCCAAGTAATTTCAAATAGCATCTTATCCTACGCTATCCAGACTAAAAACCCCCTATATACTTGCATTTTAAGGGATGCCTTTGAAATGCCAACTTTTTTCTTGCATTCTCATATCACGTGTCATGGTGTTCAGACAAGATGTGATCCAAAGTTTCCTGCAGAATAGTTCCAAAAGTCTATTCACTTGTAACTATATTGAATAGGTTGTCATAGATATAGGTGAAAACTCGAAGGGCACTATATCACTAGATCCTGTTTCATTTTAATATTCGTTGAAGCGAGACTTCCTATTCCGCGTTCTTCTAAAGATAGAATGTATCTGCTCATGGTATGTGAACTTATTGTCTAATATATGTTGCCTATTGGCAAACCGAATACATGAATGAGCATCTATTTAACTCGTGTGGCAGCTTCATTGGAATGCTATTAAGCCATGTCTAAGAATCTCTAACCAGATTAACAGCATTAGCTTTTGCCAACACAAGTTAACTTGAGTGTGAAGTGAATCAATAGCATCTAACATTAAAAGGATTACATTATTTTGTATGACCTTTTACTTTGGGTAATTCACCTACTTGTGAATTGATTAGGCCAAACCAAACCAAATTGGTTTGGTTTCTTCAACTTACTAAAGATAGTGATCAACTCTTCCCGAGTTCCTGGTATTTAGTACATGCCTCTTTTATGATTCTTCCAGCTATATATTTTTTTGGTTCCTATGTCAACAGATGCTGTTTCTTACAAGCTTTTAATATAATAATCTGCAGGTTCTAGACAATATGAGAAGAGTGTGTGAGCTGAATAACGTCAAGTGTGAGGTAATAACGATTCTTTATAATCCGTATCAATACAAACTGTGATGATTCTGTAGCTGCTACCTTCTTTTTCAGTATATGGTGGTGACTCCACTTTAGTAGAAGGAATAAACATCTTCGTTTTTTTGTCTAAGCATATAGACTTGCTGGGCCTATATTTCCTTGTACATATTCACCTTAACTACCATTCTGCGATCCTCAACATCCAATCATTGTGTTGATCTGTTGTTGATAGTATAAGTTTGTATTTTACAAAAAGTTGTTTTTGCCACAAAATCACAATTACATGCCTCTGCACAGAACTATCTGGAATGGGTAAAATAAATAGATGATATTAGTACCTCTTTGTCTTCTAAAGCTTGTTGCACGTGATGAACTACTTTAAGTGCATTGATATAAGTGTAGATAACACGTCAGATTAAAGGATATCATACAACCCAATGGAGCACATTGATTTGCTAATTTGATTTATAACTGTGCCTGTCAGGTTATGGGACTTACGTGGGGTGTGTGGGATGAATCATTTTTCAGCTTACAACCACAAGTAATCCTAGGAGCTGATGTGTTGTATGACTCGAGTGGTAGGATATATACATTTTGTTATTCATCCATTTCCTTATCTACAAAAAAGGTTAAAGTTGACATTTGACATGTTTTTGTCACATATTGCGAAGCCTTCGACAATCTCTTTGCTACTGTGAAGCTCCTTCTCGAGAACTCACCTGGATCGGTTTTTATCACCAGCTATCATAATAGAAGGTAATAACTTTTTCTTCGTTTTAGTCTGTTTAATACTCACTTATCTTTCATATCTTTGCACCATATGGTATGACACTCCCTATCTACTTATGCAGCGGTCATCATCTTATTGAGTTCTTAATGGTGAAATGGCAATTAAAGTGTGTAAAGCTTCTTGATGGATTTTCATTCCTGCCATCATGGAAGGCTTCCGGTGTAAGTGGCAACATTCAGTTGGTAGAAATTGCTCTCAGTGATGTTGCAAAGAACTAAATATGCTTTCTGACGTCAGAGGTTAGCGGGAGAATATTTTTAGTGTTGTTGCCTTCTAGATAGCTTGCAAATGCAGATACAGTTTAGGGGGCATGGCGTTTACATCACTTGTATGAGTAGAATATGTCACTGGCCATTAATATAAAATCTATTGTATTTCTGTATTCCTTGACGAGCTTTAAACTAATCGACTGGTGATCTCTGCGGTTTTACTTATACTCTCTGAAGTTCAAATTTCACATGAGACATAATCAGTTAATTGTAGTAGTTAGTGGTTTCTGAAATTTAACCTTAAAATTTTAAGTAATCTACACCGTGATGGGCTGATGGCACATATAGATACGGTATGGGAGCTGAAAGGTGTATGCTTTTGTAGCCTTTGATGTTCATCTTTTAGGCACGTTCCAAATTGGTATTCCACAACACATACAATAAGCTACATATGTTCTTATAGTCTAATTTAGGAAGTAGAATGACTTCTAACAGTTAGCAGCTTCACATATATATAGTAAACGGGGCATTAGTGTATTATAAGTCAGCCCCTTCTGTTTCAGAACTCCGCCTTTGTGTAACATACTATGTGCATAAATAGTCTTGTCCAATTTCGTGAAGCAGAACCATTTGTATTACATAAACCAGCCTTTAGAATAGTGTTTGTTTCATAATCTCTTTAAGATTCGTGGAATTGCATCTTAAACACTATTGCAGGTAGGGGTGAGCACGTGCAGTTTGGTGCGGGTTTTGACTAAAACCGAACCACAACCGCACTTGCGGTTTCTATAAAAATAAAAACCGAACCGCACCACATTTTGCGGTTTCGGTTTTTGCGGCGTTTTGTGGGTTTTAACCTCACTGCACCATCACTTATGACTTATATAATTAATGTGGGTTTTTGCAGTTTTTAGTTTACAATGTTTGTTTTTTTTCTTCCGGTTATAACAATGCATATATTTAATGTAAACACACACATCACTTATGACTTATAAGAATATTAATGATAATATGCACTAGAAGCCTTATAACACACATTAAATAATCAATGTGCCATTTTTCGGTTTTAAATAATCAATGTGCCGTGCGGTGCGGGTTTTGTGGTTCGGTTTTACGGGTAAAACCGCAACTCTCAATACCGATCCACCGGTTTTGCCGTGGTGCCATTTTTGTGGTTCGTTTTTTTGCAGTTTTTGCGGTTTGCGGTGCGGTGCGGTTTCTGCTCACCCTTAATTGCAGGTATGTGATGTTAATTCATAACACCCTTCACTATTTTTTACTTTTTCTGGCTTTTGCTTCTGCATGTTTGATCATAGTAAATACTTTACTTGATGGTCTTCAGAAGAAAGAAGATGAGCCATGGTGGGATTGGTGGCCGTGGTAGACTGTTTACAAGCATCATACATGTTTTCCTAATCTCAGTGATCATGCTTGGAAGAACTAATAAGTATAGAAAGAGAAAGCTCCGGGAGGAACAGAAAAGAGGTTAAATAAAGAGGCTGCTATATAACGAATAGCAAGCATGGTTGTTACTAGGATATGTTAGGCATTAAACTTCTGAAATCTATTTCACATATGTGGCATCAGACATCCCAATGTTCTTTTTCCAACTTATTTGATATTTTTCTCTCCTTATCCTTTGAATTTAAAATAGATTTTAGACTTTCCACAACTTTCTACAATCACTATGTCATTTTCCAATTTATGGTTAGAAAGGTTTAAGAATTATAATGACGTTTGGAATCACACTTTCTTAGGTATCAATGAATATTAATATGTCAGATATAACTTCGAGTTTTGCATTAGTGTTATAATGGATTTATTGCAGACAAGCAAAAAATAATTACAGTTAGGTGGTGTCTCACGAAATACAAACATGATTGAATTTTATCTTCTGCTAGTTTCTTTCTAACTCTGTTATTACTGTGGGTGTCCAAGATTCTTCAACTAAATTTTTGATATGTTATCGGTTAAATCTGTGTCGTATAGTTGTACCCTTAACTTCTGAATCGATCCCATTTTTGTCTTCTTATATTGATTATCACTTGTGTATCTTGACATGATAGTTTGGTCATTTTTTATGAAAGATATATGCACCCCTTTTCCTACATATACTTCACAAACATATAATTTATGTCAAAAGTAGTAATGAATGTTAAGATGCTATATGGTTATTACTTACGCTTTTACTGTTAGAATCACTAATGGTGATGGCCTTTTCAAATAAAAATTTGGACTTAGATAACTCATTTTTAAAGGCTGGCCCAAACACAGACGAGAGTTCTTTTAGTAGGACTCAAGACACAGAAGTTGAAGCAACTCCTATACTGGTAGCTGCTGAACGGTTGCATCACATTAGAAAACGGAAACATATATCTTACTCTATCAATAAAATTAAGAAAAAGATATGAAAAGTAACATTTATCATGATACTCGTAGAAAGTTACAAAGGATTGCGCTTGGAAAATCAAGGGAGGATATCGATGATCTTGATGAGGAAAACACACGTTCTGATTGTGATTCCATCACATTTAGATCTTAATTGCGTTTAAAAGGCATGTTTTGGTAGTCAACTGTTCACTTTTGGTGATTAGCTCGGGTGCGGTGTGAGGCATTTTATATATCTTATGCTTCTAGGATTATAGCGATGTATCGCTCCAGGAGTCGTTGTTTACAGTTTACCGTTTGGTAGAGGGTTGTTTCTTTGTGGGTGATTTTCTTGATTATAGGGGTGTTTGTTTTTAGGTTAGATACTTTTGAGAGGATATTTTCTTTTGGTGTTTGCACTTTTTAGCTTTTTGCTAGTTCTATTAATGAAAAATGCTGTATATATTTAGCATCACATGGTTGAAGGGACATTCATTTTGGACTTAAATGGTCACATATTTTCGTTTGGGCTGTTTTCAGGTAACGAATAAGCCATTTTGTAGTGCCATAGTGAAAATACTAATGACCCTGTAATCAAAAGAAGCCGTATTCGAGCATTATGGACATACTTGAATGCATGGACTCTATGTGTACTGAAATAGGAATTTTATTATAAAATATAATTTATTTGGGCATCTAGATTGTTTTGCCATATTTTACTTTTAAATATGATTTCTGTTAGATTTTATTCTACTTGTTTTTCCTCCCGTGTTCAAGGTTTATAAAAGTACCTAAGCCGGATAATCTTCATTTTATCATGAACATGAACATTTTCTTAATAAATTTAATATGACCATGTCATATTTTTGGCAAGACGTCTTCTCAACACTCATAAAGCGATTGGCCATGGTGCACCAGAGCCCCCTTATATCTTATGCATATACTCGTAGGTCTTGTTGATAGTCTAGTCTAGTTTACAACCTTACAGTCCTTTCTGACCTCCTGACCACCTGTAATGCTACTCATCTTGATCATGAACTTTATGAATGCCTCTTTTGAGCTTGCAAACTTCAATGCCAGATTTTAGTTTTAGGGGAATCAAGCAGAGCTTTGTCTGAAGAGAATAAAGCTTTTTGTTGGAAGATGAGTTTGTAGTATGTATTATTAAAACTTGTTGAAGAAGGATCCATTGGAACTCCTGCATTCTTTGCATTGTTCTTGGCTGGGCAAGTGCTCCTTAAACTTCAGCAAATGAAGGTCTGATTGACGGTCAACATCCATTGTGGAGTTGAAGTTGTGAATTCTGTTTTTGAACGATGTGCAATGCGAGAAACCTAGAGTATGCCCACCTACATACGAGGTACATATGCAAACTTCTATTAGTTTATTGATGATGGATAATGTGAACTCTTATAATCTTCTTTGCTTCATAGGCTGAAATATATTATTGCAAAGTAAATGAAAGAATTTGACTTAGGGCAGACACTTAAATGAACATTGTTTAGATAGAGGTGGCAATTTCAACCCATTGGCTGATGGGTCAATTTGGGGTATGTTATATATTTACGTGTCCAACGGGACGAAAGTTGCGCACATTGTACTGTAAATGCATAAAACCTCAGTAAATCAGTTTACTAAAAGTAAAAGGTTATAATTGGAATAATGTAATTATATTTGACCAGCTAATTATATACAATTAGTGGTTCGGGCCAACCTGACCCATACATAAAAGTACCCCTTCTGACCCATTACCCAACACACCCATTCTGCTACCTCTATTGTATCGGTCATAGATATCTGAAGGACAACAAAATCAATATATTGTATTGAAACTTTGATAAAAGGATAGTGTTTTATACATGTATATATATCTTGGGATGGGTTTAGGCTATAAAATAGCAACAAACTTTCTGCAATGTTCTGTTTTGGTTCGTAAACTTCATAAAATATGAGTAAATGTAACAAACTTTCACACTGTTACAATATGCACACTTTGATGTGTCATACCAAAAAATCTGACATGTGTCACTATTTTTAACGTGACAGCACTTCAAAATATGCATATTGGAAAACCTTATGAAAGGTTACTACGTTTACTCATATTTTTTCAAGTTTATGTACCAAAACGGGACATTGGAGAAAGTTCGTTACTATCTTATGGCCTAAACCCTTTTGGGATTTAAGAGGCATACGAGAATACATTCTTGATATGTTTTATACAAGCTTTAGTGAATTGAAGTTACCTGAAAGTGCCACTAGGTCTTTTAAATAGACCTCTTTGAGAAAGCTTTGTTGTAGTTGTGATATAATGAAGGTAGGAGCAGGGAGTTGTATGGTTTCACTGGCCTTTGATGTTCTTCCATCTTTTCTTCCTTTTGGCACATCCCAGGATGGGCCTCCAGACTGTTTACAGTAAGCTGGAGTTATTAGAAACTTCTATCATTGCCCTTTAGGCAACTATGTCACCAAATGAAATTATCAGAAAAGTAAGGGAATTTTTTGAGGTAAGGAAATTGTACTATATACTTGACAAACCATGAAATGCTAATTGCTCAATTCCTGAAAATGTATGCTAAAAATGTCTTAAATAACCCTTCAACTCTAATAAACATCGTCATCTCTTGATAATGATGACCATGGAAATCCCAAAATGAAAACTTCATGAGTTCTCATGGAATTGAGGGGGCCTTCATATTATGAGTAGCATGTTTAGCTATCTAACTGTATAACCTGTATTAATATTCATATGTGTCTTGGCTTTTTACAGGTTAAGTGTGTAGTATATGTCATCGTTGTATTTCACGCATGACACATATTTGCATGAAAGTATTAGTGAGTGCATTGTTATATGTACTTAGATAGGAAGATAGATTTTGATTTTACCAGAACGACTGCATCTCTTGCTGATAAAGCTAAGATCTCAGCGCATGAAACTATTCCTGGACATGCAGATTCAGCCGCTTTTTTAGCATTTTTCAATGACATAAAACGCATGCAAAGAAATATTGGGTGGCCCGTCTTTTTCAGCAGTGTTTTTTTCCCTCAGAATCCAACATAACAGAAGCAGCACATCCCTTCCAAAAGTCAAAACATAATAATTAGCCAATTTTATGTACACAATTATTATCACATAAAAATAGACATCACCAGCTGAAAGGTAAACAATTTACTTGCTTACCCTTATGAAACAGTCATGAAAGTGCATCTTTAGCAGTACGGCTGTAAACGAACTGAACGTTCAGTGAACATTTCATGAACCGTTCGGTAAAAAGTTCGTTTATGTTCGTTTATTTATTAAATGAACGAACATGAATAATATTTTACGATCGTTTAGTTAAATGAACGAACATGAACAAAAGTCACCGTCCGTTTATTTATGTTCGTGAACGTCCGATTATGCGTTCGTTAACGTTCGTTTATGTTCATTTATTTATTTATGTTGGTATATCAAATCTTTTAATTGTATAATTTTTAAATTAGTTTGTTTAAACAAAACAACACTTATAAAACAATATTAGATGCAAAATTTAATAAAGTTTATGATTGTTTGTCCATGTTTATTTATGTTCGATCATTTATGTTCGTTTAGCGTTCATTTAGTGTCTTAATGAACGAACATAAACGAACATGAACAACTCATTTTCTTAATAAACGAACATGAACAAGAAATTTCGTCCGTTTAAGCGTTCGTGTTCGTTTATTTGTCCGGTTAAAATTAAATGAACGAAATGAACAAGGCTCCGTTCATGTTCGTCCGGTTCGTTTACAACCCTACTTAGCAGCGTTGCTGGGACTTTTTTGTCCTTTGTCACAGCGTCCCTTACCGCTTTTCTGATGAGTGATTCTGCATTAGGGCATGTTTGTTCATAGTATTTTGAGCTAAGTGAAGTTCCATGTGAGAAAAAAGAGAGAATAAGCAGTGAAGTTAATAATGCAGACATGATGGCCATGGCCATATATATCAAGTCTATGCACTTTGCCCTCTGATGATACTGCATGGAGTTTATGGGATTGTTATATATTGAAATAAATGGATAAAGGGGTGGGGTAAGATTTGATATAGTGGTTCATGGTTGTTACGTTAACTAACTGATGGTGCATGCATGATAATGGAGTATGTTTGAAGCATTAGTTAGAAGCCAAGAAAATGTCACTTCATAGTTTTCAATTTAGGCATTTTCATAACTTTATTTGGTGTATTGTGTCTGATACTTTGAAGTGGACCGTTTTTCATGAAAGAAGATGGGGAATCCGTTAGACTTGGTTGGTCATATATCTCATACCATGGTTACCAACAATAATAGATACCATAGATACCATAGTGTTTTAGTCGGGGATGAGGTATGAGTATGTTGCCAGTATATTGTGTCTGATAGTTTGATGTGGACCATTTTTCATGAAGAAAGATGGGGAATCCATTAGACTTGGTTGGTTATATATCTCGTACCATGTTTACCAAAATAATAGATACCATAGATACCATAGTGTTTTAGTCGGGGATGATGTATGAGTAGGTTGCCCCGTATACATATTGTAGTCATTAAGGTCACATCTTGAAACTAGATCCTAGGTCATCCAAGTATTTACCCAATTTTTTTCATCAAGGCAATCCCTTAATACCAGTTTCGGCCAAAAAGTATTAGATGATGAAAATGCGGTTACGTTTTTAAGAAATCAAATACACGTCAACATCAAATATATGTTTCTCTATTTAAGCTCTTATGACATTTTTGTCATTCTGACATGTATCATGCTGGATCCATATTTGAGTGAGCTATAGAACAGTTTTAATACTGAAAGTTGGTTTGCACATGCAACTTTTGTTTCATAGACAATTCTTATATGTGTTTGGACTATTTCAACCTTACATTACTTTTGACTGCACGGGACCTTTCCTGATAAATGTAATTTTCCCTGGAGGTTAATGCTACACAAAAGTTGTAGAATGGTGTTCAGACTTGCCACAGCTTTCTAATA
Source organism: Chrysanthemum makinoi (assembly GCA_910596185.1). Lineage (NCBI taxonomy): Eukaryota > Viridiplantae > Streptophyta > Magnoliopsida > Asterales > Asteraceae > Chrysanthemum > Chrysanthemum makinoi. The sequence continues at coordinate 81,303,005 of OU343219.1, read as the reverse complement.
TTACTGCACCATTGTTTTAATGAGCGGCTATAAATGTGTAACAAGTATTGCAACACCTGGAAATACACTTTCTTTGATACCAATGGAAGTTAATCATACTCTGCACAAAAAATTTCAAAAATTATTGCAGACCAACAAGACATAATTTGGGTTAGCTCGCTTGACACTTTACATACTTAGCTGAAATTTGACTCTTACTTTCCAATGTTATAATCATTAATATCTAACGGGTTGAAACTGTGTTGTACAATGGATACCATGGCAAACCCATTTTGGCCCTCTCGTACTTTCTTGACTACTTTGACATGATAGTTTGATCATATTTTATGGATAATATAGTCATTTCCTCTTCCTAAGTAATTTCATAGCCATATAATGAGCAATTTAGTTTTCCTTTTTTATCAACTTTGAATCTGAATTTAAAAATGCTATATCGTTATTAGTTTCTGTTGACTCTCAAAATAGCTTTACTGATGGAGTGTGTATAGTTAAATAAAGAAAGTACTATTGGCTGGTTAATATAGCTGGATATATCGGGCACATATCTTGACAAAGGACCAATCTAGAGATGTAGCTTAAATTGGGTGTCCAAGAACCAAAAACAGAAGGTACACATGAACAATTGAGTTTTCAGATCAGACATGTTTCTCGGTTGATGCTTCATGGAAAATGATGCTTCAGATCAGACATGAACAATTGAGGTACACATGATTATATTACTCTTTTTCGTAGACAAAAAAAATCATATGTAATGGTTTGGGTTGATTTTTGGTAATAAGTAAGCCCTACAATTCTGTAATAATAAAAACTAAAAGTCTGAAAATTGCATGTTAAAAATGTCTTAAGTGAGAATTTTGTCATAGAACATAATTTTTTTAGCATCAAAATATGTTGGCCACTGTATAATTTTTGATTTGTTAGATTTTTATTTTACTTGCTTTCTTCTCTTGCTCAAATTTTAGAAAGCTCTCAAGATGAATGTAATATTTTCATCTATATATCATACACGTGAGCACTTCTGTAATAAAATTTAATATGACCATGTCATATTTTTTGAACGCCTCCGCACACTCACAATGCCGAGGATTATCCCATAAACTTGCTACAACTAGCTTAACACAACCACTTGAAATACATGCATGCCCTCATAGGTAGTCTAGTTTACCATCTTACAGTCCTTTCTGATCTCCTGACCACCTGTAATGCTACTCATCTTGATCATGGACTTTATAAATGCCTTTGTGAATGCATCTTCTGAGCTTGCAAACTTCATTGCCAGATTTTTAGTTTTAGGGGAATCAAGCAAAGCTTTGTCTGAAGAAAATAAAGCCTTTTGTTGGAAAATGAGTTTGTAGTACGTATTATCAAAACTTGTAGAAGAAGGATCCATAGGAACTCCTGCATTCTTGGCATTGTTCTTGGCTAGGCAAGTGCTCCTTAAACTTGCAGCAAATGAAGGATGGATTGATGGGTCAACATCAGTTGTGGAGTTGAAGTTGTGGATTCTATTTTTGAACGATGAGCAATGGGAGAATCCAAGAGTATGCCCACCTGCATATACAAGGTACATACTCAACTTCTGTTAGTGTTCTGATTGTAATTAATGTGCTCTTTTTAACCTTAAGTGTCAGGTATAACAAAACTCCATCAATAAGTAAATGTGAACGTTTGAGTCAGGACAGACACTTATATAAAAATGTTAGAGCGGAGGTGTCAAATTCACAACACATTAAATTTTGGATGGGTTGATTTGGGGTATGTAAGTATGTTATATATAATGGGCCAAACAGGATGCAAGTCGCCAATGTGTATTTCTAATGTGACGCATATTAGAGTTATCCGTTTCAACAGATTACCCGACCCACTCATTTGGCTACCTCTATGTTAGACAATCAGTAATGGATCTCTAAGTACATAAAAATCAAGATGTTGGTATGAAACTTTGGTTAAAACGATACTGTTTTGTAGTTATATTTTACTATTACCTTTTTTTTTGGAAAGGCAACGACTTACACACATACGAGACGTGAACCCACAACTTCTTGGTATACGAAGTCTATGAATTTGTGAGTTACCTGAAAGCGCGACTAGGTCTTTTAAGGATAGGCCTCTCTGAGCAAAGCTTTGTTGTAGTTGAGATATATTAAAGGTAGGAGCGGGGAGTTGTATGGTTTCACTCGCCTTTGATGTTCTTCCATCTTTTCTTCCTTTAGGCACATCCCAGGATGGCCCTCCTGACTGTATAAAGTAAGCTGGAAACATTAGAACACACTCCTATTGTGCCCATTAGACCAATCTATTACATGAAAACTCTTTTGTTAATCAAAATGACAAATACTATTTGATAACTGAAACATCTAGGAATCTTGTGGACTGGAATCAATTATCTTATCTGTATGAAAACAATGGGCAGATATTGAATTGAACTGAAGGAGTTCTTGAACAAAATAAATGTTACTATATTGATTAGACACTTTAAAATGGTAATTGCTGCGTCTTGAAAATTGCATGTTAAAAATGTCTTAAAACCCCTGTTGTCTCTTATCAATGTCATAATCTTTTCATGATAATGACGTTGGAAAATCGCGAAGTGAATTTTTTTTAAGTTCTCATGTGATGGAGGGATGACAAATTCACAATCGCCCTTTTACCTTAGAGTAGCATTACAAAGAATAGGGTAAGTATATGTTTTTATTGTTTTTACATCTGCATTTATTGTCATACGTTTCTTGGCTTTCTGCTTGTTATAGAATACGGTAAGTATATATCATTATTGTTTTTACATGCATATTTGCATAAAAGACCTAGTCATTTAATGATAATCAATTGCTAGAAAGTTAGATTTTACCAGAACGACTGCATCTCTTGCTGCTAAAGCTAAGATATCAGCACATGAAACTATTCCTGGACATGCAGATTCAACTGCCTTTTTAGCATTGTCAATGACATAAAACGCATGCAAAGAAACATTAGGTGGTCCATCTTTTTCAGCAGTGTTTTTTCCCTTAGAATCCAACAAAACAGAAGCATCACATCCCTTCCAAAAAATCAAAACAGAATAGTTAGCCAATTTAGTCAACAACTTAGCACAACGTAAACATTGGCACAACTGCATAAAATACAAACAATTCACTTTCATACCCTTATGAAACAATCATGAAAGTGCATCCTTAGCAGGGCCGCAGGGACTTTTTTGTCACTTGTTGCGGCATCCCTAACCACTTTTCTGATGAGTGATTCTACATTAGGGCATGTTTTTGCGTAGTAGTTTGAGCTTAATGAAGTCCCGAGAGAGAAAAATGAGAGAATGAGCAATGAGGTTAACAATGCAGTCATGATGGCCATAGTTATAGTAGTTTATATGTCAACTCTATAAATTTTCCACCCTGATAATGCTGCATGGAGTTATGTGATTACTATATATACAAACGAGATGGATATCAGGTGGGGCATGATTTGATATAGTGGTTCATGGTTGGTATGATAACTAACTGATGTTGCATGGCTGATATTGGAGTATGTTTGAAGCATTAGTTAGTAGACAAGAATTTCAATTTAATGTTTGAAGCTTTATGCATTTCAAAACTTTATTTGGTGGATGTTTCCGATATATTGAAGGGGACTACTTTTCATGTAAAGATAATTGGATCCAGTAGACTTGATAGGTCATTTATCTTATACTGTGGTTACCAAAAGTATTCTTCTTTCCGGTTACGTAGTTGCAAAAATATTTTAAATTACAATTGTAACGATTACAGGTGTTGTTATTAGCCTATTCATTTAGTTAAAAAACAAGGTAAAATTGGTTATCGGTTTTTTCAGTTTAAAACCGAACAGAACCGAACCACAAACGCAACTTTGAATTTTGTTCTATATTGGTTCTAGTTATGAGAATTTTAAAACCGAAGAGCCTGAACAGACAACCTGTAAAAACTGAAAATAGCCGATTAGCGCCGCTAAAAACAATATAAGATGATCAAAGCTTTACACATTTATCCATGTGGATGGGTCGTTACACACAGTATTCATTACTCATAGATCGTCCTCACCAAATGTAAGATTTTTTGTTTAGTATGAATTAGCTACAAGTATTTATTATTATTATTATTTTTTTTTTGAAATGGTGATAATATATTACTGTAATAATTGAACAACTATTACAAGTATTTTTGCTAGCTTGATAAGGTAAGACATCCTGAACACTTAGCAAGTAGCTATCAAATAACAAGACATTGATTATGGATGTTTTTGTTACAAGTATTTTGTAATAACCTAGATCAATATGGATGTTATTGTTATCTAGTCATGAACAAATAAGTGTAAATCATATATCAGATGTTTTTTGATATATCTAATAATGGATGTAAGATCTTTTTTTTTTAACGTCAATTTTATTAGAACTAGCCAGGAGAAGTATATATATGAACTACATGGGATTACAAGTATGAACAAGCTACAGGGGATTACAGTTATGAACGGCAATGGATGTAACATCTAAAACCGTCCGTGACAATTAAGGAAAACATATATAATCTATGACATTCGTCAAGGCGAGATGCAACTATGCAAGTAATTATTTAGCTGCCTTCAGTCTATCATAGATTTAGACCAGTAACGATCACAAAACCCACGATTCTATGATGAAATCACCGGTTTTATCATGTTCTTGTCATTTTAAACATATTGAATCGTGAATGTTCATGGAAAATCTAATAGTTCATATATATACTTAATAAAGTACACAGTTATAGAATGATAATTGAAAAAGACTTCATTGAATATGATGGATATAAGGTGAAGCATCAATGTCAATAATTAACAGAATCATGATTATCTCTTGTTAAAGCTTTTGTTGGTATACTGCAGTTTGTTGATTAAATGTTATGATTGGCTCCATGTGCCTTTTACAAGGATATATTTGGTAGCACTTTTTTTAACAGTTTATTGTTCTTTTTCCTATATGCACTTATTATTATTATCATTTTTTTTCTTCTTCAAACAGTCAAAATCCATTTAAACAAATGAACAATACAACCCAAGAAATGTGTGAGAACAACAAAGCCTGCCAAACCAAACCTGAACCAACAAGTGGTTGGAAGCTACATAACACAACAAGCAAAGAAAAACTTATAACAACCTAATAAGAAAGTGCAGCAGCGACCAACAACAAAGGAGAAGATAGCAACTTTGAACTTCCACAACTCTTGGCTCTCCAAGAAACTAATTAGATATACCGTACGAATCATTGCACCAGAACCAACAAAGATAGAGCATGCAACCCAAAAGCTGAGCGACATCGAGAAAGCTTTTACATGAACAATATATACAATTACAAAGCTGTCAAAATTTGAAATCTAAATGGCAAAAGAGAGAATGCAATAGCCGTATAGAGAGCCAAGAAGCAAACTGTGATCAAACAATGCAACTACTTTACATCATCCAGAAAACTAAACGAAAACTAAGTATTGACAGCTTAATTAAGTAAATTAGCAATGAGTTAACTGCAAAAGCTCTAACTTACGGATGCAATATCCTTCAAAAATCCTCAAATTTGGTCCATGTAGAATTTTGTAAGACGCCATCCAATCTCCTTTTTGCTTCCCTTTTTATCAACATCGTGCCTTCTTCCATTATCTTCTTTGGCACCCATCGAAAGATTTTGACATTTTTGTATAGACACAACCACAAGAATCATCACAACCTGCAATATTAGTCATTGCTTAATCCAATAGAATCATGACTATCTATTTCATTTTCACGGTTATTGTTCAAGTCTACAAGTTTCACCCCACTGGTCATGGCACCTTCTTGAGGACCTAAACCTTGATCTACATCATTCACTGTATCTTCTACTACAAGGATCTCATCATCATCTTTTTCTTTTGCCACATGGACCACGCCGTCTGCCATTTCTTTCACCACATAAGATGCAACATTATTAGCATCAAAAGACCATTTTGGTCCATGGCGTTCCGCATGCTGCTCTAGTGATCAATCTCAACAGTCGGAAAGGCTAAATCCTCAACTAAAACAGGTAGTTCAGCAACAACAATGGAGTCCTAGCTAGCTATCACCTACTGAGAAAAAATAATCACCCAATTAACTACTGTTTATTTTGTTTTAGTAGCATAAGAACTTTTGCTGATCCTATATTTGACATATCTCTCGCCTCTTCTTTCAAAAGCTAATACATTTCCATATTGAGATAAGATTTAATCATATGGAAAATATTCCGTGCTATGACTCGCAATCCACACACTTTGCACCATTCAAGCCTTGAGTTTTCCCATGCCATAGTCATTGCCTCAAATCCAAACAATAACTTATCGTTCCAAATATGATTCTTATGGAGTAATGTTGAACTCATCAATTGAATTACATATTTCGTAAGTTTCCCCATCTCATAATTAATTGTTGTAGACCAGTCACCATTTCCATATATACACCATGTATGTCGTAAGATCTTCATGGTAGAATTCCTTAATATGCCAATGTCTAAACGTTCTAACTGGATATTGACTTAGACTATGAGATGTATTACACCTTATTATACGCTTCTCATCCTCTTCGTGATCATTTTCACCAACTCTGGTGGTAGTAGTTTTTAACTCACACGTGCCCGATAAATGGTTGCTCCCCTTAAAGAACTACTCGGTCCATATTAACTGTAACCCTAAAGTGTGTCATAAAATCTCATTTGATTAATTAATCTTGTGCTATTTATCTTACCTTTCTACATTTACAACATATAGGCCCGTCTATATGTCATTGGCATGTCGGGTGATACACTGTCAAGACATGGAATTTTTTTGATAAAGTACGTACTAAAATCTTAAATGGCCTTCATTTTTGCGTTTTTTTATTTATTTTTATTTCTTTTTTATTTTTATAATTTTGTTTATATCAAAAAACTATAAACCTGAAAATATGGAACATAAAATATAAAGTTTAATAAGTCAAACGCTTAAAACTGTCAGAAATACTTACAGAAAATTGTGTTGTACTGAAAAACAGGGGGACAAAAGGAATAAAAGTAGAAAAACCTCCCTGATTTGACATCCTAAAAAGAGTTTATATAGTATGACCCCAAAATAAATTGTCATGTATAAAAAAGTTGAGTGCGCACCAAATAGTGACAATAAAAGAAAAGAATGTAAACAATTGTTCGAAAAAAGTGACACAATTTTTTTTTGAGTGTTTATCCACACTCAAAAAGTGTAGGTAAATGTTTATTTATAGAGACACAAGAAAAAATGTAAGGATATATTTTTAGGATAAACATTTATAAATGTATCTAATTAGCCATTATATATTTTTGTGTGTATCAAACTTTTTATTTTTATTTTACATACAAACTTATAAATTTTTTTCTATTAATTGTATCATAAACTTTTAATGACTAATATTGTGTGTATTATTACAACGAAATTATTAGATGACGCTCCTTATCCCTTTCCATTATATATATACATATTTTGTTTAAATTATATCCTCTGTATGTTAACCACAAATACCCCAAAAACTTATTCTCTCACTTAACGCTCTCAATTTACTCCATTTTTCCCCGCATAACCTCTAAGTCTTCCTCTGCAACAAACTACACATATCTACCCTTATGTAGGGGAATGAGGTATTTGAAATATCCATTGTTGATATATTACGTGTACAATTTAAACAAAACACCTGTATGTTGAACGAAAATGAATTAAGTAGTCTCATAATATAATCTCACTGTAATGATACGCATAATATAAGTTATTAAAAGTTTATAACACACACAACTGAAATTATTAAAAGTTCTATGTTAAATAAAAAAAAAAGTTTGATACTCACAAAAGAATATACTTGTTGGTTAAATACATTTATAAATGATTATTCCATGTAATTTGTGCTTTTGGACACACATTTTTCCCATAAAAGTGTCGTTAACTATCAAGATTAGGAACATTTACCCATACTTTTCTAAAAGTTTCACTGAGAAGTTAGATCTAGCGACACTTTTTAGCAATTTATGATAGAAACTAAAGAAAAAAGTTAGCTTATTGTTTGGTCACAACATATCCATCTACACATTAGTTGACACATGTTGATACAAAAGTTGGGCGTTCCTTATTTGGGTCCGATTCCGTATCAATTATGTCTTAATGCTTGAGACCTGCGCACTAAGAAAACAGAAAACACCGTTAGGCTTACCGTGGGATTGTCTCCCACGATTATCCTCTGGCGTGAGAGTAAGTAATCGGTTTGAGAGTATATTTAAGAATTAGGGTTCGTAGATCATACCTTTAATGAGGGATAGGGTTCCCTTTATATACACACGAAATCCTTGTTGGTTTCGTGTTCCCCAACCTTCGGCGTATCCCGCCTAAGTTGGTTGGTAAACGATTATCTCCAAAGTTAGGAGATATCCGATATCTTATTCCATAAATAAGTTTTGGGTTTGGGCCTTCGTGAGCCCAAACACTTATCAGCGTAGCCTAGTTCGTGCTGGGCTTGCTAGTATCGGTGCTTGGTCGGGTTCGTGACCCGAATATAGACTATACGTCATCATGTCCCCCCAGTCTAGTATGCGCAGTGACTAACTGCGGATGCTAGACTAATAACTGTAGCCAATAAAAAACTGCGAAGCGTAGCAAAGAAGCCAAAAAAAATTCCCGCCTTGAAAGATACACGTTGTATCTAGACATAATATTTAAAATGGATGCCTCGTAAATCGGGGGAAAGCAACTGTAACGGCGTCACATCAAGTGATCTGATCCACACATTGGAGATAGTGGGATCCACGTGTCGTTCATCGCGTGGATGAGAAAACTTATATAACCATCGACCTTCCTTTCACTGTGATTATCACAGTAAAAACTTAATCTGCCATTGTTAACAAACCTTCAATTTGCAACCCAGAAAACTACTATCCCAAAGGTAACCGCGCGTGCGCATATAAAAACAATACTGTGGTCAAAGTTTTATCTGATTTCACATTCGACATAACTGAGGGCGAACTTCTAGAGTTTGCCTCTGATTATTATATACCCCTCGCGGTGCATCCGGAAGTTCCAGGTGCAAATGCGTCAATTGCGGACTTCCCCGAAGGGAAAATAGGGGTATACACGCGTTTTTCGGTCGCGAACCAACGCGTGCCAATATCTTTATTCCTGAGTGACGTGTTAAACTACTACCATCTGCATATATCCCGGTACCTCTGCATAGGTGCAGCTAAAATCACCAACTTCGAGGTTAATTGCCGATTACTGGCAATTAACCCGACTATCCAACTGTTCCGCGCGTTTTACCACACAACGTGGTCACACAGGTGGGTATCATTCGCTAAGCGCGCTGGGCGTCTTCAGTTTTATACGGAAAAATTAGACGCGCTCAGGAATTGGAGAGAAACATTTTTCTGGGTAGACGACGCGTGCTTCCCATCGCGCTTCGATTTCTACACCCAGGGTACATTGCCAAAGGATGAGCGCCCCCTCCCTGGATCGTACAATGCGGAGGATGCGGATACAATAAACACCAATCGCATCCCCATCAATTCCTACCCTGAGGAATTTTTGGTGCATATGGGCATTAGCCGCAACTATTTTGGTAGTCCGAAGGAAGTTCCGATCTTCTTAGGCGCGGATGGCCAGGGTGGGTGCTCGTCCTTTCGTACTCCGTTTATATTACTGTAAGCGTTTTTCTTTCTTATCTATGTACTTGTCGTAATCCATTTTTGTTGTTTGTTTGTGCTTGCGCAGAAATGGACCTATTCAGAGTTGTGCAACTAGCGAAGCCGTGCCAGGTTAATGTAGGGACGCGCCCGATGAGAGAGGGAGAAGAGCCCATCCTTGATGCTACAGCAGGGCGTACCCTGGAAATAGAGCTGGGAGAAGCAGGGGCTAGCTCATCTGTTGCACTGGAAGCGGTCCCACTGCAGAGCGTGCTGAACCCTAGAGTACCTTCCCCAGTAGCGCAGCCAGCACAAGTAGCAGTGGCGGAGCACATGGAGGAGGAGGAGGAAGAGGACCCAGGGTTGAAGCGCAAGAGGTCACTTGGAGAGGATGACACAAGCTCATCGAGGAAGAAGCGCCTCGTTATCCTAACAGTGGAATCATCATCGAGCGACGTTGCGTCGCCTCCTCCCACGGATGATACATCTGGCCCACAGTAAGTAATGTCGCCAAAGTTTTTTGCGCATCCCCTATTTATGTGAGAAATTAATAATTCCCTTTCTTGTGTGCAGGTTTGAACAGTCTGTGGAGTCGCCCCCCAGAGATAGTCCTGTACACTTTGAGTTCTCCGAGCCAAACAGCCAAGACGCTGAGCCATTGGCGGTTGGGGATGCGCCCATGGATCAGCTTGTTGAAGAGTTAATGCTGGCGGCTGCGCATCAAACTTCACTAGTAGAGAAGCTAAAGGCCAAGGTTTCTGGGGAGGGCAGCCAAGGTGCGCAAAAGGATCAAAAAATTGCGTCGCTGGAGGCGCAGTTGGCTAGTGCCAAGGTTGAGGCAGAGGGCTTGAGTTCGTACGCGCAAAAGCTCGCTAAAGAGAAGATGGCGCTGATGGGTCAAATAAGCCAAGAGCGTGCTGAGTCATCAGGGTACAAGGCTTCGTGTCTCTGGGCACTGAAGTATCTGGAGAAGGGGAAGGAAGAGTTGACCTCTCAGCTGGAAAATTTTGGTGCCACTGTGAGCAGTGCCATTGAAGCGCAGGAAATGAAGCTGCGCAAGCTCAGCCTGGAGTATGATGAGGAGTTATATCCCCAACTCCTGTCTACAATTGCTGAGCGCAGGTGGCTCATTGGTCATGGTCTGCGACTTGCTGCGCTCAGTACCTTGGAGTCGAAGGAAGTAGTGGACGCCTTTGGGGGAGTGGTTCAGTGCGCATTGGCGCGGGGTAAGGTAGAGGCTGTGGAGGAGCTTCATGAGGCAAAGTTGTTGAAGGTGCCTGCTGATAAGGTACCCGGGTATAATGCGCAATCATATGATGAGCTGGTGGCTGCTATGGAGAAGATGAAGGCATTGGAGCTTCCTCTGATCTATGAGTTAGATCGCGACCAGGATTATCCGATAGGGGTCATTATAGAGGGGCTGACCTTAGCTCGGCATCGTGGTGAAAATCGGAAGCCGCACTGGACCACTTTCTGAAACCCGATGTATCTCAACTCCAAGTGCCTATATTTGCTCGCCCGAAGGATATCTTGAATCCCTTCGCTTTGGAGAAAGAAGTGCCCTTAAAGCAAGTGTTGGAAGCGCATGCTACAAGACTTGCCAACAAGGAAGGGATTAAAGGTAAGGCTGTTTTGTGCGGCATTGGCGTAGCACATCTCCCCAGATCTGACGGGATACCGGTTAGTGTCGCCATGGTGTCGCGCAAAGATTCCGACCTACTGAAGAAGCTGAGTGAGGTTGGAGCTGCTGCTAGCTGTGTAGGAAATTCGTCTCTTAGACGTTGTAATAGTATGTAGATAGTAACTTGTAAAGTAAACATCATTTTGTAAGCACGCATGGTATTTAATGGAACATTATTTTTGTTGAATGGTGTTGCGACTTATAATATTTGCACTTAGTTACTTGTCTTTCCATAAAAAACGTGTGTATTGTCTAAGAAGCAAACTGTTGTATAAGCGCGGATAATATATGAAGTTCATAACAGTGTGTGAAATTCATGGTATACTTAAAACATAATTTCTAAGTACGTTTTATCATAATCGTGTATGGTGTGATATGCAGCGTACTGTAAATATCATATCAAGGAGTCAAGTGTTCTGATTCCTAATTTGTTAAACGTGCACCGTATGCGTTGTCGGGCACCCGTCATGGGGATGCGTACAAAACTTATTCCAACGTCTTGAGAACAAGGTGTTTAACAAGGATTCATGATCCAATGTTGATGGGTTTGCAACCCTCTTACTCAACGAGTTGGTTAGTAGGTTTACTCGTCCTTTTACCATCGTGGGTTTATTAAGTGCATGCACGCCATGTAGGCAAAAGATAAAAAATGTTAAGACATAAATATATGGAAATAACAAATTGAAATGTGTCGTGGAGTTAGCTAGAAACCGCGACGTTTTATTAGTACTAGTAAGTTTTTATGAAAGAAAAAAAAAAGACATTTACCTAAGTAAAACAAAATGTAAATACACGGATATTTATTGGGCACTTTACTAAAGTGCAAGAGTGTCCGTACGCTGTGCCGTAGCCATTCCTAGAGATAACATCGCTTAAGATTGCAAATGTTCCATGTACGCGGTAATTCCCGACCATCCATGTCTCGCAGCCTGTACGCGCCTGTTCCTAATGCTTCAGTAACCTCATAGGGTCCTTCCCACTTCGGTCCAAGTTTTCCTGTGTCTTCTGCGTGGCTCGCATCATTGGCGCGGTATACGAAGTCACCTGGTCTGAATGAAACACTTCGCACTTTAGCATCGTAGTATCCCTTCATTTTTTACTTCGACCTTGCTTCACATATAGCTGCGCGCTCGCGTCTTTCTTCCAACAGGTCTAAGTCAATACGCCGCTCGTCATCATTGGTTACAAAATTGACTTCAGCAGTGCGAATAGTTGGCATCCCGATTTCGGCTGGTATGACGGCCTCTGTCCCATATACTAGAGAAAAGGGAGTGTCCCCCGTACTAGTTTTGATTGAAGTACGGTGCGCCCACAGAATATGCGATAATTCTTCTACCCACCTGCCTTTGTGCTTGTCCAGACGTGCTTTAATTCCTTCGCCCAGACTTCGATTTGCACGCTCTACTAAGCCGTTGGTTTGTGGATGTTTAACCGATGCGAAGTGCTGCGTGATATTCAACTTCTCGCACCAGTCCTTGAAGGGGTTGTCACAAAATTGTTTCCCGTTATCCGAGATGATTTCCCGGTAGTCCGGCGGCATACAATATTTTCCCAAACAAGGCATTTGATCGATTGCCGTAATTGTTACAACCGCTTTTGATTCGATCCACTTGGTGAAGTAGTCTATGGCCACTATGAGAAACTTCAATCCTCCTGCTACAACGGGGAAGGGACCTGCAATGTCGATACCCCACTTGTAGAATGGCCATGGCGCCGTGATAGGCGTTAGCTCCTGTTGTGGTTGGCGCGGGATGGGTCTATGAACCTGACAGTCGCCGCACTTTCTTATTAATTCTTGCGCATCACGGTGCATGCTGGGCCAGTAGTATCCTGACCGTAAAGCGCGCGCTACCACGGATCGTGGTCCTGAATGCATGCTGCAAGAACCGGCGTGGATTTCCCTGAGTACATAATTTGTTTGTAGGGGGCCGACGCAGCTGAGCCATGGTTGCGGAAAGGAGCGCTGATTTAGTATACCGTCTCGAAGTTCGAACCTCTGTGCTGTGCGCCGTATTCTTCGGGCTTCCTTCTGCTATTGGGGCAATACACCTTTACTTATGAATTCCATTATTGGTGTCATCCACGTAGGACCTCCCTCCTCAATTACCGTGGATATTTCCATCTCTGAGATAGACTTGCTCTTCAACGTTTCCACCAACACTTGTTTTGACAGGTGAGCAAAGCTTGTGGATGCAATCTTGCTTAGCGCATCTGCCTTTCGATTTTCCCCTCTAGGAACCTGCTTGATTGCGAACCTGTCGAAACTCTGAATTAGTGACTTGGTCTTGTCTAGGTATTGGATCATGTTTTCCTCCTTAGCCACGTATTCGCCCAACACATGATTGGCTACTAGCCGGGAATCCACATTTGCTTCCAGGTTGCGTACACCCATCCGTGCTGCAATGCGTAGTCCGGCAATTAGGGCTTCATACTCTGCCTCATTGTTTGTCGCTGTGAATTCAAAACGCAGTGCGTAAGTGAATTCCATTCCTTCCGGATTTGTGAGGATGAGGCCTGCTCTCGATCTATCCACGCATGAAGATCCATCCGTGAACAAGATCCATGGATCTTGTAGTTCCTTCTTGCTTGGTACGGGTGCATCATCGATTAATGTCGGTTTTCGATGATGAAATCTGCTAATACACGCCCTTTTATTGCGGTACATGGTCTGTAAGAGATGTTGTGCTCACCTAGCAACACGCTCCACTTCTGTAGTCGTCCCGATGCGTCGGGTTTGGAGATAATTTGCTTGATTGGTTGGTCTGTGATCACTGCTATGGGGTGCGCCTGGAAGTACCTGCGCAGCCGTTTGGCGGCGAACACTAACGCTAAGACCAACTTCTCCATTGCGCTATAATTAATCTCCGTTTTCTTCAGCGCTTTGCTTACAAAGTACACAGGTGTTTGTACTGAATTCCTATCCGTCAGCAGTACCGCGATGACTGCTCCATGAGTCGCAGATAAGTACATAATTAATTCTTCCCCTGGTCGGGGTGCTAATAGTGTGGGGAGCGTTGCCAGGTGTTGTTTAAGCTGTGTAAAGGCTTCTTCCGCCTCCGTAGTCCAGCGAAAATCTCCTTTTTTGATACACTTCTTGAGTGTTTTGAAAAGATTGAGTGACTTGTCTGCTGATTTGGACAAGAATCTATTTAGGCCTGCCAGTTTTCCATTGAGAGATTGGACTTCCTTCAGCGTGCGCGGTGAGGGAAGTTCAATGACAACCTTAGTTTTTTCTGGGCATGGTTTAATGCCATCTGGTTCTATCAGGTATCCGAGAAACATGCATTCTGTAGCGCCAAAAGTGCATTTCTTAGGATTTAGCTTCATGTTGATCTTTTTGAGAGTCCTAAATGTTTCCTCAATGTCGTGCACCAACTCATCCTCCATATGGCTCTTTATAACCAGGTCGTCAACGTAAACCTCTAAGTTGCGGCCCACCTGTTTTTCGAATGCATTATCTACTAACCGCTGATAGGTGGCGCCTGCGTTCTTCAAGCCAAAGGGCATTTTGGTGTAGCAGTAGACGCCTTGGCTTGTATGAAAGGCCGTTTTCTCCTCATCTTCTTTAGCCATCTGGATTTGGTGGTATCCTTTGTATGCATCTAGGAAGCATTTAAGTGGGTATCCACACAAAGACTCTACCTTCCAATCTATCTCCGGTAGTGGGTAACAGTCTTGTGGACATGCCTTGTTAAGATCTGTGAAGTCCACACACATCCGCCAGCTACCGTCACTTTTCTTGACCATTACTGGGTTGGAAAGCCAGTCGTGGTAGTAAACTTCTTGCATGATACCTGCCTCCACAAGTTTGTGTACTTCTGCCAGAATTGCTTGCGCGCGCTCTGGATCTTGGCCGCGCTTCTTCTAGCGTACTGGTGAGTATCCTTGTCGGATTCTCAGCTTGTGTTCTGTGATTGCGCGTGGTACTCCAGTCATGTGCTTTGGTTCCCATGCAAAGACATCCAGGTTCTTTTGCAATAGTGCGCACACGGCTGCCTTGCCATTTTCCGACAGCGATCCTCCGATCGACACTTCCTGTTCTGGGTAATCGGGATGAATTGCAACCTTCAGGTTTGGAACTTTAGTTGTGCGCTGTTCTGGAATGGGTGCCGTCTCACATGTAATCGTGTTACATTCTCTAGGTGGTTCAGTGGCATTGTAGAGAGTAACAATACCTCCTTCCACTGGGAATTTAAGCATCCCGTGTGCTGTAGACCGCGCGTATGGCTGATATCCCAGGTCTTCGATAATGCCATTGTATGGCGAAGGGGATTTGATCACCATAAAATTCATCCAGGCTGTCGCGGAGTGTTCTTTATTACCCACCTTAACTAGTAGGCGTATTTGCCCCATAGGCCATATCTTTTCTCCTGTAAAACCAGTCAGCGCTGTCATGACCGGGTTTAACGACTGCGTATCTCAGTCGCATCGTTTGAAACAGTGTTAAATTACATTATGTCGGCCGACGCTCCTCCATCAACATACATGCGGTGGATATCGTGACCCCCGCATTAATTTCAATGGTGGCGGCTCTACCATGCGTTGTCCGCAGTCAAGGTGGGGAAAGAGATTTCACTTCCACGGGAAAACTTTTGGCTGACCTTCTGCCTAGTCACTCGCTGCCATGATTGTATCATGTATATGGTGTCAGCCTTATCCTTGGGTATTTCTTTCTTATTCCCGTCTTTTTGCTTATCTTTGCCCTCCTTAATGTTTTTAACCTAATGGTCCAACCTGCCTTCATTCACTAATTTATTGATTAATTGGCGCAATTGGACACACTCGTTGGTGGTGTGGCCCTTCTGTCCATGGTAGTCGCAGTATCCGCTTCCCACGCGCCGATCTTCTAGAGTGCGCATTGGTGGGGGCCTCGGGAAGTTTGCGCCTTCCGTCGCGAATATCTCCTTTGGAGTCTTGGTTAGCGGAGTGTATTTATCATTATCTCGTCCGCTTCCCTGGCTGCGGTAATTTCTGTTGCGGTTGCTACCCTGGTCAGCGGATTGTCTCCGAGGTTGTTCCTGTGACCTGTAATTTGAGTAGCCTTTCTTACTGTCCGTTGCGGCGGCTTCTCCTTGGATAAAGGACCTTGTGCGTTTCATGAGTTCATCAAAGGTTTGGGGGATCTTGTCATTCAGCCTTTTGATGAGTTCTGGGTTATTAATCCCGTTCATGAACCCTGAGATCTTCAACACTTCGGGGCATGCCTTAACCTGTATACACTCATCCTTGAAGCGCTCCACATAAGCGCTTGTAGATTCCCCCTGGCGCTGTTTTACCCTAGCGAGTTCGACAAGGTTTTTAGCGTACTTTTTCCTTTGAGTGAAGTTGAGGCGGAACGCTTTCCGCAACTCTTCGAAGCCATTAATGCTTCTGCGTGGAAGTTTACTAAACCAGTTTTGCGCGTTTCCAACCAGTGTGGAATTGAACATGTGGCACCACACAGGTTGTGGCCAATTTTCGATGGTAGCGGCTGATTCAAAAAAATTTAGGTGATCGTCCGGATCACCTGTTCCATCATAGGTTTTCACGTTGGCGGGCATGCGCCTTCTTTTGTTTTATGAGAATTTGCTGATGCGTCGAGTGAACGCGTCCACTTTTTGGCGGCTCCACGGGAGGGATATGTCCTCCTCCTCTTGGTCGCGATATTTCCTCCTGGACTTCCAGTGTCCAGTTTCGCTGTCCTCGTTGTCCGAGGAGTTACCAGAGGATGAGTTTTCCCTCTTTCGGCGCTTGCGCCGACTATTCTCCGAGTTCCCGCTTGAAGGGCTTTCGCTTGGGCTTCCACTTGGGGAGTATTGTCGTCCCAGTCTGTCATGGACCCTGCGGCTACCAAGTCTAGCGTGGACATTGGTACGCCGTCCATCTTCCTCGTGTTCCCCAAGGTACTGCATGTCCGCTTCTTCATCATTCTCGACTCTCCTCCCAATCCTGGTAAATACTGGGGGTTGGCGGTTATCCCTTCCGCGCTTTTCCTTTTGATGACGCGGTGGAGACATCTCGTATTCTGGGCCGAAATCGAGTCGAGCATGCAAACTCCTACCAGACCTCTTTTTTGCTTCCTCTTGCATGAGTGCAGCCAAAGTTTCGTAATTCTGAGACACGAAATCACTTGGCGCTAGTTCTGGCGCGACCCCTTCTAAAGCAAGGGTGTCTGTTTCTACCACTATGCCCTTGTTTCGGTCAGGTGCATCCGGTGCCTTTGTTAGGTTAGTTTCCAGCACTGATTGGAAGGGAGTGGTAAAAGGGGTACGCAGTGGATTTCCTGCGCTGGCGGTGGTTGTAGTAGCCTGGGTTGTCCCCGAGCGTGGTTCCACCGTAGGGAAGACTAGGCCTGATTCTTGGTTTTTAGCGACACTGGTTGTCCCAGAAGTCTGCTTAGAGGCTGATCCGCTTAGCGGCTTCTTTCCTGTAAGGTCAGTTTGCGATCGCTGATTTCCATGCTTCGTCATTCTAGTTCTTAGTTCTTAGTGATTGGTCCCACGGATGGCGCCACTTGTTGATACAAAAGTTGGGCGTTCCTTATTTGGGTCCGATTCCGTATCAATTATGTCTTAATGCTTGAGACCTGCGCACTAAGAAAACAGAAAACACCGTTAGGCTTACCGTGGGATTGTCTCCCACGATTATCCTCCGGCGTGAGAGTAAGTAATCGGTTTGAGAGTATATTTAAGAATTAGGGTTCGTAGATCGTACCTTTAATGAGGGATAGGGTTCCCTTTATATACACACGAAATCCTTGTTGGTTTCGTGTTCCCCAACCTTCGGCGTATCCCGCCTAAGTCGGTTGATAAACGATCATCTCCAAAGTTAGGAGATATCCGATATCTTATTCCAGAAATAAGTTTTGGGTTTGGGCCTTCGTGAGCCCAAACACTTATCAGCGTAGCCCAGTTCGTGCTGGGCTTGCTAGTATCGGTGCTTGGTCGGGTTCGTGACCCGAATATAGACTATACATCATCAACACACAAGTGAGATGTTGAAAATATATGTTAATATTTTAGCCTTACCAGATACGACGTGTTTTGTGTTAAATTGCGGGCAAACTGAGTAAATCTACATTTAAACATGCTCATGGGAGTGGCATTGTTATTTTAGAACGACAATTTATCACATCCTTATAGCACATATCTAACAATGTATATCCAACGAGATTTGAACCTACTTAATTTTTGTTGATAAGCAACTCACGTACCACTTGAAAAAATACACCGAGTAGTACTTAATCATTAACAAGTTATAAACTAATTTCAAAAAAGCTTATTCGCAAAACCTGTATGACCAAATAAGCGTAAGCTTGTTAAAAAATAAAATAAAAAAATAAGCGTTAGCATTTGTATATATCCAATCACTCGAAGCTAAATACAGTTCTCCCTGCTTAAACAGAATAACATGACATGCAACAATCTTTTATATAATAAAACAATTACAGTGTTTTTGCAAAACCCTTCTCATTGAAAAAACAATTGGGCCAATAGGAGAGGTTGATTTTGCCACGTAAGCGAAATCGGGGCGACGTGATTGGTTAATAAAAGTCAAAATTAAATTAATTTTGGTCAACCTTTAGTTTATTTGGTGTAGAAATTTTGGTTAAGAAGAAAAACACATAAAAATATTTTTTTTTTTGAACGGCATAAATATAAATAAAAAATAGCTACTAGTAAGGCACTAGAAGCTAAAAAGTAACAATACAAATCTAGAAATAAACAATGCTATCTAGATTCCTCCCGAGGCTTTAACTGCGAGGACTACAAAAGAATGAAAAACTCTTGGATAACCAAGACAAGAGAAAAATCCCCACCCACGGAGGCCAACATGGGTAGACCCAAACAAGCCCCGAAAGTTACAACAAGAAAAGACATATCAACAAAGATCCGGTGATTTTGATACTTATTTACACGCAGACTCTCATACGATTAGGAGCATACCGCTTGTACCTATTCTGATACCATATATATGAAAATGAATAATAGAGTCCACCATACCAACATCCTCTTCTTCCTAGGTTGAAATATAATTCATTTCGAATCTCCAAAGCAAGTCTATAAATGATAGTGACAAGAACATCCTTAGCCTTATGCAAATTACCCTGTCTATTAATAAAGTCTCTCAAGTGAAAAGGGAGATCCGATCAGACTTAATAACCGATTTCCAAACCTTAATCGCGATAATGCATTCAGACATCGTATGATAGATAGATTCCAAACCATTACTACACATAGGGCATATAAGAGAGACATTGCCAATACCACGAAACCATAAATTAAAACGAGTAGGCAAACGATCCTTAATCAATCTCCACACATGAATATTAACCTTTCGAGGAACTATCTTGTTCCACCTAGTCGCAAGGTAATGACTAGGTAAAGACAAACAATCAAGGTGTTTCCGTAAGAATCCATTGTATCACAACACCATCTCCAAGAATCGTCATTGAACAATGGTAACCCTGCTTGACAATATCACAAATCCTATTATATTGATCTTCTTCAATAAACAATTCCAGCTCGAGCCATTCCAACGATCCCCAACCACAACATTTTTGAATTCTTCTATTAAGAAAAGACGAGGAAATTGTTGCGCCAATGAGGTATCATTAATATCATGCCAAAATAAAGTACTCATTCCATCTCCAATCTTCCTTTTCAAAGAAGATGGGAACCAACTGCATTATGAACAGACACAATATGCATAATATTATTCCAAGGCCCACCAACCCCGCTTGTGCTTCTCGAGAAACAGCAAATTTTTATAATTTTAGTAAGCGGGTAATTATGGAATCTCCATCTCCATTTTATATAAAAGAGCCAAGTTAATGAATGCTACCAAACCCGAGGCCTCCACGATCTTTGCTAGCATTTGAATTTAGATCATAGCTTCCAGTTTGTTGCAAACCGTTTGAGGCATTCTGAGCCAAGAACTGCTAAGGAATTCCAAACGAGAGACAATTAGCTCTCCATTTAGACAACCTTTTAGAGAATTTATCAATAACAGTTGTATATGTTAGCCCCAATGATTAAACGGAAGTTTTTCTCCCTTGCAACCCGCCCAAAATGGTTTAATACCAATACATAAATCTTGATTTCATAACACTAATTTGCAAGCCCGAAGCTAAGTAGAAGCAATTAAAATACGAGAATGCTTATCAAATTAGATTGACACCATTCAAAAACAATAACATCATCCGCATATATGAGATGACATATATCACCAATATTAATAGGTCTTCCAGCAATATGGAAACCTTCCATAGCTAAAATAAAAGAAAAGGAGCAAGAGATCTCCTTGCCGAAGTCCACGTTTAACCGAAATTCCATAAAGGGCTTCCATTGAGGATCTAGATTCGAGACATGCTTTGATCCACCTCACACATTTATTACCAAACCCCATAAACTTGATTACTGAAATGAGATAATCCCAACTAAGAGTATCATAAGCCTTCGCAATGTCCACCTTGAAAATCATCGAGAGTTTGCACCACCTCATCCAAAATCATAGGCCCGTCTAAAATCTGGCGATTCTTAATAAAAGCCGACAGACCGGACGACAATGTCATCAATAATCAAAGCAATGCGACCAAAGAATGATTTTGCTATGTATACAAAATGCCGATCAGGCTAATAGGTCTAAAATCATTAACCACCATAGGAGATTCAATTTTGGGTATTAACGAATAAAGAAGCATTTAGGAATATCACCTTTATTGAAAAATTAAATGTCATCCTTCATTATATTCCAAGACCTCTTTATAAAACCAAAAGTTTGGCGATTTTTCACCGCCACAATCCCAAACGGCATCTTTAACTTCTTCCAATGACAGATTCCAATATTTCGAAGCTGGTGTTAGAACCGTTCATTCGAGGAGAATAAGGTATGGAAGTAACTTTATCAAATTTTTGTGAGAAGTGGTTAAAAACACATAAAAATATAGGTGTCAAATTTGTGAAAACAAAAACTTTAAAAAAGATAGGGTAATTAATAAAACTTTAGTTGTTAAATTTTTAAAAATTGTATAGAGTTAAGTGTAATATTATGATTTAAGATCATTTGAGGACAAAAGATTATTTACATACCAAGGGATCAATCTCCAACATCTAATTTTATTTGATCTAATGGATGAGATTAATCCCAACATTTTAAAAAACCCACTTTCATCATCTTTTTTTAAATATTAATAACTTTCAAACCGTTAATCGTTAAGCGAAAAAAAAAATATCATTGCGACGAGCATTTAATTATCTTTCTATAGATAGGCACTTTGATATACTTTCGACAAAATTTTTTTTTTCGTATTTTTCACGTTTTTTTTTAAAGTTTTTTCGTTTTTTTACGTTACTGAAAATTGCATTAAAAAATCATATATGATAAAACACTAATTTGAATATCACATGTGACATTACCATATTAGTGTTATATCATATATGATATTAGTGTTATATCATATATGATATGTAATATCACATGTGATATTAGTGTAATATCACATGTGATATCACATATCATATATGATTTAACACTAATATCACATGTGATAATCAAATTAGTGTTTAATCATATATGATATTTTCATGCAAATTTCAAGTAACGTAAAAAAAACGAAGAAACGTGAAAAAAATGATTTTTTTTTCTTTTTTCAAAAGTATATCAAAGTGTCCGTCTATAGAAAGATAATTAAATGCTCTTCGCGACGGTGTAAATATTTTCACTTAACGATTAACGGTTTAAGAGATATTTAAATTATAAAAAACAGGTGAAATAATAAAATGCATTTAATCTCATCTATTGATTTCTTTTTAGATGGATGGTTGAGATGAGTCCCTTGGTATGTAAGAAACGTTTGATATGTAAAATAACTCTCCTCTAATATTATAAATTTTCATGTTTTTTAATAACTTTGGAAATTAAACAAATACTCCCTTATATTTTATACCCCCTATACTTTATTACTTAAAAATAAGGACTCATTTATTTCATATTAAAAGTATGACAAATGTGTACACGAATTTGAATATTAAATACGGCTAAATTATTGAAAACGAGGATATAATTATCAAATTGTAAGTACGAGCTACTGTAATATGAAGGAAAAAAAACGTGATTGTACTTATAACAACTACTCGTGTAACTTTTATTTATTTATATAAGGATATGTAGAAAAACATTTTTAAAAAACTTTAAGGAGTATATTTTAACTTCATCAACGTTTATTATGTGCAACTAAACTCGCATCTTGTGTACATCATAATATCAATAGTGAAATTTAAATAGGAACATCAACATCTATATCAGCTAAATATAGTTGAATCTTGAGTTATCTAACAAATTTTTTTTTACAAAACCTCAATATCGATATCAAAAATAATCACGAAGATAGATTCAAATTCTCTTAGGAAAAAGAATAATAAATCAAATCCCGTGTGTGATCGTGTATACGGATTAGTCAACCCGAATCGTTTCCCAACGAGGCGTGAATTGCCAACTTCGTTCTTGGTTTGGAATTTAATGCTCGATGTTTTGATTTGTTTGATTTTGGTTTTATTAAACTACGGGAATGGGGAAAGTAATTAAGAGAATCTATTTTACGGGAAATCCTAAGTGTGAATTACTAAAACGTAATTAATAAAACGTAATAAAAATACAACTACGTCTAAAGTATACCCTAAAAATGCCTAAAATTACTTTTACTCTAGAAATGATATTTGAAAACTAATTTAGAATTAAAACTATTTTTTTTTGGATTTTTCTGGATTTTATTTAAATTAAAAACTAATTTTTAACTATTTAAACTAAATTAAAATACTAAAAAATATGAAATTTAAGGAGAAAAATATGGAATTACTTTTATAAAATCTAAAATATCATAAGAGACTTTTCAAAACTATTTTTTTATTTTTCAGATTAATTTTCTATTTTCTACTAATTTAAAACTATTTTAATCTAATTTAAATTGTGAAAAATACCAAATAAAAGGGGAAAAATAAGGAAAAATCTTTTTTATGCTTTTTATATTTTTCTTAAACTGGGAAAATTGAAAAATTATTTTTTTGAACTTTTTCTTAATTAATTGCAATTAAAGCTAATTAAAAGTGATTAAAAACTATTTTAAATCTAGAAAAATAGCAAACAGTGACCAAAATTAATGAAAAATTCAGGGAAATGCTAAAATCTGATTCTGGTTCTATGAAAAATATTAAATAAGGTGCTTATGTGTGAGAATTAAGGGTTGCAGTGTAAATGGGTATGGAATAAGCACTTTTCAATAAGCTAATTGACAAATTAAGCCACCAAACTTCTACTTAAGCTATATTATACTGAAATAAGCTAATATCAACTAAATATAGCTACTCCTAAGCTCAAATAAGCAGTCCAACAAGGTTTAAGCTAACTGATTTTTCAAGCCAAAACAGTGAACAGGTACCTACTTTGAGCTTATGCACAAGCTTCTCAGAAAAGCTTTAGCCAAAAACAGATATGTGGCCTTGAAGACCACCTAGCAGACTATCACTGGACCAAATATGAGACTCTAACAATGTGTATTAAACCCTGTGCAACTGCTGCAAGTTCTGCATAAAATCAGTTTTTGACACCATTGACTTTTGAAAAACAGTTGCTAGTTTGACCAAAATGAGATTTAAAATCAAATGATGGACTGATGTTGATGTATGTTGATGATATGAAGCTTTAGCCAGCTAGTTTATCCAATCTTACACCCATATGAAATGATTTTAGAAACGGTTTTAACAGTTTGAAAACAAGAACAGTCACTATGATTTGTTGACTTTTATAAAAAGACTCATGTAAATTAAGACTAAAATGACTTTACTAGTATTATTAGAGACTAGTGCAACAGAAATCCTATACCAAGAGACCTTTGAAAACAGTTTTATCAGGCAAACCAAACACCCCTTTAAGAACAGTTTTGCAAGCAACTATATCAAAATCAATAAGATAAGCTCATTTTAACATCAAGACAGATCAAATGCATTAAAACAAAGCTTTTATGACAGCTATAATCAATATACTAACAGATCTAATAGAAATGACTAATACTACTTTTTATAAGCTAGATATAAAGTGAAAGTTGCACTTACAAGAACCACAGCCACAATAGCTTGCAAACCAGATAAAGGACCACTAAACCTACACTATTCAACCCAAATCCATCATCAAATCAAACCATAACCATTTCTGAACCAAATGATGCACACAGTTGACTTTCGTTGACCTGGAATTTTTGTGAATGTAAGTGAAAGTAAAGGACAGTGAGGGTGCAAGATAAGCTCACAAAAGCTATACAAAGCTGAAATGAGCCTACTCCATTATTCCACTTAGCTTATTAATCACTTTGAAACAGAAATTTAAGATTAAAGGTAATAACTTGGAACTTTTATTAATATTGAAAAAAAAGTTACAAGAAACTGAGAATACAATAAAAGCTTAATAAAACATTTATAAAACTACTGAAAATTAAAGACAATAAGCTAAAATGAAAACTAGGATTGCACGAATCAAAATGGTGAGCCAAGAGGTCCTTTTATAGCTGAGGAGGTCTTGGGATGCCTTTGAGAAGAACCTAGAAGCAATTTGCAGCCACTCATTCATCCATTGTCATCACATCCAATCAAAAAGCTCCAATTCACTCAATGAGGTGTCACGGCCAATAATATTGTGCCATTTGGCCACGTGGCAGATATATCTGACAAGTCAGCTGGGTCTAGAAGGTGGATAAGATGCTTAGTACGAGGTTTGTGTTTGGGATTGGTAAATGGTGGTGAAAAGGGAGGTGAATGGGTGCGTTTGGGAGAGAAGACTGTGGGGCGCGTTTGGGATTATTTAATATTTGTTTGAAGTTGTTGACCGGGTCGGGGTAGTTGACTTGGGTAAAAGGTCGGGTAAAATGGTTTATTCGGGTAAGTGAATTGGACGGGTTGTTTAGTTATTGGACCGGGTAGTGGATTTTTATATTGGGCCGAGAGTATTGTTTGTGATATTGGATTTGTTAAGTGATAATGGACATAGACTAACATTGTGATCCAAGATATATTCAAAGGATCAAAGTTGTATTTTCGGATTTTTGAGGGACCATAGATGTAAATCTGAAATTGTCTTGTCATTCTTCAATAGACCAGGGACTGAATTTGCAACTTTTGAAACTTGAGGGTGTTTTCTGTCATTTGCTGAAAGTTCAGGGACTATTTCTGACATTTCTTCAAACTTTGATCAAATCTTCACAAATCATCCCTAGAGATTAGAAATCTTCATAAATGCATAATTGACCTTCCGCTCAGCTTAAGCTCTCTTAATCTCTCGTGCTCGGATTTACGTCTGATTTGGTTCCCTTTTGCGTGTTTTTACATATCCGTACCTGCACAAGCACAAACTCAAGAAAACAGCAAATATTAGCAATAAACGGCTCTTTCTTGGTTATTTTGGGTCAGTTTTGATAACAAAAAGGTATGTGTTTTAGCACATACCAAAATACCCCAGACGAGACTATTGCCGTGTCCTCACGCAATGCAATCAACTCACGCTTCTAAAACCAAGGATTTCAATCTCTTTCTACTAAACCATTGATATGTCCAAAAACCGTCAAGTTATCTCACACAAGCTAGCCACTTGTGAATGACTAACCGTAAGAAACTTAAAACAGTTCAGACAAACCAATTAGAGAAGAAGTAGTCAAGGTTCCTCAAAAGAGATTAAGAAAGCCTTAATTCTAAAAACGCCCCGTTTACCTTTCAATTCACATATATAGATATTACGGTTAAGCACATTCCGATTATGAATGACGGTTTGTTGAACTTTCATGTCGATCAATAACTCCAACATTTTTCAAACGACACGTTAGGATCACGGAGTAGAAAACACAACACAGCGTGAAGTGACCATACGGATAGAATACATCGTCCCTGATTTTTCACAAGTCCCAAACTAAGCGTAAAACCGAAATCATTGTTAAGTATGATTCTAGATGCTAACACTACCCATGGAAGTTACTTGTGTACTTACCTTTCGTTCCCATTTTCCTATTTTCCTCTAGATTTTTTATTTTTGTGATAAATGAATTTCTTCAAGTTCTCGTTTTGATAAGAATTATTCCGATAAAGATACAAAGCTAAGTCGATAATTAGTTATCCGCCTTCCCTCAAGAACCATTGTCGTAAAAATGAGGTCCACATCAAGGAATTTTTATTCACTTATATTTTTTTTTTGATTTTTTCATCATTTTTTTTTTTTTTTTTTTTGCACTTATACTTTTATTTATATGAGCTGTGAACCACGGAGCTTCACGGGGTAATTCCAAGACTATAGGCTTCATGAAATGAGGATCCCGGCTGGCTAGGCTAAGACCTCACTCAATCCCGGCTAAAGATCCAAGGGTCCGATCTCGACACCGCAGCTCACAATACTTATTACATTTCACATATCACTTATTACTGATTGCTTTATTTATTACGGATCCCTGATGTGTACCCAATTTTTAAAACAAAGATTCTTTTAAGAAGATAAAGAACTAATTATCGCCAAAAACTCAACATCTCTAATTATTTAAACAGATATGGGGTGAAACAATTTTGTGGGAACAAAAAGCCATAAGTACCTTCGATGGGCTCTAAAGAGAACCAACTACTCCACGTTTAGCATCTAAACTCATAAGTAACTCTATCATTTCTCGATCTCTGCAAATTTAAAATCCCAAATAATGAGATCCGCATATGCTTAGCCGATAATTTTTAGATTACCTATGGTTAAGGGAACAAGCTAGGGCTCAACACGCCCGGTCAAGTCAGAATTCTATTCCTACTCTCACCAGCGGAAAGTCAACAAGGTGTCAAAACATATATTAACTTAGCAAATGCTTCGTCTAATGAAATAAAGTTATGCATATTTAAAGTCACTCAGGGAAACTTGCAAAATCTTGGCCTTTTGAGCTAGAATTCGCATTTTATAGCTTCTTATCTAAGAGACTAGCAAACTTTTCAATCAAAAAGACTCAACAAAAGCTTACAAAATTTTTTAAATTTTTCTCATTTTTGCACAATTTTTCATTTTCTAAGGAAAAACGGGGTTACGAGAGAAACACGACAGAAAATAGGCAAGTGCGGTCAAATCAAATCGAAGATTGCCCTACCCCAGACTAGAACGAAACATTGTCCTCAATGTTTAAAGCAAGGGTATCACGAAAATCTAAAAGCCGTTTATTAAGTATGCTTAAAGATAAACGTTAGTCGATAAGATTAGGATATCGGATTTCCATCAGCAACGATCATGAAACTCGAGTAGAGAAAATGACAAACTTCGAGCACGAGAGTCTTCATATCGGGAACATCCTAAACACAACATCACAAACAACCAAACACGAGAAATCGAAGAGGCAGACCCCTTCACGTCACTTATTAGAAAATAGAAAGAAGATAGATGGATAAGCATGGGGTGCCTCCCACGAAGCGCTACTGTTTTTGATAACCGAGTCGCTAGCTTGACTCGATCCCCGAATTCATTTGTCCATGGGGAAGAAAGTTTGGAGATCCGGGACAACCATAGATGGGATGTCCCCTCCAAAATAATGTTTCACACGATGACCATTCACCTTGAAATTTGGGCCATCAGGCTGAGAAAGCTCCACCGTTCCATACGGGAAAACTTGAGCGATGGTGAATGGTCCGGACCAACGGGATTTGAGTTTGCCCGAGAATAGCTTCAATCGAGAGTTAAAGAGGAGAACTTGATCACCAACGTTGAAAACGCGGTTTTTGATTTTAGCATCATGAATCCTCTTAGTCTTCTCTTTGTAAATCAAAGAATTCTCGTAGGCCTGATCCCTAAGCTCGTTTAATTCATTCAATTGAACTTTTCGGTGATCACCCGCGGTCTTAAGATCAAAATTAGCATGTTTCAAGGCCCAGAATGCCTTATGCTCGAGCTCGATGGGCAAGTGACAAGCTTTTCCATACACCAACTTAAATGGGGTGCACCCGATGGGTGTCTTGTAAGCGGTGCAGAAAGCCCATAATGCATCGTCTAACTTATCAGCCCATGAAGCTCGATTTTCTCCTACGGTCCTTTCTAAAATCCTTTTCAAACCACGATTCGAGACCTCAACTTGTCCGCTCGTTTGCGGGTGATACGCGGTAGAAAGACGATGGGTAACTCCATATTTAGCCATAACTTTAGCAAATTGTTCATTACAGAAATGGGTACCGCGATCACTGATGATAGCACGAGGTGCTCCGAATCGGGAAAACAAATTCTTCAAGAACTTAACAACCACTCGGGAGTCGTTGGTGGGGAGCGCCTTCGCTTCAACCCATTTAGACAAGTAGTCGACGGCCACGAGGATATACCTATTTCCTTTAGATGATGGAAATGGCCCCATAAAATCGATGCCCCACACGTCAAAAATCTCACAGACTTGAATAGCATTTTGTGGCATTTCATCCTTCTGTGAAATTTTCCCTTGACGTTGGCAAGAATCACAAGATTTGACTAAATCATGAGCATCTCGATATATGGTAGGCCAATAGAATCCGGAATCAAAAACCTTCTTAGCGGTGTAGCTTGCACCATGATGGCCACCAGTGGGTCCGTTATGGCAAGCATTGAGAATATCAATAGCCTCTTGGCCATGAACACACCGCCGGATTACTTGATCCGCACAAATCTTAAACAAGTAGGGGTCGTCCCAGAAATAATGCTTAACATCTTTGAAAAACTTGTTCTTTTGTTGGGACGACATCCCTTTCACGATGAAATTTCCCGCATGGTAATTTGCAAAATCGGCAAACCATGGGGTGTTCGGGTCTTTCTTAGCAACCATCCCAAGTGTCTCAAGAGGAAATGTTTCCGTAATCTCCTTTTTCTCGAGCACACTTTGATGGGGATTCTCAAGTCTAGAAAGATGATCGGCAGCCAGGTTCTCCGCTCATTTTTTGTCAAGAATAGTAACATCAAACTCTTGAAGGAGGAGAACCCACCGAAGTAATCGTGGCTTAGCATCTTGCTTTGCCAAAAGATACTTAAGGGCAGAATGGTCGGTATACACTATGGTCTTCGACAAGACAAGGTAGGGTCGAAATTTCTCAAAAGCATAGACAACGGCCAATAATTCCTTTTCAGTAGTCGTGTAATTGTGTTGGGCCTCAGACAATGTCTTACTCGCATAGTGTATGGGTTGAAAATGTTTCGACTTACGTTGCCCCAAGACTGCCCCAATTGCGTAATCACTTGCATCACACATGAGTTCAAAGGGCAAATCCCAGTTGGGGGCAACTAAGATTGGTGCCTCAATTAATTTCTTTTTGAGAATATTAAACGCTTCAACGCATTCGTTGGTGAAGATAAACGGAGCATCCTTTTCAAGGAGATGGGTCAGAGGGCGGGCTATCTTAGAGAAATCTTGAATGAAACGGCGATAGAAACCGGCATGACCCAAAAAACTCCGAATACCTTTGACGGTAGTGGGATGAGGGAGTTTAGCTATAACGTCGACTTTAGCTCGGTCGACCTCAATCCCAGATTTTGAAATCTTATGGCCGAGGACAATGCCCTCTCGAACCATGAAATGGCACTTCTCCCAATTCAAGACCAAATTGGTGTCTTCACACCTTTTGAGCATGTGGTCTAGATGAGAGAGGCAAGAAGTGAAAGAATCTCCATAAACCGAGAAATCGTCCATAAAAACTTCCATAGATTTTTCGATCATGTCATGAAAAATAGCCATCATGCACCTTTGGAATGTACCGGGAGCATTGCATAGCCCAAAGGCATGCGTCGGTAAGCAAAAGTTCCATAAGGGCATGTGAAAGTGGTTTTCTCCCGATCCTTTGGATCGATCGGGATTTGAAAATAACCGGAGAAACCATCGAGAAAGCAATAGAACTCATTTCCCGCTAAGCGTTCGAGCATCGATCCATAAAGGAAGCGGGAAATGGTCCTTACGAGTAGCATCGTTCAATTTTCGATAATCAATACACACCCTCCATCCGGTGATGAGGCGTGTGGAAATCAACTCATTTTCATCGTTAGCAATGACGGTCATTCCTCCCTTCTTAGGGACACAATGGATAGGGCTAACCCATGAGCTATCGGAGATTGGATAAATGATTCCGGCGTCGAGGAGTTTAAGAACTTCCTTTTTGATAACATCATGAATCTTTGGGTTAACCCTACGTTGTTGTTGAATCACGGGTTTACAATCATCCTCCATTAAAATTTTGTGGGTACAGAAACGAGGATTGATTCCTTTGATGTCAAAAATTTGCCAAGCAATTGCATTTTTGTGTTTTCGTAAGACATCCAAAAGTGCGGTTTTCTCCTCATCTTTCAAGTTTTTAGCAATGATGACGGGAAATTTGTTCGGTTTTTCAAGAAAAGCATATTCAAGATGAGGAGGTAAATCCTTGAGCTCGGGCTCCGGAGGATTTTCATCAGACGTTTGTACTTCTTTGATCTCTTCAATCGTAATTTCTTTCGGAGGGAGTGACGGTAATGGATCTTCGTTCAACAATTGTTCAAGATAACGGATATCTCCCTCCGAATCATAAACACCATCATCAATTCCCGGTGGAATCGATTCATCATCAACAAGAAACTCATCGATCTCTTCCAAAATGAAGTCACCTCCCTCGAGCGGAGTGAGAGAAAGAATCGAAGCAATAATAGGCTCAGAAGATGGTTCAACATTTTCAGAAAGAATGGTGGGATTGCCACCCATAAAATCAAGAACTTCTTGAGCATACTCCTCCGTAGCAATATCGAGAACGTCGATTCGATTAATAGAAGCATCATCGTAGTTGGAGGAGTATCTTGAAGGATGGTTAATATTAAACGAGACGGTTTCCTTGTTAGCTCGTAAAGTGATTTCTCCTTCATAAACGTCGATCATCGCACGACCCGTTCTTAGAAACGGCCTCCCGAGAATAAGAGGTACTCGGGGGTCAGCATCAAAGTCAACGACAACGAAGTCGGCGGGAAAATGCAGTGGTCCTACTTTCACATAGACGTCCTCGGCGATTCCTCTCGGAATAGAGGTTGAGCGGTCCGCGAGTTCAAGAGTCATCTTAGTAGGAGTGAGTTCCAGGAGAGAAAGTTTGTTATAAATCGAAAGAGGCATTAAGTTAATACTCGCACCAAGATCGGCCAAGGCGGAGCATTTCACTATTCTCGGAAACTCACAAGGGATAAGAAATTTGCCGGGGTCTCCTAACTTTTCGGGAAGTTTCTTGAGGAGCACCGCCGAGCAATTCTCATTCAACAGTGTTTTTGCTATTTACGCCAACTTTTCTTTATTACTCACTAAATTCTTGATCATAGCGGCAAATTTCGGCATGAGGAGTAAAGCATCGGTGAAACTGATGTTAAAATTCAAGGATTGAATGATTTCAACAAATTTCTCCATTTGGTTTTCGGTTTTATCACGAAGCTTTTGATTATGAAGTCTTGAAGGATAAGGAAGTGAAGGTTTAAGAGTAGTCTTCAGAACATCGGGTTCCGGAATCGGAGTCTGAACGACGGAGGTGGATGCAGTGCGGGTTGCACACTTTCTTCAATAACCTCGGTATCTTGTTCCTCCTCCCTTATCAGCGGAGTAGGAGACGAGGGTCCATCAATAGCCTTACCACTCCGTGTGGTTATAGCTTTCAACTCACCCTTCGGGTTGGGAATGGTATCACTCGGAAGAGAACCCGAAGATGAGGGTTGGTGACCTTACACAAAACAACATTCAACATATTTTGAGTTTATTCTGTGAAGTCTCCAATTTGTTGTTCTGAAGTCGAATCTCATTCCTAAACTCATTGCTTTGTCTAGTTAACGAAGATTGAAACTCGTTCCTCAAACTTGTAATCTGATTTTGCATAGTGTTGATGGTAGAATTGGTGTGTTGAATGTAAGTTGTGAATTCATTTGAAGGCAAAGGTGAAGCTTGATAGCTTGGGTTGTGATATACTTGATTGTAGTTAACTCCTTGGTTTGGGTATTGATTTGGTGGAGCTTTGAATTGGTTTTGAACATTTGGTCCACGAACTTGATTCTGATTAAAACGATTCTGATTGTTCGATGGAGAAAATCCCGGAGGTACCATTTGATTACTAACACGAGGATTCGGTTCAACTTGAGAACGGTATTGGTTACCTCCGGTTACGGCATTAGCTGCGAAAGGATTGCCATCGGTGGCGGTACAATTGTAGTAGGCATGCGGGCCACCACAAGTAGTACAAGTCGTTTCCACCGCTTTGACTTGAGCGGGTGGAGAAGAATTAATCTTAACCAAAGCCTGTATCATATCCGTAAGCTTATCAATCTTAGCATCGGTGCTAGACGTATTTCCGTGAGGCGAGGACGATGGTGTATCATTCACTCGGCGAGCAACCGATTTGCTACGTGATGTACGAACTTTAGATTTGCTCTCAATAATGGACAAGGCATCTCGTTGATCGGTCAACAAATTACCACCGCGGCGGCATTGAGAGAGTCTTGATCAGTCTCATTCAAACCGTTATAAAGCGTATCAAGTTGGTGCAACTCAGAAAAACCATGATGGGGACATTGCCTAAGCAAATCTTTGAATCTGTCCCATGCCTCACTAAATGATTCATCAAATCTTTGTGTGAATTTTGTTATTTCATTTTTAAGGCTTGTTGTTTTAGACGGTGGGAAGAATTCGTTCACGAATTTTGATACTAAATTCTCCCATGTGGTTATCGATCGAGGGGTAGTTTTTCGAGCCAAATTCGGGCGGCCCCCTCAAGTGAAAATGGGAAGAGTAGTAGCTTGATAGCCTCTTCCGGAACGTTACGGTACTTGATCGTAGACGTGAGCTTGTTAAACCGACAGATATGAGAGTGAGGATCGTCCCTCTCAAATCCGTAAAATTGGCTCGATGATACCAAGTTGATTAAGCCGTGTTTAAGCTCAAAGTTATCGGCAACGATTGCCGGGACGACGATGGCTTCTCCATAACCCTCGGTGGGTGCCTGGAGTTGCTCTAGCATGGATCGGTTGTCCTCCGCCATTTCGATGATGGGCGGGATCTGATTAGTTCGAATCTCGGGTTCGACTAATGGACCACGTCTATTTCGCCTTCTCGGAATTGTAGCGGTTTCAAGTATCGGTCTGTAGTTATTAGAACGAGTGCGCATGCACTTTCAAAAACCAAGGCAATTAAAAGAGAGCGGTATTTGAAAACACAGTGAACTTAACCAATAATCCCAAGTGAATAAATCACCTCTACAAGACAAACGCACAAGCGAGCGGAGAAGCTTTGTAGGTCAGCGCGAAGCTTATTAAAAACCCGCTTCTTTACAGCCGCAATTTAATGTCAGGCCGTCCTTATACCCACCCCACAGTTTGTTTGTCCGATAGAAATAAATAAATCCACAAGCGACACAAAGGCAAGTTTTGATCTTTAGTTCGGGAACTTATTAATGATAACACCTCCGTTGAGAATGTTATATAATTGATATCTTCTATTTATTAGCAAAAACACAAGAGAAAATCTTTTTGTATTTTTAATCTGATATATATATATACAAAAGAAAAGAAAAATATTTTTTACTTTTTTATTTTATAGAAAAATAGTAACTTCACGAATGAAGGATCTCGAGTCACTAATCGTCAAACCTCAAACGATATAGTCGTGACACAACCTCCCGGCGGCCAAAATTTGATTCGCAGTTTCCGAACACGTCAAGCTTACTCACACAAGCTAGCCACTTGTGAATGACTAACCGTAAGAAACTTAAAACGGCTCGGACACTGATTCTATGATAATGAAGGCTTAGGGGTTATGTGTATGGATAAAACCTCAATATCGATATTAAAAATAATCACGAAGATAGATTCAAATTCTCTTAGGAAAAAGAATAATAAATCAAATCCCGTGTGTGATCGTGTATACGGATTAGTTAACCGAATCGTTTCCCCAGCAGTGAATTGCAACGTCGTTCTTGGTTTGGAATTTAATGCTCGATGTTTTGATTTGTTTGATTTTGGTTTTATTAAACTACGGGAATGGGGAAATTAATTAAGAGAATCTATTTTACGGGAAATCCTAAGTGTGAATTACTAAAAGCGTAATTAATAAAAGCGTAATAAAAATGCAACTACGTCTAAAGTATACCCTAAAAATGCCTAAAATTACTTTTACTCTAGAAATGATATTTGAAAACTAATTTAGAATTAAAACTATTTTTTTGGATTTTTTTGGATTTTATTTAAATTAAAAACTAATTTTTAACTATTTAAACTAAATTAAAATACTAAAAAATATGAAATTTAAGGAGAAAAATATGAAATTACTTTTATAAAATCTAAAATATCATAAGAGACTTTTCAAAACTATTTTTTTATTTTTCATATTAATTTTCTATTTTCTACTAATTTAAAACTATTTTAATCTAATTTAAATTGTGAAAAATACCAAATAAAAGGGGAAAAATAAGGAAAAATCTTTTTTATGCTTTTATATTTTTCTTAAACTGGGAAAATTGAAAAATTATTTTTTTGAACTTTTCTTAATTAATTGCAATTAAAGCTAATTAAAAGTGATTAAAAACTATTTTTAAATCTAGAAAAAATAAGCAGTGACCAAAATTAATGAAAAATTCAGGAAATGCTAAAATCTGATTACTAGGTTCTATGAAAAATATTAAATAAGGTGCTTATGTGTGAGAATTAAGAGTTTGCTGCAGTGTAAATGGGTATGGAATAAGCACTTTTCAATAAGCTAATTGACAAATTAAGCCACCAAACTTCTACTTAAGCTATATTATACTGAAATAAGCTAATATCAACTAAATATAGCTACTCCTAAGCTCAAATAAGCAGTCCAACAAGGTTTAAGCTAACTGATTTTTCAAGCCAAAAGCATTGAGCAGTACCTACTTTGAGCTTATGCACAGCTTCTCGAGAAAAGCTTTAGCCAAAAGCAGATATGTGGCCTTGAAGACCACCTGCGAGACTATCACTGGACCAAATATGAGACTCTAACAATGTGTATTAAACCACTGTGCAAGCTGCGCAAGTTACGCATAAAATCGAGTTTTTGACACCATTGACTTTTGAAAAACAGTTGCTAGTTTGACCAAAATGAGATTTAAAATCAAATGATGGACTGATGTTGATGTATGTTGATGAAATGAAGCTTAGCCAGACTAGTTTATCCAATCTTACACCCATATGAAATGATTTTAGAAAGCGGTTTCGCAGGTTTGAAAACAAGAACAGTCACTATGATTTGTTGACTTTTATAAAAAGACTCATGTAAATTAAGACTAAAATGACTTTACTAGTATTATTAGAGACTAGTGCAACAGAAATCCTATACCAAGAGACCTTGCAGTTTTATCAGGCAAACCAAACACCCCTTTAAGAACAGTTTTGCAAGCAACTATATCAAAATCAATAAGATAAGCTCATTTTAACACCAAGACAGATCAAATGCATTAAAACAAAGCTTTTATGAGCATAATCAATATACTATGAGATCTAATAGAAATGACTAATACTACTTTTTATAAGCTAGATATAAAGTGAAAGTTGCACTTACAAGAACACCACGGCCACAATAGCTTGCAAACCCAGGATAAAGGACCACTAAACCTACACTATTCAACCCAAATCCATCATCAAATCAAACCATAACCATTTCTGAACCAAATGATGCACCGCAGTTGACTTTCGTTGACTGGAATTTTTGTGAATGTAAGTGAAAGTAAAGGGCAGTGAGGTGCAAGATAAGCTCACAAAAGCTATACAAAGCTGAAATGAGCCTACTCCATTATTCCACTTAGCTTATTAATCACTTTGAAACAGAAATTTAAGATTAAAGGTAATAACTTGGAACTTTTATTAATATTGAAAAAAAGGTTACAAGAAACTGAGAATACAATAAAAGCTTAATAAAACATTTATAAAACTATGAAAATTAAGACAATAAGCTAAAATGAAAACTAGGATTGCACGAATCAAAATGGTGAGCCAAAAGGTCCTTTTATAGCTGAGGAGGTCTTGGGATGCCTTTGAGAAGAACCTAGAAGCAATTTGCAGCCACTCATTCATCCATTGTCATCACATCCAATCAAAAAGCTCCAATTCACTCAATGAGGTGTCACGGCCAATAATATTGTGCCATTTGCCACGTGGGAATATATCGACAAGTCATTTGGGTCTAGAAGGTAGATAAGATGCTTAGTACGAGGTTTGTGTTTGGGATTGGTAAATGGTGGAAAACGGGTGCGTTTGGGAGGAAGGAGGACAGGGGTGTGTTTGGGGCGCGTTTGGGATTATTTAATATTTGTTTGAAGTTGTTGACCGGTCCGGGGTAGTTGACTTGGGTAAAAGGTCGGGTAAAATGGTTTTATTGGTAAGTGGATTGGGCCGGGTTGTTTAGTTATTGGACCGGGTAGTGGATTTTTATATTGGGCCGAGAGTATTGTTTGTGATATTGGATTTGTTAAGTGATAATGGACATAGACTAACATTGTGATCCAAGATATATTCAAAGGACCAAAGTTGTATTTTTGGATTTTTGAGGGACCATAGATGTAAATCTGAAATTGTCTTGTCATTCTTCAATAGACCAGGGACTGAATTTGCAACTTTTGAAACTTGAAGGTGTTTTCTGTCATTTCTTGAAAGTTAGGGGACTATTTCGACATTTCTTCAAACTTTGATCAAATCTTCACAAATCATCCCCAGAGATTAGAAATCTTCATAAATGCATAATTGACCTTAAAACAAGCTTAAGCTCTCTTAATCTCTCGTGCTCGGATTCGTCTGATTTGGTTCCTTTTGCGTGTTTTACATATCCGTACCTTGCACAAGCACAAACTCAAGAAAACACAAATATTAGCAATAAACGGCTCTTTCTTGGTTATTTTGGGTCAGTTTTGATAACAAAAAGGGTATGTGTTTTAGCACATACCAAAATACTTGAGCGAGACTATAGTGTCCTCCGCATGCAATCAACTCACGCTTCTAAAACCAAGGATTTCAATCTCTTTCTACTAAACCATTGATATGTCCAAAAACCGTCAAGTTATCTCACACAAGCTAGCCACTTGTGAATGACTAACAAGTAGAAACTTAAAGCGATTCGAGACAAACCAATTAGAAGAAGTAGTCAAGGTTCCTCAAAAGAGATTAAGAAAGCCTTAATTCTAAAACGCCCGTTTACCTTTCAATTCACATATATAGATATTACGGTTAAGCACATTCGATTATGAATGACGGTTTGTTGAACTTTCATGTCGATCAATAACTCCAACATTTTTCAAGCGACACGTTAGGATCACGGAGTAGAAAACACAACACAGCGTGAAGTGACCATACGGATAGAATACATCGTCCCCGATTTTTCACAAGTCCCCAAACTAAGCGTAAAACCGAAATCATTGTTAAGTATGATTCTAGATGCTAACACTACCCATGGAAGTTACTTGTGTACTTACCTTTCGTTCCCATTTTCCTATTTTCCTCTAGATTTTTTATTTTTGTGATAAATGAATTTCTTCAAGTTCTCGTTTGATAGAATTATTCGATAAAGATACAAAGCTAAGTCGATAATTAGTTATCGCCTTCCCTCAAGAACCATTGTGCGTAAAAATGAGGTCACATCAAAGGAATTTTATTCACTTATATTTTTTGATTTTTCATCATTTTTTTTTTTTTTTTTTTTTGCACTTATACTTTTATTTATATGAGCTGTGAACCACGGAGCTTCACGGGGTAATTCCAAGACTATAGGCATCATGAAATGAGGATCATTTGGCTAGGCTAAGACCTCATTCAATCTCGGCTAAAGATCCAAGGGTCCGATCTCGACACCGCAACTCACAACTTTACTTATTACATTTCACATATCACTTATTACTGATTGTTTTATTTATTACGGATCCTCGATGTGTACCCAATTTTTAAAACAAAGATTCTTTTAAGAAGATAAAGAACTAATTATCGCCAAAAACTCAACATCTCTAATTATTTAAACAGATATGGGGTGAAACAATTTTGTGGGAACAAAAAGCCATAAGTACCTTCGATGGGCTCTAAAGAGAACCAACTACTCCACGTTTAGCATCTAAACTCATAAGTAACTCTATCATTTCTCGATCTCTGCAAATTTAAAATCCCAAATAATGAGATCCGCAGATGCTTAGCCGATAATTTTTAGATTACCTATGGTTAAGGGAACAAGCTAGGGCTCAATGATAATCGCCTTTTGAGGGGTCAAATAGTCAACTATAATAAAGAAAATACCAAATACGAATACCCGAGAGAATCGCAAACCAACCCTTTAGGAAAAAGATCGATAAGCAAAACCCACGAACACTCGATAAGTGATACCGGGCAAGTGTTACCCGGGTCGTTTCCCAACGAGGTGTGAATTGACGGTGACGTTTGAGGTTTGTTATTAAAGTGATAATATGCAAAAACGTGAAAACCCGGGCTAATCCCGAGCCTCAAAAAGTGAAAATGATGTAATTTAAGGCCTAAGGATGTGAAACTAATTTTCCTACGTTCTAAACGACTAAAAATAATTTTAGGAAAAAGCCGGGTATTTTTTCGACTTTTAAATTATTTATTATGATTTAAAAACTAATTTAATCTAATTTAATTATAAAAAATACTAAACTATTTTAGAAAAATCTGAAATTTTCACTAAAAATACTTTGACTAGAACTGAGTTTAAGAAAAATAGAAAACTAGGGGACTGCTTTTCGAAATAAGCACTTAGAAAGCCTAATAAGCTAGTAAGCTAAAAAACTGTTTTTGTATATAAAAGACTAATAGTGCAAGATTCTAACGAAATAAGACCCAAGGGCAGATGGTGTTGAGGTGTTGTGTTGGGTGTTTGAGCAAAAGGTCCCAGGTTCGAATCCTGTGGCCTGTCATTATTTTCCACTTTTTTTTTTTTTTTTTTTTTGATTTTTTTCTTTTAACAAACTAGAAAATTACTTAAAAATAGGACTTTTGATGCCAAAACTTTTTTAAAAAACTGAAAAATAAGCATAATCTACGGCATATTCAACAGCAGACTTGGAAAAAAAAAATGAACATAAGGGACTGTTTGGATGAAGGCTACTTAAAGGACAATAAAAGCTACATTAAGCTTTGGAATAAGCTAGACCTAATGCAAACTAATCTAATATATTGCAAAACTACCTAAGCAACTTAAATCAAGCAAATTAAATAAGCTTTTAAGCTCCAAAAAGAACACACAGGACTGCTGTGATAAACAGCAGCTTAAGGCAGTCTAGGGGCTGAATTTAAGCTTAATAATAAGCTATCTAATAAACTCTAAAACACCTAATTAAACAAGTAAAATTCATAATATTAATGTCCTAAAAAAAACTAAATGGCAACTAAAAGGGGGCTTATATGAGCTTCTAAAGGAGCATGCAAAAAGCTTATGGGGCACCTACGAGGGCTGTTAACAAAACGCAAAGGGGCATTTTAAGCTTATAAATAAGCTACTAAATTCATTCCAAATCCTACAAGAGCTCAAACATGTAAATTAGGCAATATGGACTTCCTAAAAAAACTAGCTTGCTACTGAGTTGGACTTAAAATGGTGCTAGAAAAATGCTGTCAAAAGGAGCAGATGGCACTTAGTGGCTGAGACAGAAACTGAAATGGACTAATGGGGCAACTTTGCATGTGCATTAAGCTAAACTAAAGTAATCTAAGGTGCAAATAAATTAAACAGGGATTAAGATGGGTATGCAAGGGTTCAATAAAAGCAATTTTGAAAAAGTCTTGATAAAAAATAAGCTACTAAAAAGGGATTGAGCAGGCACATGAAACATTCGTACTGCTGATAAAATGAAGACAAAAAACTTTTTTTTTTTTTTTTTTGTTATCAAGACTTGTACCAGTTTGTAATGATTAAAACCTTTTTGAAACTCACTAAAACCTCAAAACAAGTTTGACTTTGAAAGTCAAAACGGGTGAAAAGCCTTTTATCCTACTAAATATGCTTAAGCCAAACACTTGATACACATTTTAAAATATAAATGGCAGAATCCAGTAGCATTAACAGAAAGTAAAAGTACATAAAAAATGAATTAAAGGAACTGAAATTGCATAACTGAAATTAAAGGTTACATGGAAATTAAATGACAAAATAAGTAAATTGGAACTAGAATAATGAAACTCTAGACAAGTTTTTACAAGACTTCTAACTACATATTTATACTACTGATAAAACTAGGGGTCTTATCCTTCTCTCCTTTTGTGCTTGTTGTGTGAGTAGAAAAGAGCATGTGTCCAATCTTGTGCTTCTCAGCATCAATCACAACCATAGATAAAAACTTGGTCCCCAATCTCCCCTTTTAGGCCGTTTGATCAAAATTGGACTCTTGGATTGATGACATGGCTTGGGTAGCATGTGACTCTTTGTATGTATTCTGGAGTGGGACAGGAAAAAGGAAAGGGACAGGAGGGGGAAAATGAATTTGGCGCCAAAGGTGCAAGCTGGGTTTTGGTATTTTCCTGTTTTGGGTGAAACAGGTGGGAAGAAGGGTGAAGTGGGTTGGGTATATGGGTTTTTTTTTTTTGGATAAAACGTTTTTAAGAATGGGTTGGTTCAAGTGGTATATAAAAGGGGGGTTCAAAAAGGTTGGTATTATTTTGTTTTTAGAAAAAGGGTTTTAAAATAATATTGTATTTTTGAGTTTTTGGTTTAAAAACATATATATATATATATTTTTAATAGAAAATAATTTTAATAAAAATTGGTTTTTGAAAAATAATTGATTTTAAATAAAAATAAGGTTTAGAGGGATAAAAATAAGAATTTGGATTTTTGGTAACGGGTAAAACGATCATTAGGGTTCGGGTGAAGGGTGAAATGGAAATTTGGGTTTTAGGGTTAGGTTTTCCGTCTGATTCCCCAAGCTCACTCCCAAATATGTATCCGGGCTGAAAATCTGAAAATCCTCTTTAGGCTCGTCTCAAAGCGCGTTTTCCATTCAAGCTCAATTATGTCGTTTTTGCCCTGTTTTCGATCCTTTGTACTTGAAATACATAAAAACACACTCCAAGGATATCTGCAGTATATTTGGTCATATTTCCGTGTTTTTAGACGTTTTTGTGGTCTTAGATGGGTAAAATGATGAGTGAATAAGCACTCATCAAATCCCCCACACTATCAATTGCTAGTCCCTAGAAATCCGATCATATGAAGTAATGAAAGGATCAAAAATACCAAGAATACCCCGTTTCGACTTTTTATTCAACTATGAGAAATTTAAACTTGAACATAAATAAATAATGTGCTTGATTATCAAAACATGGCATCATAGAACGGGATTCACACAAAATGGGTGTCTCCGGGGAATTATAATCGTCATCCTCTTTTTTATACTCTCAAACCAAGCTTAAACTTATTGTGCAAACGTTTTTGTAAAATGCTAACGCTACTTATATCAATAATTAACTTTTCACTCCCGCAATTCATAAAATTTAAGTGTGTGTGTGCTCATTTTCAAAAGTTTGACCATTGAAATCGACATTTGTTATGGTTGTTATCCACTTAACTAAAGTACTAACTCACCGGAAACGATGAAAGTCTAAGGATCGAAAGGGCCTTTTCCATGTTGAGGCTTTCTTCTCGGTACATCCCAAAACATAAGTTTTAAGTGACGGGCTTTTGACACCTCACGAGAGAATAGTCTTAGGAATCGCGGGAATTGATTCCAAAGATTACTGAAGCTACCGTTAAGTTAAAACGAAACCTAAATGGATTACAACCGACGATAATTTAAAATTTTGAGATTCAAAGGTGAGATCACTCCATGTGGCGACTTTCTTCTCAGCTTGTCCTTTTAAGGAGGCTAGGTTTTCACCCTCGAGAATAGTATCGGAGCTTTCGGGATCTATGAAATCAAGGATTTCCAAATTACCGTAAAACTTTTAGACAACTTTGTGAATCACGAGTTCAACTTCCGATTTAAATTTAAGAAAAAGCAAGTTTCGCACATTTATTCATAAGCAACATAGTACTTTTATTCACATAACTCATTTTTTTTTTTTTTTTTTTTTTCACT
Source organism: Chrysanthemum makinoi (assembly GCA_910596185.1). Classification (NCBI taxonomy): domain Eukaryota; kingdom Viridiplantae; phylum Streptophyta; class Magnoliopsida; order Asterales; family Asteraceae; genus Chrysanthemum; species Chrysanthemum makinoi. The sequence goes on along the minus strand of OU343219.1, from coordinate 81,260,626 downwards.
ATTGACTTTGAACTTTAAACTTGCAACTTTTGCATCATTCAAGCATTTTTCGATACTTTCATTTTGCAACATTATTCAGAATTTTAGAAAGTATGCTTTCTCGGAAATTTAAATAAAAAGTTGAACTCGGACTCTAAATCAATTTTGCTTAAAAACTTTTTTATTGTAACAAGACGATTTGAATGTTCAAAAGTTTGACAATGAGCACGTATTTTAGTCCAATTAGTTAGCTTCTGGGAGAAAAAGCCATAGATTACTTATATAAGCTCTAAAGAGAACCAACTACTCCACGCTTAGCATTTTCATTTGCACAACGCGTAAAACCTTAGCCTAAATGTTAAGAGAGCAGCTAGATCAACACTCTAGCAGAGTCGGGATTCCCCTTGTTCTAGTCGAATCAAGACTAAACTACCATTAACACCGAAGCATCAACGAATTATTTTTGTGCAAAGCACTTCTTGTAAACATAAATACTTACTTAAAGCGATAAAAAATTTTAAAATTTTCGGTCAAAACGGGGGTGCTAGGGTACTAGAAGGTACATAATGTGATCAAAATTCGCTAGAATTCCCCCCCACACTTAGAATTGAATATTGCCCTCAATATTCAAAGTACCGGCCGTAGCCGAAACTATAGAATGGAAAAAGGTAATACTACTAGCCAAGTGTGGAAGCGAAATCTTTTTTCACAAAAGGATTTATAAAGATATCCCTAGATAAACGTTAGCAAAAATATCGGATATTGAGCGATTGGATTGAAAACAGGCGCTTCAATCATCACGATCTACGGGAATCCTGAAAACAGAGAGCAAACACACAACAAGCAAACAACAGGTGGAATTCCCCACACTTAGTGTTAGAAAAGAGAAAGAAGATAGAAACATGGGTTGTCACCCATGAAGTGCTACTGTTTTTGTTAACCGAGTCGCTAGCTTGACTCGACCCCGAATTCATTGGTCCATGGGGGAGCAAGTGGAAGAGAAGATCTCCATCGGACTTTCATTCAAATGGTTTGGATAAACATTGAATGTGTTGAAAGTTCCACTCCGATGAGATATAACCGGCTTAAGAGAATGAGAAATGCCGGGGTCAAAGATGGTATCTTCACTCCCGTAGGAGATAAGATATGGAGAAGAAATGGGATAAGAAAGCAGGGTGTCATTGAGATGACAACGGGTGGGTCAGATGGGCAAAATATTAGATTGAGGAACATTGAGCGAATGTTCAACAATCTTATCAACAACTCTAGAAGTCACAACATCTGTGTTGGACTTAAGAAATTTCCGAGAGTGAACTCCCTTGAAGGTAAGATACGGGTTTGAACACTTTGTCCTCGGAGAGGAATGAAACACTAGTGTCAACCACAGTAAAATCCTCATGGGTGGATGAGTCACTCATGGATAGAAGAGGATGCGGAGCATTTTGCTCAAAAATCTCATCCTCAATTCCCGGAGGAAGAGGATCGATGTAAGCGAGTTCACCGGCGAACTCCTCATGAAGAAGGTTAATAGTTGAAGTGGGATTGCCACTACTCTTTTCTTCAGAAGAAAGATCCTCGATCTCGGGTAAGAGGAGATGTAACGGGGTTTTCCATGTAAAAGTCACTATCCTCATTCTGAATTTCAAAGATTGGGTTATCTGAAACTAGGGTAAATTCAGAATCTAAGTCAAACAGAGGATTAGTGAATGCCATAGTGAAAGGTTCCTCGGACACAACAAGAATATCTTCATCATCCGAATCAAAATCAGTGTCAATTTCTCGTTCTTCTGGTTCAAAATCTCTCACTTCTTCTAAGGATGAGCTCGAAGGATCTTCCTCAACATACTCTATGTCTCCACACGATAAGGAAGGAATCGTCAAACGACGTTATAGTCATTTTCGGACTTCGGAGATCATCTCAACAGAATCATTAGGGGTGGGAGGAGAGGAATCATCATCAACCGGCTCATCACACATCATATCAGAGACGCCCTCGCACTCACTTGGGGTTGGGACAAGGTTCTCAACACAAGACGATTCCGTTTCTAGAATAGTGCTAAGATGCTCGTCCCCCATACTTAGAGAGTTAACGGGCTCTTCGGGTGTGGTTTCGGCTGACAAACTTTCATCATCATCGTCACTATCATCATCGTCAATGTAAGTCGCGAGCCATCGGGCACGTCTTGCAAGTGCTCGTTCTCGATTCGTTTCTTCAAGACATCTTTGAATCTTAGCGGCTCGTTCCTCTTCTTCAAGTAATTCTAGCATAGATTTTTCGTTCCGAGACGTTTGGTCTTCGGCAAGTTCTTCTAGCATACTTTTCTAACGAGGATGTTGATCAACGACGGGATATTGTTCAATGAAGGGAAATTGTGGAGGTTGAAAATTGTCAAAACAAGGAGTGTTATAACAAGGATCAGGTCCATGGTAATTTTGATTCCATGATTGACATTGGTAATCATAATGAGGACCCCCACAATTTGCACAATAAGGAATTTAAGGAGAGAAATTCTGAAATGAAGGATCATTGAAATCTTGATAATACGGTTGTGGTTCGTACGAATTCTGTAGAGGGTAGTTGAAATCGTTTTGTGAATAATTGAAGGAATTTGGATTAGAATCATAAGCGAATGAATTCTCGGCACAAATCGAACAAAATCCATTAGTAATATAATTTCCACACCACTACAGCATTTTATACATTTGAAACAACGAAAACCTTTCGGTAACACGTCTCCACAACCGTAGCAATAATCTTGATCGAAAGAAGGCATCTCGGGTTCGGGAGTAGGAAACGAGGATTCACATTTGGTAATTGCCGAATTTAAACCTTGGCGAAGTTCATTAAAGTAGTTTTCAATCACGTTCATTCCGGCCCTAAGGAAATCATCCTCGTTTGAGAAACGTCTGGAAGATTCCGGAGGTGGGACAAGTGGTGTGCTCTTAGAGCTAGCAATTTCCACCACTTCCGTTTTGGTCTCCGGTTCTTGTTCTTTTCTCTTAACCGTAAATTGCGAAAGATTTTGATCAAATCTAGACGGTTTAGGCTTAGAAACAAGAGAACAAATCTCGGGTTGAGGTGGGAGGTCGGAAAAACTTGGAGAATCATCGAGAGAGTTTTTATCGGATAATTCGCACCAATAGCAATATTTCCTTGCTCCAGCTCTTCCACACGCTCATATACAATCGCGATTGAGACAATATAGTGATCCCCTTCCATACGGCTTTACAGGTGAAAACAACGGCGACGATAATCGATCGTCGCCATGAGAATTAAACTTGTAGAGGGTTAAAGAAATAGAATTAAGTGATCGAGAGGATACGAAGAATAGAATCAAACGGTGAAAGAGGGTAAGAGAAATAGAATCAACGAATAAGAGGAATGAGAAGAATATTTTTGGGGTTTTGATAAATAAAAAACATAAAAGAGAAAATAAACTTTGAAAAGGAAAATATTTTTGGGTTTTTGGGTTTTTGGAAAGCAAATAACTTCACGAGGAAGGTTCTTCAAGTCACTAATCGTCAAACCTTAACGATATTGTCGCAACACAACCTCCCCGGCAGCGGCGCCAAAATGATAATCGCCTTTTGAGGGGTCAAATAGTCAACTATAATAAAGAAAATACCAAATACGAATACCCGAGAGAATCGCAAACCAACCCTTTAGGAAAAAGATCGATAAGCAAAACCCACGAACACTCGATAAGTGATACCGGGCAAGTGTTACCCGGGTCGTTTCCCAACGAGGTGTGAATTGACGGTGACGTTTGAGGTTTGTTATTAAAGTGATAATATGCAAAAACGTGAAAACCCGGGCTAATCCCGAGCCTCAAAAAGTGAAAATGATGTAATTTAAGGCCTAAGGATGTGAAACTAATTTTCCTACGTTCTAAACGACTAAATATAATTTTAGGAAAAAGCGGTATTTTTAGACTTTTAAATTATTTATTATGATTTAAAAACTAATTTAATCTAATTTAATTATAAAAATACTAAACTATTTTAGAAAAATCTGAAATTTTCACTAAAAATACTTTGACTAGAACTGAGTTTAAGAAAAATAGAAAACTAGGGGCTGCTTTTTCGAAATAAGCACTTAGAAAGCCTAATAAGCTAGTAAGCTAAAAAACTGTTTTTGTATATAAAAGACTAATAGTGCAAGATTCTAACGAAATAAGACCCAAGGGCAGATGGTGTTGAGGTGTTGTGTTGGGTGTTTGAGCAAAAGGTCCCAGGTTTGAATCTGTGGCGTATTCATTTTTTCCACTCTTTTTTTTTTTTTTTTTTGCTTTTTTCTTTTAACAAACTAGAAAATTACTTAAAAATAGGACTTTTGATGCCAAAACTTTTTTAAAAACAGAAAAATAAGCATAATCTACGGCATATTCAACAGCAGACTTGGAAAAAAAAAAATGAACATAAGGGACTGTTTGGATGAAGGCTACTTAAAGGACAATAAAAGCTACATTAAGCTTTGGAATAAGCTAGACCTAATGCAAACTAATCTAATATATTGCAAAACTACCTAAGCAACTTAAATCAAGCAAATTAAATAAGCTTTTAAGCTCCAAAAAGAACACACAGGACTGCTGTGATAAACAGCAGCTTAAGGCAGTCTAGGGGCTGAATTTAAGCTTAATAATAAGCTATCTAATAAACTCTAAAACACCTAATTAAACAAGTAAAATTCATAATATTAATGTCCTAAAAAAAACTAAATGGCAACTAAAAGGGGGCTTATGTGAGCTTCTAATGGGACATGCAAAAAGCTTATGGGGCACCTACGAGGGCTGTTAACAAAACGCAAAGGGGCATTTTAAGCTTATAAATAAGCTACTAAATTCATTCCAAATCCTACAAGAGCTCAAACATGTAAATTAGGCAATATGGACTTCCTAAAAAAACTAGCTTGCTCTTGAGTTGGACTTAAAATGATGCTAGAAAAATCTTTGTCTAAAGGCCAAGGCGAGATGGCACTTAGTGGTGAGCACGAAAGCTAAATGGACTAATGGGGCAACTTTGCATGTGCATTAAGCTAAACTAAAGTAATCTAAGGTGCAAATAAATTAAACAGGGATTAAGATGGGTATGCAAGGGTTCAATAAAAGCAATTTTGAAAAAGTTTTGATAAAAAATAAGCTACTAAAAAGGGATTGAACAGCAGCATAGGCTGCTGTTCTGTGTGCAGTAAAATGAAGACAGAAAACCTTTTTTTTTGTTATCAAGACTTGTACCAGTTTGTAATGATTAAAACCTTTTTGAAACTCACTAAAACCTCAAAACAAGTTTGACTTTGAAAGTCAAACGGGTGAAAACCTTTTATCCTACTAAATATGCTTAAGCCAAACACTTGATACACATTTTAAAATATAAATGGCGTAATCCGAAGTAGCATTAACGAGAAAGTAAAAGTACATAAAAAATGAATTAAACTGAACATTGCATAACTGAAATTAAAGGTTACATGGAAATTAAATGACAAAATAAGTAAATTGGAACTAGAATAATGAAACTCTAGACAAGTTTTTACAAGACTTCTAACTACATATTTATACTCTAATGATAAAACTAGGGGTCTTATCCTTCTCTCCTTTTGTGCTTGTTGTGTGAGTAGAAAAGAGCATGTGTCCAATCTTGTGCTTCTCAGCATCAATCACAACCATAGATAAAAACTTGGTCCCCAATCTCCCCTTTTAGGCCGTTTGATCAAAATTGGACTCTTGGATTGATGACATGGCTTGGGTAGCATGTGACTCTTTGTATGTATTCTGGAGTGGGACAGGAAAAAGGAAAGGGACAGGAGGGGGAAAATGAATTTGGCGCCAAGGGTGCAAGCTGGGTTTTGGTGTTTTCCTGTTTTGGATGAAACAGGTGGGAAGAAGGGTGAAGTGGGTTGGGTATATGGGTTTTTTTTTGGATAAAACGTTTTTAAGAATGGGTTGGTTCAAGTGGTATATAAAAGGGGGGTTCAAAAAGGTTGGTATTATTTTGTTTTTAGAAAAAGGGTTTTAAAATAATATTGTATTTTTGAGTTTTTGGTTTAAAAACATATATATATATATATATTTTTTAATAGAGAAAATAATTTTAATAAAAATTGGTTTTTGAAAAATAATTGATTTTAAATAAAAATAAGGTTTAGAGGGATAAAAATAAGAATTTGGATTTTTGGTAACGGGTAAAACGATCATTAGGGTTCGGGTGAAGGGTGAAATGGAAATTTGGGTTTTAGGGTTAGGTTTTCCGTCTGATTCCCCTAGCTCACTCCCAAATATGTATCCCGGGCTCTGAAAAATGCTGAAAATCCTCTTTCGGCTCCGTCTGCAAAGCACGTTTTCCATTCCAAGCTCAATTCTGTCCGTTTTTGCCCTGTTTTCGATCCTTTGTACCTGAAATACATAAAAACACACTCCAAGGATATCTGCAGTATATTTGGTCATATTTCCGTGTTTTTAGACGTTTTTGTGGTCTTAGATGGGTAAAAATGATGAGTGAATAAGCACTCATCACTCAACACGCCCGGTCAAGTCAGAATTCTATTCCTACTCTCACCAGCGGAAAGTCAACAAGGTGTCAAAACATATATTAACTTAGCAAATGCTTCGTCTAATGAAATAAAGTTATGCATATTTAAAGTCACTCAGGGAAACTTGCAAAATCTTGGCCTTTTGAGCTAGAATTCGCATTTTATAGCTTCTTATCTAAGAGACTAGCAAACTTTTCAATAAAAAAGACTCAACAAAAGCTTACAAAAATTTTTAAATTTTTCTCATTTTTGCACAATTTTTCATTTTCTAAGGAAAAACGGGGTTACGAGAGTACACGACAGAAAACAAGCAAGTGCGGTCAAATCAAATCGAAGATTACCCTCAAAATTTGATTCGCAGTTTCCGAACACGTCAAGCTTACTCACACAAGCTAGCCACTTGTGAATGACTAACCGTAAGAAACTTAAAACGGCTCGGACACTGATTCTATGATAATGAAGGCTTAGGGGTTATGTGTATGGATAAAACCTCAATATCGATATCAAAAATAATCACGAAGATAGATTCAAATTCTCTTAGGAAAAAGAATAATAAATCAAATCCCGTGTGTGATCGTGTATACGGATTGTTTGCTGCTTCCGTTGTTATATAGTAGATTATAGTTCATTTTTGTAAGTCTTCTCTTCCCACCATGTTCTAAATAACAAGATTACTAGTCCTGTTACATTCATGGATCAATTTGTGTTTATTATGTTTTAGAACTTTTCAATTCCACTTGACTTGCCTCTCAAGTTTCAAGGAATCCTGCGAACTATCTATTGACTAGTTATGCTTGTTCTTGTTTGTTTAATTGTTGTTCTTGTTCTTTTTATTTGTCTTAAAATGGGTGATTGTGGATATAATGATGGGTTTCAACATTATGAGCAATATGAGACAAATGATTCTGATAATGATAATGAAATTGTTACTCAAATGAGTAGATTGTATTTGAGTAGTCTGTTAGGATTTAGTAAATTCGTAAGTTAAAGACTCGGTCACCTCAAGTATGTGTAAGCATTAGAAAGCTCGTAGTCTTAGTCGTGTCGTTATTATAAGTAGTTAGTTAAGTAACACCGTGGAGGACGAACGGGTCTTTACCCATTGTATACCTGATCCACAACCGTAGGTGGCGTTTATTGTAAAAACTATAAATACCTTCTACCTCCCAAGGTAGAAGGTTGGAGCTTCATAATATACATTTACTTTCTCTCACTAGAAGGTCCCATTCGCTCCACTTTCTCTCTCTAAACTATTCTTTGGTTCGAACCTAAACTTGTATGTGTGTGTGATTGTGATAACCAATATGTTACAATTGGTATCAAGAGCCATGGTTTGATCATCTACTTTGTGTGTTCTTGGATTCTTCATTGGTTATTCATAAGTGTTGGTTTGAATGAGTTTAGAGACTTTTTCACTCTTTTGATCTTATTTAGTGGTAAAGTTTGCATTATGGTTGTACTTTTGTGTTTAGGATCATCATATTAGTTTAGTTTTGGGTTTGGAAGGATTGATTCATCTTGGTTGTGGTGTTTTTGATTGAAAAAGTAAGGTTTTAGAAACTGTTCTTGGATGCGTTTTGACTCACGGTAATAGTGTTCTAGGCTGCGTTTTGTTGTTTTCGCTCTGCGTTTTGACTGTTTCTAGGTTGCGTTTTGATAATTTCTGGCTGCGACTTGATAGTTTCTGGCTTCGATTTGGTGAAATTTGGTTGCGATTTGACTAACTTATCAATATTTGAGCTGCGTTTTGTTAGGAAAGGACAAAAGGACAAATAGTGCTTGTACTATTGAAAGCGACATGTGACTTGTGTATTGCGTATTGGTATTCTGCGTTTTGACAGGTTGCGTTTTGGAGAGTGTTGCGTTTTGTTCTCTGCGTTTTGTCAAGTGCTGCGTTTTGATCATGCGTTTTGTCAAATATTGCGACTTGTGCCTCTGTGTTTTGTTAAGTTGCGTTTTGACAAGGTGCGTTTTGTGGTGACTGCGACTTGTGTTCTTGCGTTTTGATTTCTCTGCGATTTGACTTAGTTGTTGCGTTTGTGTCTTGAGATTTGACACTTGTGATTTGAGTTCTACGGTTTCCTCTTGGTTTTGTAAAATCCCGCGAAAGATTCTATTTCTCGGTTAATTCAAAGAGTAGTAAAATCCCGTATACTTGGTAATCATGTTTACTGTTTCAGATGACGTTCAAGCTGCAGGGTCCGACACTCGCCCTCCTATGCTGGATAGAACTGATTATGACTTTTGGGCACAGAGAATCAGGTTGTATTGCTTGGGCAAAGAGAATGGTCTTAACATTCTTCAGTCAATTGATGAAGGACCATTTCAAATGGGCACCACAAGAGATCAACTTGAAGATGCTGCTGATGGAACTGTCACTCTGGGTATGGATAGACCAAGGACTTATGATGATCTCAATGATAAGGAGAAGAAAAGATACGATGCTGATGTTAGAGCTGTTAATACAAATAACCCGTAAAAACGTTTATTTATATTTTACGATCTTCTAATGTTTTGTCGATAACAAACATAAAATCATTTTAACGAAACAAATAAAATACGTAAATGGTTTGAGCCAATAGTTTACTAACACACTTACGTTTTCATATAAAACACTAAACAAGTATTATTGTTTACAACTTATAGAAATGCATATGTATAACAACTAGTTTTTACATAATGGGTATATATATACATACTTAGTATATAGTGTGATGGGTAATGTAATGGGTAAAAATCTAAGTACTTGACCTATTGACTAGATACATTGAATGGAGTTGGGTAAAACCCAAAGTGCATGACCCACACCCATGGAGCTTGATCCACAACCCATGACCCATTGCATGACATCATGCATGAAGTCATGTTGGGTATTATCCATGGTCCATGACCCATACCCATGATCCAATGTCTAGATACATTGTATCTATTTGAATACCCATGACCCAATCCATAACCCATGATCCATGACCCATAAACCAAATAGGAGGAGTGATGTGCTACGTGTGTACAAGTTTTAAATTTATAAATGACGATTACCAATTTTACCAATAACACATACGAGCAAGTGCACTCGTCCGTTATAGCAAGATTATAAAGGTAAGTCGGGATCGTTCGCAGGGATTTGAGTGAATCTAATTAACAAGCTTGAATCAACTAAGTCAATCCAAAACATATAACAACGCAAATAGATATAATGAAATTCAGATGATTAAAAACTACACTTGCTTAAATTAGTTTCTTATCCTTGATTAGTGTGATTGTGCTAACCTCTTAACATGTTGGTTGTGATAATTAGTTGGTGTACTAATCTATTGTTCTTACAAGTTAAACCTTCTTCAAGATTTTAGTTCATTAAAACAAGCATTAAGTTTAACCAATCAATTCAAGATCAATTCTTTGTAAACAACTAATCTTACGACCTTTTAGATGTTTCTAATCAATCCAACTTGATAATCAAAAAGTGTTCTTATTACAACCACACTTTAGTTCCTTTGTTAAATCAAGAATAATGGGTAAAAACAATCATCCATAGACAAAATGATTATAACGAGTTGAATAACAATAAGTTCTTTTGACCTCTACAATTACTATCAACTAGTCAAACTTGATTAACAAATGTCACTATAAAACTTTAGCACAATTGGATCTTAGAATCAACTTGAAATTGAATTAAAACATGTTAACACAATCACTAACTAATCACATGATAATCAACATCATTTAAGCAAGTGTATAAAGAAACTAGCCACTCATAGCAAACATGAACATAAACTCAGAACTTTGAACATTAGAAAACATAATTAAGAGTCTTACAATGCTTGGAATAAGATTACAAATGGTGAAGTAATGATTCCCAAAGTATTGGGGTAGACTCCTTGGTGTTTTGGCCTCAAAATGTGGAACTTCTGGAACTCCAAACTTTCCTGGACTTCTAAGGATGAATTTGAGAGCTTAAGAGCTTTGTTTGATGAGTAGAGAGTTGTATTGAAGTGTGTGTCTCATATGCTCACAAGAGGTCTCTATTTATACTAGTTCCAAGGCCTAGGGTATTAATTTCTGAACTTGGCCTCCAAGGAGTTAGGAAGGGACTAGAATACACCAAGGGAAGTACCTAGAATCGTTTGATGCAAGGGAAACTTAGTGATGAAGATTTGGCTGACTTGAGGCTCTCCAACGGATCGGTCACATGACCAACGTCCGGTTGGTCTTCTAAAGGCTCCAACCGTATCGGTTCTTGGGCGGCCGAATGGTTGGATGGGCGTCTTGGGCACTTTTGGTCATCTTCCAACCGATCGGTTGCTATTGCTACGATCGGTTGGTCTTCTGAGTTCTGGAAAATTGATCTTTACTTCGTTTTGACTTTTAGAACTTGGTTCTTCAATCACCTTGGTCTTCTTGGTACTTGAGATCTGGATTTGTGCTTGACATGCTTCACTCAACGGAATCTTCTAATTGTTGAACATTCCTTTACTTTTCCTTCCATTTCCACTGCACGGTTATAAACACTAGATAAACATCATTTGATGCGATTAAGCAGAAAATTGTAGAAATATAACCAAATAACATATACAAAAGCACACATAACGCTGCTGAAAACATGTACAATCGGCATTATCAAATTCCCAGCACTTAAAAATTTGCTTGCCCTCAAGCAAATCTAGGAAAAACATCCTTTGGTACAAGATCATGATTAAGAAAAATGTGATGCAAATCAACCAAGTACAAGTCAGAGAAGATTCATCAATTATGCTTTTTTAGGAGTGAAAATTTCAAGATGTTTGACAATATCCAATGATTTTCTTGCATGATTAACATTTCAAAACACCTAAGAAAAAAAATATAATTCACTCAATCACTCATTTTAGTGGAGTAACAAGATAAATCACACTCATTGCTTAGTCATGATTAGATTATTACCATAAGCTTGTACAAGAAACAAAACTCCACAGGCGTGGCATGAGTACCAAGCAAAAACATCTAAAGAGGACTTTTATTCGGGTTATAATGTTATGGCTTAGGGTTAAGGGAATGGATAAGGCATGGGATTATTTATGAAATTGGTGTTAAATAAAAATAGAAGAAAGTGTAATACCCGTGTTGCTAGCTACCAACTATCCACAAACCAATAAATGATTATAGCTTCATTTTCTTTTCTTCGTATTTCCAAAACTCTTCGCTTTGATTCGCCATGATTTTTCTTTGAACATAGCACATTGGCTAATACATTCATACTTTTGACGCTTTTTTTTTTTTTTTTTTTTTTTGAACATAACCATGAAATGGCTCAATAAACTAACAAGATGCGGTACTCATAATCATTTGAACAATCTTCACTTTCCAGGTGACTAGCAACCAACCGTTTAGACATTGACGAGGGTTAGGCTAAGGTTTAAAGTGTAAAATCTTTTTGTATTTTTCTGGATGGAACAAAAACGAAAAGGATAGCTCAGTGGGTGTAACTAGGGGTATCTAGCGCTAAAGATGGCTACAATGGGTCCATGTAGGTGGTTAACTAACCGGTGTGGTTAGCTAATATAGCATGATATGAAAAATGGAAGGCCATTTGGGTTAAATCCTAAGGTGTCTCTTTATCACACGAATTCACTTATATCGCACGAATGCGATCTCACTGCTTGATCGGTAATGATTTACAAGTACAAGTTATAGAATAAATAAAATCACCGGCACACTCATTAGCAAAAGATCCAAGCATAAAAGATGTATGCTTTATATAAACAGCTCAAATCCTCACAATTTTAGTGGAAAGGGCTATAATTTGTGCTAGCAAATGTTTATCGATCGGAATGGATTGAAATATTAATTGGAACACATCTCAAAGTTTCAGATATTACAGTTTTTAAGTGGTTTGATCCGTTATTCTAATATATTATCCTAAAAGCGTGAAAAATAACTAGATCACAAGGACAAACAAAATTTTAAGTTTAAGCTTAAAACTTTATTTTTCTATTCACACCCCAGTTAAAAATGTCCTCAATGTGAAAAACTTCAACTATAAAATAGGGTAAATAGAGATGAAACCTGATATTCCAATGATATTGTCAGCTTAATTTTCTTCATCCAATCGTCCACTGGATTAATCATTACCTGCACAAAATCTTATATACAAACAAAATAGTTTTATTAAGATGTGGCACCCCCTTACACTTAAGTTCAACCAAAGGTTTAAACTTTGGGGCGTGACCACAGAAAATCAAATCGGAAACACACGGGTTGCCTCCTGAGAAGTGCTTGTTTTATTAACGAGTCATCAGCCACTTCAAATCTTCCCGAATTTACTTGGCCACATATGCAGCCTTGAACATTTTGAAAAGTTCGGGGATATACATGAATTATTCACCAGTAGCATCAATATCGTCCCAGATGAACTCAGCAGATGGTTTCCAAGGAACACTTTGTGGGATTCTTCCTTGAAAAGGTGCTACAAAGGTGATGGTTTAATTCATTTTAAAGCTGTCTGTGATATTTCATTCATATCTCCTTATCGTAGTATAATTTGATTCTGTGCCCATTAACAATGAAACTTCCACCTTGTTTGTCAAAAAGTTCGACATAACCGGATGGATATCCATGTTTAACGATATATCGTCCAAACCATCTTGGTTGTAATTTAGGAGTTTTGAATTTGAATTTCATGCTGAAGAGTAGAACTTTATCTCCAGCTTTGAATTCTTTTCGAACTCTTAGCTTTTTGTCGTGATAAGCTTTTGTTCTACCTTTATACAGTTTAGAATTTTCGTATGCTCGGAGTCTTAATTCGTCGAGTTCGTGCAATTGCAAGAATCTCTTCTCTTCTGCTATTTTGAGATCGATGTTACAGTTTAAGATCGGTAAACACGATGTTCAACTTCGAACGGCAAATGACAGTTTTTCCATCAAAGTCTGTAAGGAGTTGTGCCGATGGAGTTTATAAGCCGTACGAAATGCCCACAAAGCATCGTCAAGTTTCTCGACCACTTGAAGGATTACCCTTCACTGTTTTTTTGAGTATTCTTTTAAGAGCTCTGTTGGTGTTTTCAACTTGGCCTTGGTTTGTGGATGATAGCATCCGCGAATCGATGATGAACTCCATATCTTTTCATGGTTTTCTCCATTTGTTGGTTCTGAAAGGTTCCTCGATCGCTTATCAAGGCTTTGGTATTCCATAACGAGCAGCTTTTGAGAAAATTAACGACGACGCGAGCATCGTTCGTTGGTAAAGCTTCGACTTACTGCCCATTTGGACACATAATCTATAGCAGCGAGAATGTATTCGTATTTGTGGGATTTAGGAAATGGTCCCATGAAATCTATTCCCCAAATATCGATATTTCACACACGGATGCTTGTCACCCGCATTTCGTCTTTGCGTGAAAGATTGGTGGTTCTTTGGCAAGCATCACAATTCTGAACAAGTGTATGTGCTTCGTTGAATATTGTTGGCCAATAGAATCCAGCATCAAAAACTATTTTAGCTGTGGTGGAAGGACCATAATGTCCCCTAGTTGGGCCATGATGACATTCGTCAAGAATCTTGTGGGTTTGAACCGAAACACATCTTGGATCATTCCGTCAGGACACATTTTGAAAAGATATGGTTCTTCCCAAAAGTAGTATTTAAGTTCCGAAAAGAATTTGCTCCTTTTAGTGTGAGTTAAACCTTTTACGAGAATTCCTCGGAGATAGTTAGCAAAGTCACAAACCAAGGATCGTCATTTCCATCGACGGTCATGAGAGTTTCATCAGGGAAGTAATCATCGATTTCTTATTCCTTTAACTCCTCAAGATCTGGGTTTTCAAGACGTGATAAATGATCAGCGGCTAGATTCTCCGCTCTTTTCTTATCTTTGATCTCGATGTCAAATTCTTGGAGTAGCAGAATCCATCGGATGAGACGCGGTTTAGCATCTTGCTTGGTGAACAGATATTTGAGTGCTGAGTGATTGGTGAACATGACTGTTTTTGAGAGTACGAGGTAGGATCGAATTTGTCGAGCGCAAAAACTACGGCCGTAATTCCTTTTCGGTGACAGTATAATTTCTTTGAGCACTATTGGTGTCTTGCTAGCAAAATATATGGGCGAAAGTGTTTTCCTTCGTTGGCCTAAGGCGGCTCCAACAGCAAAATCGCTGGCATCACACATAAGCTCTAAGGGTAGTGACCAATTAGATGAAACCATGATCGGAGCACTAGTTAGTTGAGATTTCAACGTTTCGAATGCTTTTATGCAATCAGCATTGAAGTCAAAGATATATTCCTTCTCAAGAAGTTTTGTCATCGGACGGGATATTTTTGAAAAATCTTTGATAAAGAGGTGATAGAAACCGGCATGTCCTAAAAAACTTCTAACGGCTTTAACATTAGTTGGTGGTGGTAGTTTCGTGATAATGTCGATTTTTGATTTATCTACTTTCATTCCTGCACTGGAGATCTTGTGGCCAAGCACAATTCCTTCGGTCACCATGAAGTGACATTTTTCCCAGTTAAGGACAAGGTGTGCAACTTTGCATCTTTCGAGCATTATATCAAGATTGGAAAGACAAGCTTCAAATGAGTTCCCGAACACTGAAAAGTCATCCATAAAAACTTTCATGGAGGTTTCAAGCATGTCTTGGAATATGGCTATCACACACCTTTGAAACGTCGCAGGTGCATTACAAAGACCAAAAGGCATACGCCGATATGCGTAGGTTCAAAAGGACAAGTGAGTGGTCTTTCTTGGTCATGGGATCGATTGGAATTTGAAAATATCTGAAAATCCGCCGAGGAAACAAAAATTTATTTCTGCTAGTCTTTCAAGCATTTGATCCATGAGCGAGTGGAAAATGATCTTTTCGGCGGCTTTGTTTAATTTCCGATAGTCAATACAAGCGTGCCAACGGTGCAGATTAGTGGGGACTAGTTCATTCCGTTCATTAGTCACAACCTGTTAGGATTTGGAAAATCCAGTAGTTAAAGTGTCGGCCACCTCAAGTATATGTAATCGTTAGAAAGCTCGTAGTCGTAGTTTATTATAAGTTAAGTAGTATTTAGTTTATGTAACACCGTGAGGAGGGGCGGACGGGTCTTTACCCAGTATGCACGATCCGCCCGAGATAGGTGGCGATTTATGTAATGACTATAAATACTCTCTACCTCCCAAGGTAGGGAGTTGGAGCTCATAATAAGATTTTCTTTCTCTCACTAAAGTTCCCAAACCTCTAACTTTCTCTCTCTAGAATCATCTTATACGCCTACTTGTGCTTATGGTTTAGTGTGTTTGTGAAATCCAATATGTTACAAATGGTATCAAGAGCCATGGTTTGATCATCTCTTACACATCTTTGGATTTCTAGTGACTTTTAGGTGGTTTTAGAGTTTGAAAAAGTTTAGTGGTTTTTGCATCATTTGGATCATTTCTTGTGTTAAAGTTTGAATCTTGGGTGTAGTTTTGTGTTTAGAATCATTGTATGTGCTTGGGTTTTGACTTGGCAAGCTTGAATCATCGTGGTTGGGTTGTTTTTGGATTGAAAAGTGGTGTTTATGTGATTTTCTAGCTAGCGACTTGAGCCACGGATAAGTTGTCTTGGTAGCGACTTGCTTTGTAATTTGGTAGCGAGTTGCAGTTGAAGTTCTTAGCGAGTTGAGCTAGCGACTTGTCTACTGAGACAAGCCGACAAGCGATACACTAGTGGATTCTCCACTCTGGTAGCGACTTGGTGAAAGTTAGCGACTTGTACTTAAGTTTGTTAGCGACTTGGTGTTAGCGATTTGGTGCTTAGCGAGTTGCTCTTGAGCGACTTGACAACTTAGCGACTTGGTGCTTAGCGACTTGCTTCAAAATTTTGCTAGCGACTTGGTTCTTAGAGTTGTTATTTAGCGACTTGGCGGTGTCTTAGCAACGGCATTATAGCGACTTGGTTCGGTTTCTTAGCGACTTGGTTGACTCTGCATGTCGGTTTTCTCTTGATTTAGTAAAATTCCGTGAAAGAATCTATTTCTCGGTTTAATCATAGAGTTATAAAATCCCGTTTAATCTGTTAACATGTCTACCAACGTTCCTACAATCATCTCCACTGTTGTCGAGGATGTTCAAGCGGTGGTTGGATACTGTCACCCATGCTTGACAGAACCACTCGACTCTTGGCTCAACGAATGATTGTCTTGTCTTGGAAAGGAAAATGGGGTCAACATTCTCAAATCCATTAATGAAGGACCGTATCTGGTTGAGACTACTAGAGACATAATTGATCTGCTGAAGATGGAACAATGATCTATGGAATAGACAGACCAAAGACGTATGATGAGCTCAATGATAAGGAAAAGAAGAGATTCGATCTGAGATATCAGGGCTTCTAACATTATACTGCAAGGTCTTCCAAAAGACATCTACAAGCTCATCAATCACAACAGAAGCAAAGGCGTATGGGATAATCTCAAGATGCTTCTCTCGGGTTCGAATTAAGTATGGAAGGCAGAGAGAATCACAACTCTATGATGAATTTGAGCACTTCAACATGAAACGGATGAGAGTGTCTATGAGTATTACGTGAGATTCCACAAGCTTGTGAATGACATGAGGAACATCAGAATGACCATGCCTAACATTGGTGAACTCAAAGTTTGTAAACAACATGAATCGAATGGCACAAGTTTGTCAATTACGTGAAGCTAACTAAGGATTGAAGAATACAAACTATGAGCAACTCTATGCCTTCCTTCTTGAGAATGAGAGACATGCTATGTTTGAAAAAAGGATTCATGTTGATTCAAAACCAACGGTGAGAAACAAGTTCATCAAATGATTCAACTGCATTTTACACCAATGATGGAACCACTACCAAAGCATCTCAAGTCATTCAAGATCCATATTTCATGACGATGCCAATGCGGTCATGGAACACTTATCAATAAAGCGGCTCTTATGGTTAAACAAAACTTAACCTTCTCTCACATCCACAGACTTCACACTAACAATGAGGTGCATCAATCTACACAACCATGCTTTGGTCAGAGATGGAAGGATTCTGGTGCAACCGACTCAAGACAATGAACAAAGAAGAGGTAGAGTAGGAGGAGGGTATGTGGAAAATCAGAATAGGGGAAGGAATGGAAATCAAGGACAAGCCTATTAAATGCTACAAGCTGTGGTGGTGAGGGACACATTGCAAGGCGTACATGTCCAAAACGTCCACAAAATCTTGAGACTGCAGGGGATAAGATGTTGCTAGTGCAAGCTCGGGACAATGGAGCAGCTTTGGATGAAGAGGAGTTTTTGTTTCTTCTTGAAGGGAATGTCAAGACATATGATGCGATGTTGATGAGCGACCAATTAGGGAGATAGGTCATAATCATCGAATGCCTTTCAAGTAGTGATTCATTTGACTCGATGTAGATGAAGAACCTACTGCTCAAACGATCTTCATGGCTAGCATCTCACCTATGGTTTCTCCAAAGGTCTCTCTCCAGGTGGTCCATCCAAAGACAAAATCATTTAGGTATTAAAACTATACGATGATCTTGATGTGCAAAAGATGCATGACAAAGTACAATCAACTGAAACTATTGAGTCGGATATTGAAAATATGGGTAATATCAATATTGTCCCATATGATCAATATGTGAAACAAAGTGAAAGTGAGGTCGTACCAAGTGATGCATCTTCTGATCAATAATGACTATGTTTTGATGAATTCACTGCTTGTGCCCCTGATGATTCTGTCGTCTTTGAACTGAATGCCTATAAAGAACGTGTTGCTATTTATGAACAACGTGCTAAATTTGAGCGACCACGTGGCAGGAAATGGATGACCAAATGCGTACAATCATTAGAAAAGTAATTTTAGAGAAGAAGTATTAAAACAAGAGTTAAATTCCTTACAAGAAAAGCTTTCTAAAACTGCTAAGCAAAAACAAGAACTTCAAGAAAATGTGAAAATTCTTAAGCAAGAATTCAAGGCTAAGGAATCAAAACTTTTGAATGATTTTTCTAATCTGAAAACTTTGAAAAACAAGCTTGAAAATAAGTTGTACGTACAAGGGAACACCATTCAATTCTCACATGATCACTAAGCATAGAGTCTTAAGCGATAAGCATAGCATTCCCCTTGTTGAGGAACCAAATACAGAGGTCATTAAAAAGGCTAGAAATGCTCATAAAGTACTTTATGATGGCAATGAAATCCTTTAGCCTAGACAGAAACCTAGTTGCCTTGAGTGCACTGAGGAAGATAAGAAATCAGATGAAGTCACTAGGGAAAAGATAAACAAAAAACTAGATGATCTAAATGTAAAGAAGAAAATAAATATCACACCCATGATTACAAGAAGGAGAATTGGATTTCCTTGAACATGTTTAAGCCTAAGACGTTGTTAACACGAACAATTGTTCGGAAAAAGGATTTAGATAAGCAAAAGCGGAGAATCTTGTTGTAACAAACCCTCCTTTAGGAAAATGCCTTGGCTGTGTATCCTCCCAATACACCAATGCATTTAGTTCCTAGGACTATTGCCACTAAAAGTAAGACCTTAATCAGTCAATATGTTATTTTTCAACTATTTGTTGATTTTGAGAAAACTTGCAAAAAAAGGATCACACCCTATGTATAACGAAGGGAAAGGGGTTTTGAGCAAACGAAAGAATGCTATTTAACTGAAGTCATGCCTTTCTTTAAACAACTAAAATATCAATTTGAAAGTCTTAAAAAGGGAATGAATTTAGAGATTAAAGAAATGGAAAAGAATTTGATGCAATGATAGTTGAGGTTAGTGACTATGAGCGAGAATTAAAATATAATGAGATTGAGAGGAAGAACTTGCATACAATGTATGAGAATCTGATTTCTGAATGTATTGCTCAAGATGTGTTTTTCACTGCTACAAATTGTTCCATTAATGCTTCTCAATTTCATGAATTATCTGTTGCTTTGAAAGTCTCCCACGATCGTGTTATTGAGCTTGAAAAAACTAACTCTAAACTAAATGAGAAAATTGATCCGGATGATCACGATAATTTGGTAAAACACTTTTCTAAACTAGAAGTTGATCATTTTAATTTACAACTAAAATATCAACATCTTAAAGAAAATGTCAAAACCTCAACTATCAAGACATCCTTGGAGATGCTCGAGTTTGATGCGGTTTTTCAAATAAACAAGCGACGAACAGATTCAAGCTCATTGTAACACGATGAGAAAGTTGAAAGCCCAAATTTCACAATTAAAGGGTGAAAAGAACAATGTGGCTGGCTCCCAAATGCCTCCTCCTTTAGATTCTCAGAATTCTCAAACGTTTCATCTTCATAACCTAGTAAATGCATTACAAAAGGAAAACGAGAGTTTTCTAGAGGAAAATGAAAAGGTTAAACGTCATTTCAATGAGTTATTTGAATTAATAAAGGTCACTCGTAACAAAAATAACGAACAAATAGCTTCATTGCAAAAGGAAATTAAGAATCTAAGAGCAGGGTAAAAGGAAAATGCCAATGACCAATGGGAGAATGATGGATCAAAGGTTTTTGTTTGTAATAAATATGCTATGCGTGAAATATGTTCCTCCTCATCTTAGGAACAATAAACTTGCAATTCAAACATATTCTCATCCCTTAAGGATTGTCTAGAATGTCTCCGTGAGTTGTTGAAGGATAAGTTAAGAAACCACTTGATAATGCAATTGGACATGCATGCTTATATGCCAAACGATCTCAAGAACTTCTAGAATGCTTAATCACAATATGCCCTAAGTCCTTAGGTGAGAGAGTTAATCCTTTGATTCCGTGTTCTATGCCTCTTGCCAAGTATGAAATCCATTCAATGCCCAATGTTATGAATGGGAACTGTAGTATACCTTCAAGTAGTTCAGATCCCAACACCTCTAGTGTTTAAAAGGTGAACTTATGCGCTAAAATAGTTCACATCGGTACATCTAGCGAAAATGCAAAAGTAGCAAAACCAACTAATGTTCCCATTCCCCTGAGGGTAATCAATGACATTAAAGCGAGCAGGTCAAAGTCTCAAGTCAATACAAAGAATGATAGGACCTCATAAGCCAATAATGTGCATTGGAAGAGAGTAGAAGACCAACCTAGGAACTTTAAGTTTGAGTCGAATAAAACGAATCGTGTTGATTCTAGTATTAGCCATAAGCGTCTTGTAATTAATTGAATTACGATACTATTTGCAAACCTTATGTGATGTCTGCTTGAATTCATTTACTAATCATGAATGTGGTGTGAATGCTTTGTCTAATCTTTGTCAAATCCAGTTAATTTGTTAATGCAAAATATCATGCTAAGAAGGCAAAAGGCAAAAGGCGAATGAGAAGAAATAGTGGAAGCCCAGGAAGAACATTTAGTAAGATAGGTTATCAATGGATACTGTTTGGCCATAGGTTAATCAGACAATGTCCACTAGAAAATGGATGCCTACTGGTAGAACTATTCCCTTAAGAAGTGGACATATTTTGAATAGGGCAAATCTGGACACTAGTACTTTGCATCTATTCATAATGATTCCATTGCTTCAATTTACGATATGGATGTTTCTATTTACGATGTGGGTGTTCCAATCACTGTTACTAACCAAATGGAACCCATTCTTGCATGGGGATCCCAATTTTCTAGTTATCCATTCTTGTGCGTGTTCAGCTGCAGTCGTTCAAATCATTCGTGGTACTGGACTGTTTATTTCCAAGCATATGGTGGAACCCGTCGCGGCTCATGAACCGTGAGTAAATTCATCGGGACAATTAGATTGAGAACGACCATTTGGAGCTATTATGGGTTATGAAGATTATGTGGTTGGTAAAGTGTAATTTCGAGGTATATTATGTGGAAGGTCTTGGTCATAATTTGTTCTCGTGGTCAATTCTTGATTCCGATCTAGAAGTGGCTTTTAGAAAACATACTTTTTCGTTAGAGAACTTGATGGTGTAGGTATTAAGAGGTACTCGAGGTTCACTAACCTATACCCATCTCTATAGATGACCATGATGAAGTCTTCTCCAATCACTTCTTGTCAAAGGCTTAAAACAAAGTCTTGGTTATGGCATCGTCGTCTCAATCACTTGAAATTCGGCACCATAAACAACCTCTCGGAAAGGATCTTGTCAGGAGGCTTGCAGTTAAAATATGAAAAGATCATCTACCTTGACATGCCAATTAGGAAAAGCACTAAATATGCCCATAAACCAAAACCCACAAACTCTGTAATGGAAGTTCTTCATACCCTTCATATGGATGCATGCGGCCCAATGAGTGCAAACTATTAATGGGAAGAGATATGTGTTAGTAGTGGTTGATGATTACTCCAGATTTACTTGGGTTAAGTTTTGAGGACAAGGATGAAACTCGGATGTCATCATTAAACTCATTAAACAACTTGATCATTCAACAAAAGCGGTTCGAATGCGTCGATGTGACAATGGGCAGTTTGTTAATAAAGAACTCAATGAATTTTGGAAATGTTGGAATCAGTCCCCAAAAAGTGTTCCTCGAACTCCTCAACAGAACGGTGTAGTTGAAAGACGAAATCGAACTCTTGTAGAAGCGCAAGAACAATCTTTGATTTACTCAAAGGTTCCAATGTTTCTATGGGCTGAAGCTATTGCCCTTTGCTTACATTACACTCAAAATCGTCTCCATTACACTTCTCATTGAAAGACTCATTATAACTTCCCAATTAGAAACTTTGATCTATCATACCTTCGTGTGTTTGGTGCTTTATGTTATCCAACTAATTATGGTCAAGATTTAGAAAACTTAAGAGCTAAGCGGACATTGGGTATTTGTAGGATATGCACCAAACAAAAAAGGATACCGAATCTACAACAAGAGAACTCGAAATATCATGGAAACAATTCACGCTACGCTTGATGAGTCAACGTCAAATGGCTCCCCGGACAATCAGCTTCTAGACCCGACTTCAAAATCAGTCCCATTGGTTCATCCCTTGTTCCAAACTCTCCAAGAACTCCATATGTACCTCCTTCATAAGATGATTTAAAGAAATTGTTTGATCCAATGTTTGATGAACATTATGAGCCAAATGCTAATGATATGTCAATTCCATCAACAGAGGTCGCTCCTATCCAGTGAATGAAGTCAACCCTTCGCCTCAATATCATTAAGTCAAGAAGCCACGGCCGATCACTCAATCTCATCAACAAATCATCAATCTTCAAATGTACATCATGGAACTGTTTCTGGCATCAATGATGAAGTTAATCCCTTTGCTACTCCTCAAGATGCTCCGTTTGAAAACATATTTGCTCTCGAATCATCATCAACCATCTTCTTCGTGAGACATCGACTCGCTACTTCGCTCCTCAACAACAACCACATGAACACCTCATAAAATGGACTCACGATCATCCATTAGACAACATCATTGGAAATCCCTCTCGTCCAGTATCCACACCGAAACAACTTGCAACCGATGCCTTATGGTGCTTCTTCAACTCCGTACTCTAAGATCGAACCAAAAGATGTTAAAACCGCCATGAATGAAGACAGCCGGTTCAATGCCATGCAAGAAGAAATTCATGAGTTTGATCGATTAAATGTATGGGAATTAGTACCGCCCAGATTGTGCTATGATCATTGCTCTAAAATGGATCTTCAAAGTGAAACTTGATGAGCATGGTGATGTCTTAAAGAACAAGGCTCGATTGGTTGCAAAGGATACCGTCAAGAGGAGGGTATTGACTTTGAAGAATCATTTTCCCGTTGCTCGTGATCGAGGCAATCGAATCTTCTTGGCTAATGCTGCTAGTAAGAACATGGTAGTCTATCAGATGGATGTAAAGACGGCATTTCTAAACAGAGATCTTAAAGAAGTCGCTCACGCCACCAACCTGAAGGCTTTGTGAATCCAGAGCATCCTACTCACGTTTATCGCTTGAAGAAGGCTCTTTACGGTTTAAAGCAAGCTCCAAGGGCATGGTATGATACGCTATCAAAGTTTCTTCTATCTACCGGATTAAGCAAAGGAGCAGTTGATCCAACATTGTTCACCAAAAGTCGTGCAAACATTTAATTCACGTTCAAATTTATGTTGATGATATTATTTTTGCCTCGACCGACCCCAATGAATGTGATCGCTTTTCAAATGAAACAAAATTTCAAATGTCAATGATGGGACAAATGTCATTTTTCTTGGGATTACAAATTTCACAAAGTCCCTGAGGCATTTTCATAAATCAATCTAAATATGCAAATGAGATTTTAAAGAAATTTGGATTTGATTCAAGTTACCCCGTTGACACTCCCATGATTGAACGAACCAAACTAGATGAGGACCACTCATGGATCATGGTAGACCAAACGAAATATCGTAGTATGATTGGATCCCCGATGTACCTCACCTAGTAGACCGCACATCTTGTTCGGCCGCTTGTGTGCTAGATACCGTGCTAAGCCTACTAAAAGCACCTTGAAGCGGTTAAACGGGTCTTTCTGGTATCTCCAAGGAACCATCAATATGGGTCTTTGGTACCCGAAGGACACCGGTATGTCACCAATAAATTTCATGCAGATGCCGATCATGCAGATGTCAAGATACTCGTCAAGCACGCCCGAGGTGCTCGCTTTTGGGTGATAAGCTTGTGAGTTGGTCTTCAAAGAAGCAAATGAGTACTTCTATTTCCTCTAGGTAATACATAGCCATGTCATCTTGTTGTGCTCAAATCCTATGGATGAGATCCCAATTATCGAACTATGGCTTTGAATTCAACAAAATCCTCTCTGTATCGTAAAAGTGCTATTGCTCTCTCATGCAACAACGCTCAACACTCAAGAGCAAAGCACATCGACATTCGACATCATTTCATCAGGAACAAGTTGAAAACGGTGTGGTGGAACTCTATTTTGTGAGGACTCAATACCGCTAGCGTACATCTTCACCAAAGCTCTTCCTAGAGAACGTTTTGAGTTTATTCTTCCACGACTTGGTCTTAAGAGCCTTCAACCAGAAACACTCAAACGTCTTCAAGAGGAAGACGAGGAGTAAAAAGGTTTCTTCATCTATCTCTTGTATATTTATTCAAAAACAAAATACAAAATTACAAACCTTCAAAAATCAAATAGAAAAATATAAAACTTTCAAAATCCATAAAAATTTGAAAAATTCAAAAAATCTTCAAAAATATTGTCATTTTGTCATGCTTTTCTCGATTCAATAATATCTACGGTCTTTAATGCTGCATTCAAAGAATGATACGGGACTTTAGATGTTGTTCGAATGTTCTTAAAAAAAATGAGAGAAAGAGAAACAATGGTTTATTGTCATTTCAGCAAGAACCCGCTTTTCAAAGAAAGAACAGAGCCATGCTTTATCATGTTTTCAAATCTCATGCTCGATTCTTTAAACATTTTACTATCTAATGAAAACTAGTTGTTGTTTTGAAAAATAACTCGGACTCTATTTTTGATAATCATCTCGACTTATTTGTCAAAATATCTATCTCTCAATCAACAACCTATGTCATTGATTGAGGGAGAATGATTTCAATTAAATTAAAAGGTTATTTGGCATTCAATTGTTTTCAAAAGATAATCATGCATGTTTATCCAATGGAGTTTAAAGTCTAAAAATCCGATCCTTATCGCTAAAACGCTTTCATAATCAAGTCACAATTCTCCTTAAAAGCTTTCAAAATCAATTTAAATCTACAGAGATCACAAATCTCAAATGATTTGATAATTGTGATCGGGAGAATTTGTGATTTAAATTGGATTTAAACTGATAATTCTGTAAATGGTTTTATAAGGATGTACAAGCTCTCCTTCCCACATGTGACAAACGATTTCAAATTTTCCATGCACATGTTGAGGGGAGCATCTATCTTAAACCACAATATTTGAAACGCGTGATCAATGTGCGTGTTCCCTAGTATGTGCAAAACTCTTTTCAAACCTCGAGGCACATATTGAGGGGGAGCAAAATTATGAAAACCTCATCCTTCCCGAAAATGCTTTATCTACTCGATTTGATTAGGGAAGTGATGTTGATATTTCTTTGAAAATGGTAATCAAAGAAGTTAATTCTTTCTCTTGCCTCCGTGTGCAAAACGATTTCAAATACTTGATGCACATGTTGAGGGGGAGCTCTTGTTCTAAAAAAATATCAAAACAATTCGGTACAAAATGCTTTGATAATATATCACAAGTATCTGGATTGATTTTCAAATGGTTTTCAATTGGTTCCAATGGCATATGAACAATACCAAATAGACCGACCAACTTTACTTTATGTATGGTGATATAAGGATGATAAGGTTAGGTATGTATTCCCATGATCCGCAGTAACGGAGGGATCTACCTGTGGACAATCCACTAGATAGTGTAGAGTCCTTAGGTATGATGAAAAAAGGAGAAAAGAGATATATGGGAAGAGTGCATCGAGACCGAGCTAGTAATCGAATAAACCCAACAAGGTTCTAGTTATGAAGTCTCGTAAGCACCAAGGGGTTGAAGAATGAAAAGAATTGAATGAGAAAAGGGTGAAAACAAATAGCCCTCCATATATTCAACCTTAGGGCGTAAACCGGTTCAATTCATATACTACCGGTGGTTAACAAGGTAAATCGGTATTGAAGACAAGACGTCATGGACCCAAAGGACGACTCGCACTTCAACTTCCCAAACCACTCAAGTTCCTCTTAAAAGGACTTGTTTCATTCTCACGGGAACCTACATTATCTATCGACTTTCTCTTAGAGATAGTTGATATTGAAGAAGGAGACCCTCTCCTAGTCTCCGATATAGGATCCAAATATGCACAAATTGAGTCTAGAGCCACGAGATCATCAATAAATCTCATTAGGACACTTTCAATGAAGACTCTGTTTCACACAATGTGGAAAGAGAGATTATATCTTGAGTCCTACGCATTATCCTTGTGGTATTGCCGTAACATCGAAAGTGATATGCAAACATATTCACAATGAAGATTGAAAGCCTTCTAGAGCCAACATCAAACAAGCTCGTAGGTGGCATGTGAGATCTATTCAATAGATCAACCATGTGACAACTGAACATAAACAATGGGGCGATTCAATCTTTTGAATCAATCCTGGTTCAGGTTATGGATTGACGGATACCTTTGAAAACCGGTCGTTGTGCTTAAAAACTTTTTTCTTTAGCACATCGAACCGTACTAATATTTCAAATCAAAAGTTGTTATGATTGATAATTGATTTTCATTAAAACCTTCGTTGTATTGCAAAAACAATTTCTATTGAGCAATACACGATTGTTTTTCAAATCTCTTTTTCATCAATCGAATCTCTATTCGCGTTCACTCTCAATTGTTGTCTTTGAGACGCTCGGTTTGAGAACAAACTAGAGCAAATGCTAAACCCCGCCAAGGAAATTCTTCGAATTATACCGATCACGTAAACTTTCGATCACGGGGAACCGTGGGTCGTACTCAATTCATCGAAAGTGATCAAAGACACTTTCGCGGCGCTTTATTGCTAACTGCCTGGCGTACCCCGACGCTTGCAAATGATCGTAATGGAGCGGTCAATCCATAGCCGCATGCTCACACAACACATTCATATCTAAAGAAATCATGATTAGTGCATCAATGACTCGGATATTTTCACTCCATGCTTCGCTACGCTGCCGCCAATATCATGAATCAACCAAAGCTTCCGCTACTCTGATGAGAAGATATCATGATCCCGAATGTGAGCATGTCGGTCCAAAAGTCACAACATCACATAATACCAACACCACAATGGATGAGTCAGAGATTAATGTGGTTGATGATCTCAAAGTTGGTCAAAACTCATTATCACGTGGATCGCTTAAAGACCTCCACTTGATTATCCAAACATGCAAAATGAAGAATCTAAGACTACGAGCTACGTAACAAGAATCCAAGAACAATCTTAATGTAATATCCGTTGTATTCTATGTAATTTAATGTGTGTTTGAGGTGACCTCCCTTAGGGGAGATTGTTAGGATTTGGAAAATCCAGTAGTTAAAGTGTTGGCCACCTCAAGTATATGTAATCGTTAGAAAGCTCGTAGTCGTAGTTATTATAAGTTAAGTAGTATTTAGTTTTGTAACACCGTGGAGGACGGACGGGTCTTTACCCATCTGTATGCCCGATCCACGCCCATAGGTGGCTATTTATGTAAGACTATAAATACTCTCTACCTCCCAAGGTAGGAGTTGGAGCTCATAATAAGATTTTTCTTTCTCTCACTAAAGTTCCCAAACCTCTAACTTTCTCTTTCTAGAATCATCTTATACCGCTTGGTGCTATGGTTTAGTGTGTTTGTGAAATCTAATATGTTACACAACCGTCATTCCTCCTTTCTTGGGAACACAAAGGAACGGACTCACCCAAGGATTATCTTTTGATTGGGTAAATGATACCAAAGATCGTGAAGTTTTATGATTTCCTTTTTAACAACTTCTTCATGTTGGGATTGAGTCGACGCGATATTCAACAAATGAGTTTGACTCCATCTTCCGATTTGTGTTTGCATAAATTGGGACTAATTCCTCGATGTCGACGCTTCCAAGCTTAGATCTTGTTTTGTGATTTTGAGGACGAAACTAAAATTTCTTTCTCATTGGCCTCGAAAATGAAGATATGACTACCGGAAAAGGAAGGTTCCTCCAAGAAAGCATATTCAAGATGATCGTGCGAAATTGAGCACGAGATCGGGTGGTTCTTCGATAGAGGATTTTATTCTCATCTCGTCATCGAAAGTTATTGCTTCAAAATTTTCTTCCTCCATTTCTTCCTCCTCCGTGTTATCTCCAATGAATTTACTTCATGAAATCATCAAACTCTTTGTCAAAGTCCTGTCTCTCATTGATTTTTTCGTAAGGTCATGAATGGATCATATTCGTAAGTAATGAACCAATTCTTCGTCGTGACTTCATCGATAACATCATGTTGAAACAAGTGTCATCACCGAATGTGGATAACGACGCTTTATCGCATTAAAAAGTGACTGATCTTCTCCAACCCAAGGTTAAGTTCTTTTCCTTTCACTTTTGATGATTGCATCGGGTATTTAGGAAAGGTCTTCCTAAGATGAGTGGACTTTACTATCTTCTTCCATTTCTAAGATTACAAAGTCCACGGGAAAGATGAATTTACCGACTTAAACAAGCATATTCTCGGCAATACCAACAGGATATTGATAAGAATGATTTGTTAAGCGAATGCTCATTTTTGTTGGTTTAAGGCAAGTATTGCATAACTTGAATACAAATAATAAGGCATCAATTGATACTTGCGCCAAGGTCGGCTAAAGCATCGCATTGAATATTATTCCCGAAAGTACATGGAATAAGAAAGCTCCTGTGATCTCCGAAGCTTTGTGGGATCTTGTTTGGACAATGGTGAAAGCATCTTCTCGCTAGGAAGGTAGCCGATATTTGCTCTAGCTTGCTTTTTGTTATTAAGAGTTCTTCAAGAATTTCCCGTAATTGGGCATTCTGGCTAAGACATCAACGAGAGGAACATTGAGTCTAACCTCTTTGATTATTTCATGGCGAACTTATAACGCCTCCATTTTTCTTAAGGCGTTGAGGATATGGAATTTTTGGTGTGTACACCTTGACATATGGGGTGGTTTTCTTTTTGGTGGTTTGAGTTGTGTTGGTTTCCTTGGCTTCATCCTCACTATCTTGGGTGATAGGAGTATTTCCATTAGGATTTGGTGGTGGATCGTATGAGAGACCACTCTTGTGAAGAACAACATTAATATAATACCATTTCTCGCTTGTGGTGGACGGTACGCCTTATCATTTGATGGTTTTGGGTTGATTGGGTGTTACGGCAAACGAACTAGATGGTCGAGGAATGTGGTAAAATCTGCCAAATTTGTTTTCAAGATCTTGATAGATGCTTGATGATTTTCTGTCCCCGCTCAACTTTGGCTTTGAGATTGAAAATTGATTTTTGATAAAATCATTCAGCAGATTTTTGAGCGCCACAAATTCTCTCATGGTTCGACGGATTCTTCCATCTTTTGTCCGAAGTTTTGTGGTGGCGGATCGGCCAGGGTTGAGAATCACTTGTCATCCTTTGGGCCGGCGATCTTGCCATTTCCGAATTTCGAACCGTAATAATTACTAACATATCCTCCTCCACGATGTCCTCCTTGGACATAATTTGCTTCTCCTTTGTTAGGTCCACCCATAGGCTTATCGTCGCACTCAGACGATGGGTGATTTGCTCCACAATTGTTGCATCCGCTCACTACATTTCATTTCTTCTTTGATATCTTTTATCTAAGTAGTCTATTTTTGAGGTTAAGGCTTCCTTTCCATGAGTTTTGAGGTATCGCATGTTTTCGACAAAAGCGACTTAGTTTTTGAAGAGAGGTTTGGTTTTGAATCTTTAGGACCAATCGAAGTTTGAGAAGTACCCGATCTTTGAGTAATTGGTGTGCATCATTAGGAGTCTTATAGAGAAAAATTCCTCCAGATCAGGATGCCTTGAGAGATTTCATCTAGTCCATGGTAAAAGATTTGGATAATGGTTCCTTTGGATAATCCATGTCCATGACAACTATGAAGCAAATCTTTCATCTGAAGCCAAGCTTCGACAAGTGATTCGGGGATTTTTGGTGAAAGCACAATTTCTCCCATTAATCGATCAAAACATGGCGTGTGAAAGAATCGGCTTACAAAGGCTTGCCTCATCTCCTCCCAAGTGTTGATAATTCCTGGGGTTAATTCATTGTACCATATTTTAGCATCTCCGCGAGTGATGATGGAAGAAGTTTGAGTTTGATGGCATTGACATCGGTGTCGCCATAACGAAACATGCCGCAAATTTCAGCGAATTCGCAATGTGCTTGCGGACCGGCGACAAGGCAGACGCCATCGAATTGCCGGTCTTTGATCATGGAAAGATGATGACCCTTCACGGTGAAGTTGTCACCAAGGTTGATAGCAACAATAGCACTCCTAGGGGTTGGTGCAACGGCTCGGTTGGTTCCCCACATGGGTTGATCATCCACCATGGGAAAAGGTAAATTGGTGAAAGGGTTGTAAACGACTTTTGCTTCTACGAGGTTATCAAATGGTGGGTTTGGTACTCTTGGTGAATGATCGACTAAGGGTATGAAAGGTGTTCTTTTCTTTCTTCGAATCAAACGCTCGGGTTGGTAAGAGGTGAAATTGGTTCTATTCCACGCACGAGTGTTCATACAAGGACCTAGGAGAATCCAGCAATATCTAAACACATGGACAAACAACGAAAACAGTTTTCTAGACAGAAAGGGTAACCGGATCGGTTGCGAGGTGCGACCGATCGATTAGATCAATTTGGTTGGGTTAAAGGCGTAACCGGTTCGGTTGTGAGGAAACCGGATCGGTTAAAGTTTCTGAGAAATTTTTTTTTGAATAAATCG
>OU343219.1:81050792-81229654 GCA_910596185.1 Chrysanthemum makinoi | reverse complement strand
TCATTCCATGGACACTCTTGACACTCATTCAATTCCTGACTTTTGTTATTCTCTTTTGCGTTTTCCCTCGATGTATGTTTCCATATTACTCATGGAGTTAAATAAATGAGTTTGAACTCATGAATTTCCATTCCCGCAGTGCTTCTTGAAAGACATTCCGGTCATGGTATTATCAAAATCGAAGTATTCTTCCGTAAGTGGAAATTGGTTGAAGATGGTTTGGAAGCGAAATGAGAATCATCGGTTGAGAGCTTTTTCTTCAATTTGAAACCTCGGTGGTTCTAGGTTAAGTAAAACGGCTCTTGTTAAGGTGGGAAAATCGGCGAAGGATGGCACAACTTGTTCGATCCATGGTTGTTGATAAGAGTAATTTGAGAAAATTTGAGAGTTGTTGAAGCTTTCATCATGCATTCCACATCTTAGTATCATCGATGATATTAGAATGACATTTGGTTGTTACGATTGATGGCCGAAGTTATTAAGTGTGAGGCCTTCGGATGGGCATTCTGTTTCACTATTACGTGCTGTGTCATGAGAGCAAGTACTTTGGTGATTAAAGAATCCGTGATGACTGACATTGTGTTATTATGAATTACTCCCCAAGTCTCTAGAAAATTTAGAATCAATTAAGCTACCAACTAAATAGTACTAATCCCAAGTAAGCTAGAAAATACTAAACCAATTAGCCAACACTAATTAGCACCCACGCTAAGTAAGCTAGCTTTCCAATTAGCTAGCGTGTAGAAATCGCTAAGTGGTAACTTCAAAACTACACTCAAGCATTTAACAAAAATTCGTGATGATAAGGCTACTCAAGTCGCCAACGAAGTGGCTAAAGAGCTAAACTCTGAGACCAAGTAAATACCACATAGCTGCCGTAGTGGAGAGTCCACTACTGTACTTTCTTCGCTAGATCTTCAGCTAGTTCCAACGTAAGAGTAAGCTACAAAAATGTGAAGCAAGTCATTACCAAGAAAATATTCCATTGAGCTAAAATTAAGTGGCTTGAAAAACCATATAAACATCACTTTTCAATCCAAAAACAACCCAACCAAGATGATTCAAGCCTACCAAATGAAAACCTAAACACTTTTGATGATTCTAAACATAAAAGTACCAACAAAATTCAAACTTTAACACAAGAAATCAACCAAATGATGCAAAAAACCACTAAACTTTTTCAAACTCAAAACCACCTAAAAACCACTATAAATCCAAAGATGTGCAAGATATGATCTAACCTTGGCTCTTGATACCAATTGTAAGATATTAACTTTCACATACACATCATAACATTAACACAATGAGCACTTAGATGGTTTTAGAGAGAAAGAAGGACATTCTAGTGAGAGAAACTTGTGGAATATTAGTTTACCAAAGAACATCCACCTACTGCAAGGTAGAGGGTATTTATAGGTTACAAACTAAACGACCTCTGACGGCGCGTGGATCGGGATACTGATGGGTAAAGACCC
Source organism: Chrysanthemum makinoi (assembly GCA_910596185.1). Classification (NCBI taxonomy): domain Eukaryota; kingdom Viridiplantae; phylum Streptophyta; class Magnoliopsida; order Asterales; family Asteraceae; genus Chrysanthemum; species Chrysanthemum makinoi. Next base: position 81,228,179 of record OU343219.1, on the reverse strand, counting down.
GACCTTCCTCCGCGGTGTTGCACTAAACTATTTTACGCTACTAACTAACTACACCAAAAGCGGGATAATGACCAATCTGAGCTAACTTGTGTTAGATAATAGTTGAAGTGGCCGACTCTTCAATACGGTGTCAATTCCTAACGGAACCGCAGAACTCAATGAAGATCACGGGGGAGTATAGTGTTTCGGTCGTTATGTAAAGTATCTGATGGATCGCTACGGAATTATAGTGATAAATTGAAATGCGAGAAAAAGAACAAATCCTAAAAGGCATCGCTCGTAAGGGCATCAATAAGCGTCACGCTTGCCCATCATAAATGAAAAATTCAAACTAATTTTTATCCGTAAATCCAGATTACAATTTTAGTCAAGCCAGAAAAATAAAATTAAAACGAAAAATCTAAAAATATCAAAATAGAATTTTCAAAATATTTTGTATTTTTAAGAATATTTTGAATTTTCTAGGAATTAAAAACTATTAAAAACTAATTAAATGATTTAAAAATACAAATTTAACCAAGAAAAATCTAGAAAATTATTTTTTTGGCTTTTTATATTTATCTTAACTTAAGAAAAATGAAAAATTATTTTTTTGAACCTTTTCTTAATTTTTTGTATTAAATGCTATTTAAAAGTGCTTAAAAACTAATTAAAATCAAGAAAAATAGCAAACTAACCTAGAAAAATCTGAAAAATTCAAGATAAGCTTAAAATAATATAAGGAATCTAAGAAAAATGGAAAAACAGGAGCTTGTGTACAAGAATATGAAACTGATGTGGAATGTGCTTAAGAATAAGCATGGCAAAAAGCTACAAACAAGCACCAAAGCGATCGAGAAGCTTAAATAAGCTAAAAAGAACTCAAAGCAACTATAAACAACTACTCTAAACCACTGCATTGCAATCTACAAAGATTTGATTATTTTGATTTCAATGTGCTGCTTGAATTGACTGCTAAAATGCTAAACCACCCATAGCCGAAAAAGTGGAACCTCAAGATGACTGGCTAGCTATGTCTGCCAAGATGAGCCTCGGTGACTACGATGAGCTTGGTGCTAAGATGCAAGCTGTCGCAGCTTCGGTGTTCATGAGAGTTTTGTCTGTGAAGCAGTGTGATTATGACTTTTGGACAGCTAAATTGGAGCATGTAAAAACTTGAGAACATTCAACAAAATTCATTTAACCTAACTAGACCAAGAACTTGTGATCCCAATGCCTTTGGAATTGAACCAAAGATGAACCACAGTACATTAATAAAGTTTTGTAAAGCTGTCTATCAACTTTGACTTTATGAAATCAGTTATGAACATTGACTTTTGCCAACTTTGAGCTTAATTTGTATCAATATGTTGTTTAGAGCTAATATGGACCTACTACAAGCTAGATTAACTAGTTTAACACCTATAGGAAGCGGTTGTTGCTGATTTGCCTGATGGAAATGAAAAGCCATGGTGAGATTTTGACTTTTAAGAGTGAGCGGACCCAAAATAAGGACTAGAGTGATTCAAGTAAGTCTAGTTGAGACTAAGTAGCCAGTACCGGTACACACAAGAGCTCAAGCTTAGTTGAGCTCTGATCCAAACACCATTTATATATCACCGATATGCAATTTTAAAAGAAGTAACTATCGATCTAGCATGAATTATTGATGAAACTAAATCTACTTCCCTAAATACAAGTGATTAAGCGAGGTTTAACCTATTGGTAACCACGGATACATTACAAGCTCACTATGCAAAATAGCTTGAAAAGTGAGAATGAGAATACTTCCAATGTCGGCTAAAGTGCTGAGGCTAAACCGAACCCAAACTGCCTAACCTATTCTATTCAACCCGGATCCACCTCATCATCCGCATCATCACCAAACCATTCTTAGCCAGTTTGACTTTTGTTGACCATGGACCAAGCGTATGAAACTTGATTTGAGTTTATAGAAAGCTATCATGAGCTTGTGGAAGCTTGATTAAGCTTATAGATAGACTTTTTGAAACTTTAACATAAGCTTTAAAGATTGAAAATTTCAACAGGTTAATGAAAATATGAAATGTACACAAAACTTAAATTGATACTTGATAATGGTTTTAATACATTTAAACAAGATAATTTGATACAAAGAAACTGAGATTACAACATTTGGAATTAAACTAGGATATTAATTTAGAAAACGACATTAAGAAAAACTAAAAAAAACTAACTACTCCCTCCTCTCATTCTTCTTGCTTCTTTTATACCCAAGAGGGCTTCTCCACTTGCTCGAGCTTTTCCATATTTGAGACCCCTTGGATCATTTAAGTGAATCTTGATTTCATTTTGAAGGGAAATAGGTATTAATGATGGGAGGTTGAGTGAAAGGGTTGAAGATGCATTTAATGCACTTTGGAGTTGTGTGGAGGTGGGGGGGACATGGAGAAATGGATAGGTGAGGAGGGGGATGGCTTGGAATGTGTTCTTGAGGTGAAAGCAGAAAGAAGAGCTAAAGCGCCTGAGTGGGTTTGTTTGACTTGTTTGTTTATTTGGGTATTAATATAAAAGGGGTCCAAATTGTTTAAGTGGCGGGGGTACATGGTGTCAAGGTCCAAAAAGGCATAAAGGGTTTAATAATTATAGGGACCTATGTTGTAAATTACGAAAAAGTGAGGACCTACGCCAATTCATCAAAGATGTTCCAAGGACTAAAAGTGACAATCTTCAAAAGTACAAGGACCAAACTTGACAATTTCAAAATTCCAAGGGCCATTTTGCCAATTTTCAAACTTGAAGGACCAATTTTGTAATTTTCTCAAACTTTTGATATTTTCACCAAAGGACTAATTTTGACAAGTTATGATTTTAAAAGGACCTTTGGTGATTTTTCTTAAATTCTTTCGGGGACTATTTTTACAATTTGAAACTTGGGGGTTTGGCCCTTGATTATGCAAACGCTCATTTTCAATCGATTTTAACATTTTGCATCTGAAACATATAAAATGCAATTTTGGAATATTCGATATTTTGTCATTCGAAGCATTTTAGACGTTGGATTCATTTGACTAAAATGATGAGTATTTACACTTTCATCAATCACCCAACAAATATCGTGGTGATGAGTCGCTTATTCAATCATTTTTGGTCAATCAACTTCTGTATCAAACTTACTCAGCTGCATCAATCTAAAAATATCTCAAAGTGTTTTACATGTTCGAATGCAAAATAATGAAAACGAACAAAGTTTGCATAATTCTCTTTAAAAATGGCAACTTTAGTCACGGAATTTCAAAAGAATGACAGAATTCACACGGACATTTTAAATTGGAAAATGAACATTTTTAGTCCTTTGGTAATTCTTACTTGTCAAATTTGGTCCTTATGAGAATTTTTGGAAAATTACAATTTCAGTCCTTCAAGTTTTTAAATAACGATTGGGCCCTTGAATACGGAATGACAAGTTTGACCCTTGGATCAATTTTAGAAATACATGAGTGGTCCTTGGATTTTGGATGTTACCTTTGGTCCCTTTAATACTATACGGATTCAATTTAATCCTAAGCCCATTAACAACCCAACACCTTTAATATCCCAAACCCAATCCTATAACCCTCTATACTGGTCATAGTTAATACACCCCATTCTTCTTTTCTTACTTCTTTCGCTGTCACACAAACCCGGTCTTTGCATCACCCTTTACCCAAATCCCACAACAAGAACCTAAACCTTCCCTTTACCCAGGTAATCCCATATCCCAATCCCACTCATCCCCTTCACCCAAGACAAAGTCACAAGATGGCAAGCCACCTTGGCAATCCAAAGGCAAAAAGCCTCTCCAAATGGCTCAGATTGACTCCAAGAGTATACCTAACTATTGGATGGTTGAGATGGTAGGAAGAAAGCAAGGATGTTTTGGTTGTTTCATCTCACACAAAAAATAGAAGAAAGAGAGAGAGCACGAAGGAAGAGAAGACGGTATAAATAGTATTTGTAACTATTGTGAAGAGTTAGTTTTTTAGTTGGTGTCTTAGTTTTAATTTTAATTTAGGTCTAGAATTCTTCTTAGGTTCTAGTCCTTTTATTTGATTGTATTTTTACTTTATTGCAATTTAAATTTATTGTCAAACTTAATTTCAATTTTAAAGTTTCCTGCCTTTTATTTCTCTTTGTCAAATTCATAATTCTGTTTTTAATCTTGCAATAGCTGTTAACTTGTTTGCTAAGGTGTTAAAGCTCAAGTAATATTTTGTTAAGATATCATATTAGTTTTGTTAAAGTTTTTAAAGTCTCAAACAAATTTTTGTTGAAAGCAGTTTCATAAAAGCTGCTCCTAAATTATGTTTGAACAGCCGGTTTAGGTCTTGCATTAGGCACATTGAAAGTTATCACTAGTATTCTTAGTATCTCTTTGTTGGCAAGTCAAGTCTTGAAGTTAGATTGCAAATATGATATCGTCACATCCTTTAGTCCTATATCCCAAAACATGCACCTTTTAGGCTTAGAATTTAGGTAGTTTGAGTTAGAATTAAGATTTTATTTTTGTTGCTCTAGTAGTTAGTATTATTAGGATCTTAAGTTTGAGCTTATTATGCAGTTTAGATAGCTTTTGGTGGCTTATTTTTTTTCCCTTGAAACTGCCCCGTTAGCACCCTTTTTCTGTTCTGTCCCAACAGCCCTAGACCCCTTCCTTCTCAGCTTATTTTTGAGCAACAAAAAAGCTCAAAATTGTATGAAAATTGGTCTAGGTGTTCATTGGTTGGTACTTTTCATCTGTTTTAGCTTGTTAAAGGATTAGCTTTTCATTTAATAGCTTAATACGTGGCTTAAAGTTGGTAGTATAGGCTATTATTGCATTAGTTTGCTTGTTTACCTTTTTGCTTATTTCATGCTCAATTGCTAATATTAGACTTGCTTATTAGTTAATCTCTGCTTATTTAGCTTAAAGTAGTGCTTATTAGGTTCCCTTAAATTAGTTAGATTGGTTTCTCTTGTCGTTAGCTTTTTTAGTTTTATTTTGTAGCTTATTACATCCTTAGCAGCCAATAACCAAACAGCCCTTAGCATATTTTGTTTTAGTTTTCGTTCTTCTGTGTTTTAGCGACTCTTTCTTGATTGTAACTTTAGTTTTTGTATAAGAGTCGTTCTTTGTATTCATTGTTCATTTGCAAAAGCTGAAAAATCAAAAAAATAAATAAGTGAGACGAAAGGTGGGCAGTGGGTTTCGAACTCTGGACCTGCTGCAGCCCCCACACGCACAACAGAAACCTCCTAACCATCTCTGCTCCTCGTCTTTCTTGTTTTCTTTGTGTTTAATTAATACTTAAGGTAGTTTTTTTCAGTTTTGCCTTTTTAGCTTATTTAGCATTTAGCTTATCCTCGGCTTATTTAGATTAGCTTATATTTCCTACTTATTTTTCTTAGATTAGTCATAGTTTAAACTATTTTCTTGCAAATTTTCATAATTTTTCGTCACTATTTAGTATTTTTAATATTTAATTTAGATTAAAACCGTTTTAATTAATAAATAAAATAAAAGTCAGAAAAAATTCGGCTTTTCCTAAAATTATTTTTAGTCATTTAGGATGTAGGAATTGATATCACACCCGTGTATAAATTGCAAAAGTTTTCGTTTTTGGCTCGGGTGGTTGCTTGAATTTTAGCTTTTTGCATTTTAGCACTCTAGGATGTAGTTTAGCGTCGTTTTATTGTTTCTTAGGATTAGTAGTAGTTTATTTAGAGTTTACTTTGTTTTACGTATTTTATTTTCATTCACGTTCTTTAATTTGTAGAATCATCAAATTCCAAATTTGTTAAACCAATTCAAGTCCTAATCACGAAACTCAACGACACCGTAAATTTCACACCTCGTTGGGACGACCTTGAGGAAATCACTTTCCGGTATCTTTAATCACACCCGTGAGGTTTGGCACGTTGACCTTTTTCTAAAGGGTTAATTTGTGAATTTACGGTTAATTTGATATATTGATATTGTGTTTGTTTTCAAACTTTTGATATTTTTCACCAAAGGACTAATTTTGACAAGTTATGATATTAAAAGGACCTTTGGTGATTTTTCTTTTGAAATTATGTGCTCAGGGACTATTTTTGATAATTTTAGAAACTTGGGGGCGCCAATTATGCAAACTTTGCTCATTTTTCATCCGATTTTAAACATTTTGCATCTGAAACATATAAAATGCAATTTTGGAATATTTTCAATATTTTGATGCATTCGAGCATTTTTAGGCGTTTTGCGATTCAGTTTGACTAAAATGATGAGTATTTACACACTCATCAATCACCCAAACAAATATACATTGACCTACCGTCACTACAACCCAAAAATCTGAGGTTACAATCGTAGATCTAGGGCGCGTAGTGGGTTTCACAGCGTGCCAGCTCATCTTGCTCACCTTGATCCGATCTATAATTTGATATAAGGGTGAATATTCCGGCCAGTTGGCGGAAAAGTGGTAGGAAAAATAGTGGTTGTTTTTGGTGTGGATAAATTCCGTTGATCGGATATTAAAGAGAGGTGGGAGCACTTTAGTGTGAGAAAGAGAGTATATGAAAAAAAAGTTAGTGAGAGAGAGATGAGAGCTTTTATACCCACGGAGGACCACTTTGCCAATTTCAAAGTTGGGGAAAGGAGAGTGAAATATCATAAGGACCATTCTTGTAAAATTTAGTAAACACTTGTCAATATTCGGTTCGGGCGTATGGACGAACAGCGTGTGATAAAATTCGAAGCTGCGCCATGGCGTTGAATAATTTTTCCTATAAAAATGAGTATTTATTTGACTACTTTCAAATAGCGAAATAATGATCAAATAGATTGTTTTAACGAAGTTACAGTGTGATGCCGTGCGATCTCGTAAGAGAAAATATCTCTTGGCGTGAATTATTTATCGGTAAATATTAGGAAGTGATTTATTTCGCTCCAATCGTTTATCAATGCTGTGATTGCATAATTTATATAAAAGTAAAGATTAAATGTAAAAAATGCTTAAGATGATTTAAATAAATCCTTAATAAGCGATTACTTTATTCTTCTGGTGAATAATGACTAGGAAATTTACGGGTGGTTACATGATCAAAGACACTTTCGTGCGCTTTATTGCTAACGTCTTGCGAATGCACCCATTCGGTGATCGGGAATGGAGGCGGTCAATCCATAGCCGCATGCTCACACAACACATTCATATCGAAAGAAATCATGATTGGTGCATCAATGACTCTGATAATCTAACTCCATGCTTACGCTACGTTCGCCAATATCATGAATCAACGAAAGCTTCGCTACTCGATGAGAGATATCATGATCGAATGTGAGCATGTCGGTCCAAAAGTCACAACATCACATAATACCAACACCACAATGGATGTATCAGAGATTTTCTATTAGTTGATCTCAAAAGGCGGCTCAACATTATTATCGTGGATGTTAAAGACCTTCACTTGGATTAACCAAACATGCAATGAGTGGAATCAATGACTATGAGCTCGAGCAAAGTACTACATCAAGAATGCAAGATCAATTGTTAATGTAATATCTGATTGTATTCAATGTATTTTAGTATATGTTCCGAGTGACCTCCCAGGGGAGATTGTTAGGAATTAGAAATTTCGGGTATTAAAGAGTCGGTCACCTCAAGTATATGTAATCGTTAGAAAGCTCGTAGTCATAGTACTTCTATGTTAAATAGTATTTAGTTTTGTAACTTAGTGTGAGGGCAGACGGTCTTTACCCATTGTATGCGATCCACAGCCGTTGTGTGGCGTTTTATTGTAAGACTATAAATACTCTCTACCCTCCAAGGTAGAGAGTTGGAAATAATAATTTTCTTTCTCTCACTAAAGTTCCCTAAACCTCTAACTTTCTCGAATTCCACTTATCGCCTACTTTGTGTTATGGTTTGATGTGTATGTGAAATCCAATATCCTACATGAAATTAAGAAAATAGAAAAATTGTTATCGAGAGCTCCAACCGATTAGGTTGGTGGTATGTCTCAAACCAAAATTGGCCGATGGGATTCTGAACTCGGCCGAATCAGTGAAGTAATTCCAATTTTTTTTTTTAAATTTATTAATTAAAACTAATTAAAGACAATTAATTAAAACTTAAACTCTAATAAGTGTGTCTACTCATTATCCTACTAATTAAATTTATTAATTATACTAATTAAGCATAAACTAACATTAACTAGATTTAATTAACTAATCATTAAAACCAACTAAAACATCTAAAACTAAAAATTAACTAGACAATTAATCTAATCAAGACAATATTAATTTAGAAATTAAATAAAACTAAAAATAACATATAACCAAAAATCTAAAAATGACAAAAAAAAATCATAAACAAGCTTCTAAATTAGCCTAAAAAAATCAGAAATGACTGGAAATAAGCTACAAACTAAAACACAAAACAATAGATAAACTAGAAACTAAAGAAAAATAAAAACACATTTTTACCGAGAGGACCAACCGGATGGTTGCTTTGTGCGTCGGTTGGTTAAAACCAAATTTTTTTTTTCGCACTTGAAACGAGACTCTAGTATTACAAATTTTACAAAGAACAAAACAAAAAATCACTGGCGTGCTTTGCAAAAACTTGATGGTGACGATGTGAGAAATTATCATGCAAGCAAACAAACAATCTATCAAACAAGAAAACAATCAAACGAACAAACAAGTGCAAAACAAATCCCCGGCAGCGGCGCCAAAAACTTGGTGTGCTCAACCGTGTGCAAGTTTTAAAATTTATCAAACTTCGAGGTACTCATGGCTATGATTACTGAGTCGGTTAGCTGAATAGATATCATTGATGTTTCTCAAGAGTACTCTCAAGAAATTCTTGGTTATTCTCAGTGCAGTGGGGATCCCACCACATCTTCTCAACCTATCATAGCCAATTCTACTCTTTCTATTACTCCTTTTGAGAAGACTTCATCTTGGAAGAGATTGAAGCATACTTGGCTAGTTACATTCCGTGGAAATTGATCATGCTCCAATTGACATTGAGGGGACATACTTCTTATTGAGAAGTTGCTTAATGATGATCCATCATCAACCCCTCACCAGTGATTCAATCGATGAGATTAATCAAGATGAGATTAATGCGGAGATATTCTTCTAAAGAAGTTGTTAAATCAGGGACACTTCTCCTCCTCTCCCTCCGTCAAGCTTCATAACAAGGAAGTCAAGTCGGTTGAGACTGAAGAATTTCACGAGGTTGAGCTTAAGGACTTACCTCGTCATCTCGAGTATGCATTTCTAGAAGGTGATGATAAATTGCCGATCATTGTGCAGAGATTTGAGTAAAGATGAAAAATTTGCTCTAATAAAATCTTGAAGTCACACAAGCAAGCAATTGCTTGGAAACTCTCGAACATAAAGTATCAACCACTGAATTTTGTACTCACAAAATCTTGATGGAGGATGACTTTAACCGGCAGTTCAACATCAGAGAAGAGTAAATCCAAAAATCCATGATGTTATCAAACAGGAGGTTATCAAACTTCTTGATGTAGGATTGATTTACCCGATCTCAGATAGTCCTTGGGTCAGCCCAATTCATTGTGTTCGAAAAGGGTGGCATAACTGTTGTCACAAATGAATAACGAAGTTAATTCCAACTTGATTGGATTCGGGATGGCGTGTTTGCATTGACTATCGTAAGTTGAATGACGCCACTCGTAAAGACCATTTTCCTCTACCCTTCATGGACCAAATGCTTGAGAGATTAGCAAGGAATGAATACTATTGTTTCCTTGATGGTTTCTCGGGTTATTTTCAGATCCCTATTGATCCAAAGGATCAAGAAAAGACCACATTCACCTGCCCATACGGAACTTTTGACTACAGACGTATGCCTTTTGGCTTATGTAATGCTCATGCACGTTCCAACGATGTATGATGGCCATATTCCACGACATGATCGGGGAAACAATGGAGGTGTTTATGGATGACTTCTTGGTCATTGGGGATTCTTTTCAAACATGTCTCTCCCATTTAGAAAAAATGCTTCAAAGATGTGAAGACACCAATCATTGTCTAAATGCTGGGGAGAAGAGTCACTTTATGGTCAAAGAAGGCATAGTCCTTGGCCATAAGATTTCAAAGAACGGGATTGAGGTAGATAGAGCAAAAGTGGATGTTATTGCTAAATTACCTCATCCTACTACCGTCAAAGGTATTAGGAGTTTTTAGGTCATGCCGGTTTTTATCGCAGATTCATACAAGATTTTCTAAAATCGCCCGGCCTATGACCCATCTTCTTGAAAAAGATGCTCCTTTTATCTTCTCACCTGAGTGCATAGAAGCTTTTGAAACATTGAAGAAAAAACTTTGAAGCACCACCATTCTCGTTGCTCCCCGATTTGGTTACCCTTTGAGCTCGTAATGTGCGATGCAAGTGATTTTGCTATCGGTGCGATCTTAGGGCAGCGTAGAAACAAGCATTTTCAGCCTATCCACTACGCAAGTAAAACTATGACTGAAGCTCAAATTCATTACACCACCACGTAAAAGAGCTATGGTAACCGTGGTGTATGCGTTTGAGAAGTTTTCAAACCATATTTAATCTTGACCAAATGCGTGGTGTATACGGATCATTCGGCTCTCAAATATCTCTTTGCAAAACAAGATGCAAAGCTGAGATTGCTCCGTTGGATTCTCCTCCTCCAGGAATTTGATATCATCATACGTGATAAAAAGGAGCTGAGAATCTAGGCTAGCGATCATACTCATGTCGGATTAGAAAACCCTCACCAAGATGTTTTCGAGAAAAAGAAATAAATGAAACATTTCCTCTCGAGACACTCAATGCGGTTTCTTTTAGTGGAAATTCTACCACCCCATGGTTTCTTTGACTACGAAATTACCATGCGGGGTAACTTCATTAATGAAAGGGATGTCGACCCAACAGAAGAACAAATTCTTCAAAGATGTTAAACATTATTTATGGGACGACCCTTTCTTATTCAAAATCTGTGCGGATCAAGTCATCCGGCGGTGTGTTTATGGACGGAATTATTGACATTCTCACGGCTTGCCATCTTTGGACCCACAGGGGCCATCATAGTCCAAACTACACCGCAAAAGAAGGTGTTTGATTCGGTTTCTATTGGCCCACAATCTATAAGGATGCCCACGAATTTGTCAAAGCTGTGCAACGCTTGTCAGCGTCCGCGGTAATATATCTCAAAGAAATGAAATGCCGCAAAATGCCATTCAAGTTTGTGAGATATTTGACATCTGGGGTATTGACTTTATGGGGCCATTTCCATCTTCTCATGGTAACAAGTACATACTCATAGGTACATTGACTATTTGTCAAAATGGGTTGAGCGAAATCTTTACCCACCAATGATGCCGAGTAGTTGTGAAATTTTTGAAATCTCTTTTTGCCGGGTTTGGAACTTCGAGGCGATAATCGATGATCGTGGTACCCATTTTGCAATGACCAATTTGATCGTGTCATGCAAAAGTATGGTGTTACCCACCGTCTCTCTCATCGCATACCCCCCCAAACAAGTGGGCGGTGGAAGTTTCCAACCGTGGTATTAAAAAGAATTCGGAGGAAGGGCGAAAATGAGCGCTTAAAACCGTGCATCCGGTCGGATAAATTTGGATGTACTCGGGCCTTCCGTGCATACAAAACACCCATCGGTGTACTCAATACAAGCTAATTATCGGAAAGGCATGTCATCTTCGATTGAGTTAGAGCACAAGGCATCTTGGGCCTTAAAACATGCCAATTTAGATATTCGACGGTGATCACGAAAGTTCAAATGAATGAATTAAATGAACTCCGTGATCAAGCCTACGAGAACTCTTTGATCTACAAGCAAAAGACAAAGAAGATTCATGACTCCAAAAATCAAGAACCGCTGTTTTTCAACGTTGGTGATCGAGTCCTTCTTTTCAATTCAAGGTTGAAGATTTTCTCGGGAAAGCTCAAGTCCCGTTAGTCTGGTCCATTTACTATCGCTAAGGTTTATCCTTATGGCACCATTGAGTTATCTCAACCCGATGGTCCTAATTTTAAAGTGAATGGTCATCGAGTGAAGCATTACTGTGGAGAGGACATTCCCCAGTGGTTGTCCGGATCTACAAACTTTCCCCATGAACCAATGAATGCGGGGATCGAGTCAAGCTAGCAACTCGGGAATCAAAACAATTAGCCACACCATATGGGTTTTCACCCATATTTACGTCTTCTTTCTCGTTCTACCACCCTAGTGTGGGGAGTTGCCCCAATTGTAATATAAAAAATGAAAAAAAAAAACTTTTTCAAATAATGGCCGTAGTATTTCCCTTTTATGTTCTTTGTTTGGCATAACCGGCAGTACTTTGAATATTGAGGGCAATATTCATTTCTAAGTGTGGGGGATTCTCGATTTCATGTATTAACCACCCAATTCCCCCAGTTTTTGGCCAAAATTTTTTTGGAGTAAGTGTTTTACACTTACTCAATATGGTTATCGATCCGCCTTGTCTAATAAACAAAAGGATTGGCTAATCCGAGAATAGCGGCTCTTGGTAAAGATATATCAAATCCGTTTATGGCTTGCAATTTGCCCAAAATTGTATGGTATTCACTCACCATATCCTAAAAAGTGAAGAGTTGGCTAGCCCGCAAGTTTATGGCTTGTGGTAAAGGCAGTGGAAAATCCATAATTGGTAATCGACTCACCAAAGATAATTCTGATAATTTATCTAAAGAGTTGGCTAGTCGAGCAAAAACGGTAAAGACAAATCAAATCCGTTCTGACTTATGATTTGCTCAAAATCATTTGGTTATCGTTGTACCAAGGTTCTTACTTGAATCAAAACAATTGGCTACTCCAGAAGTGATGGCTTTTGGTAAAGAGTTTTAAAATCCATTAAAGTTCAAATCATTGCTAGGGACTAGCAATATCTCGATGTTAAGGGGATTGATGAGTGTCTAAATACTCATCATTTTTGTACAATCTAAACTGCAAAATCATCTGAAAACACTCAAAAATGCATCAAAATGATGAAAATATCACAAATCGGTGTTTTATGTGTTTTAAATGCAAAAATATCAAAATCGGATGAAAAATGATTCAAGTTTGCAAAATTGGCAGTTTTAGTCCCCAAGTTTTAAAAGTTGTCAAATCTAGTCCACGGAATTCAAAATGTGAAGTTTTGTCATTCAAGGTCCCTGAAATATTCTAAGTTGTTAAATTTGGTCCTTGAATGATTCTTTGGTCAAATGGCGGAAAAGGTCCTTAAACTTTGAAAAATTGCAAAAATAGTCCTTGGACATTTTAAAATGGAATTTTATGCAAAAGTGGTCCATGTACTATTCATTTATGGCAAGTTTGGTCCTTGTGAGAGCTTTGGAAAAGCGCAAGATTGGTCCCTCATGTTTTGGATTTGCAAATCTAGTCCTTGTTAATACTTAACCAAGTCGGACACCCTTTATTAATATACCAAGCCCAAATCCAATCCACTAGCCCAATCCATTTTGGCTGCCACCTAGACTAATTTTGAACCCCTTTGTATTAATAAAGCCAGTCAAATAAAGTCAAATGGGCAAATACCGCCAACCTTGTTCATCTCCACTCCTACCTTGTGTAATCCCAAAACCGGTCATGGTTTTCCATGATTTACTCCACCCCACCCCTTACCTTGTCCCTCCACTCCACTAACACCAAAACTCTTAATTGATTGAAACCAAACCATTTATTGATCAAACTGCTATGAAGAATTTGGCCAAAATCCACTTGGGCGGTTTTGATGCATTTCAATGATCCAATGGCTCGAGATGGGGGAAATCAATCGAGAGATATCAAGAGAATCTCAAAAGTCTATAAAAGTGTGAGGAGAAGCAATGTATCAATATATCTAGAGTAATCTTTAAATTTCATGTCGTTTTTAGATTAATTTTGAATTTCAGTGTTTGTTTTAGTTTCAAAGCTTTGTATTTCAAGTATCTATTGTGTAATAAACCTTTTGAAATTATCAATTTCAGTGTTTAAGTTATAAACTCAGTTTATGCAATTTTATGCTCAAAAATCTCATGTTATTCGAATGATGTTTTTAGTTGTTATTATGGACTGATATAGTACATATAAGCTCCCAGAAAGCTCATTTAAGCTTTTAGAAACACTTAAAACCAGTTTAGAAGTTAAAAGGAAAAATTACCAAAAATACCAATTAAATAGTTTAAAATTCAAAAACCATATGGAAATGGTATTCACAATTGGGCAGGGGTAAATCTTGGATGGCCTTGGGTTAGTGGCTTAGTGGTAAGCCTATAGGAGTGTTCTTGGTTCCTAGTTCTTGGTTTTCAATTGGATAACCTTTGTAAGCCTTTTTGTTCAATTTTGTTATTTCACTATTTTAGTGTTTAGTAGCTTTAATCTTTGTGTTTTAGTGTTAATTAGTTTTAGTTAAGGATAATTAACCCATAAAATCAGTGGTTTGTTCTTTTAAATTTGTAGCTAGCCAAATCTCATCTTGACAGTTAAAAATTGCATTATTGTCATTTCTTAATTTCTTGTTGTTAGTATAGTTGTTTAATGCTTCATTAGTCCTAATAAATGATAATATGAGGTGCAATCATCATTTTATGGTTTAAATCAGGTTTGGCTTTGAAAAACATCAAGCAGTCTCATAAAAGGTGTTTGGATTAGCTTGTTATTCTGTCTTAAAGGTTGTTTGAATGGTTGCTTGTTATTGATTTGTATCACATTTGGTCTAAATATCTCAAGCAAGTCAAGAAAACCTGTCCTTGTTTCATCAAAAGTCAAAATTCCATTTAATCTCATCTCTGTCACTTCTTGTTGGAATTTGATGATTAATAGTCATGATTTTGTGTTTATAAGTTGTTAGTGTTAATCAAATCAGTCTCTATATACCTTAATACATCTAATTTAGTGCATAGAATCAGATCAAAGTTCACTTTGGTCAAACTTTTAGTTTAAATCAAAAGTCAAATTCTCATTTGGTCATTTTTGAATAAACTTTGGGATTTCATTGAGTGTTCAATATTGAGTCTTAGCTTAAAAGCTCTTGGGGAATCAAAGTTTAGTTGCTAAACAAAATTAGAAAAATGCTAGTTCTCCTTTACTCAGCTTTTTAAGTGCTTAATTATTGGCTTATTTTGAGTACCTATCGTATAGTGCCCTGTGCACCAGTTTCATAAGCTCAATCAAAAGCTTGCACAGAGCTTAATTGTTGCTCAAATCCTGTGATTATTGGTTCTTTGGAAAGCCAACCTGGTCATCTTTGAGTCCCAAGCTTAAGTTTTCCATTTCTAGCTTGTTTCCTAGGGCTGCAATAAGCTCTAATATTGTCCCATTTCATTCTTGTTTAAGCCAAGTGCTTATTAGCTTCTTCCTAGCTTTTCAGTGTTAATCTTTGTGTCTTTTAGCTTCATATCAGTAGCTTGTAGCTTATTTCATCTTATTTTAGCTTACGTCTGTTTGGTGAGCTTGCTTGAGCTTATTTCATCAAAATAAGCTCATAAGCATATCTGTTGAGCTAATAAGCTTGTCAAACTGCTTATTTGTGATTTGTAAAATTTTTTTCTTTGTTAAAGTTTCATATTTTTAGTATTTAAGTAGTTTTTAAAAAGAAAAACCAGAAAAACATCAATTTAAAAATAGTGATAGCATTTATTTAATATTTTTTTAGCTTTTTGATTTTTCTTTTTAGCTTATTATTAAGCAAATCTTGTTTTTATACTTTTCTTAGTTTTCTATAACCTTAAGTTATTTTTAGAAAAAGTTTCATATTTTTCTCTATCTTTTTAGTATTTATTGGAATTATAAATAGTTAATAAGTATTAAATAATTAGTAATAAATAATTAAAAAGCATAAAAATATCTTTTCAGTTTTAAAATTAGTTTTATTATATTTTAGATTTTTCCAAGTTGAAATTCCATTTTTCCAGGTTTATTTGATATTTTCTAGTATTTAAGTGTATTTTAAATAATAATTAATTAGTAATAATTAGATAAAAAGTGTGAAAAATATATTTTTAGTTTTAAAATTAGTTTTATAATATTTTATATTTTTCTCAATCATAATTTTATTTTTCTTACCTTATTTCGTATTTTCTTCTATTTTAGAGTATTTATTAAATAGTTAAAATAGTTTTTAATTAATAATAATTAATTAAATAGTTGTAAAAATAATTTTCTTTTTCTAATAATTTTCTTTTATTTTTAGGATTTCAAAAATGTTATTTCCATATTTTTAGGTCTTTTATTTCTTAGATATCACTTTTTATTTTGTACGTTTACGTAGTTTTAAAGCGTCGCTTTCGTTTGTCTTATCGATTGTTGTGCTTTCCAATTCTGTTTCCAATCTCATTCCAATCAATCGGTAGTGTAATAATCAATTCAAAACCTTCTTGATCACTATCCTTAGTGATCATTCTATCATCGAGTTAGTTTTGGCACACCATTGAGTCTCAGGTGGGACTTAACGACCAGAATTCATTCTCTCGGGACTTCATTGTATTTGTGTTTTAAGCGGTTTTAAGCTTCTTACGGTTAGCCATTCACAAGTGGCTAGCTTGTGTGAGGTAGCTTGACGATTTAGCACAGATCAAATTTTTGCCATTATGAGAGGAGGCTTTAGCGTGTGTTAAGCCATTTTCAGACCCATTCTTGCACATATCTCACCATTTGTAAAAAGTTTTTTGTAAAGTTATATAAAATCTCAAAAAGTTCATTAGCACTTTTCCTAAAGTGTTAAAAACACCAAAAAAATATAAAACAACAAAACAATCGGAACGTTTTCTATCTTGTGTTTCTTTTAAGGTGATTCTTAAAGGGATACGATTTGGTCAAACGAGACGATTCCAAAAATATTGTCCAAAAGTTTTTAAACCTTTCGGCACAAATCTATACCTACGTCTTTTCAGTGGTACTTAATATATACATAAAACTCAACCACCGCAAATCAAAGGCAATTACACCTACTAGCGGGGGTGTGACCATAATAAGTTCCCGAACATCAGATTTAAAACTTGCCTTTGTGTCCTTGTGATTTGGTGTACCTTTTCAAAGAAGCCATTTCATTTGTGATTATTGGTTAAGTTCACTTGTCGTTTTGCCTCATTTGTTTTGAAAATTGATTTTTAAACTTAGTGCATGCGCTCGTTCTTCAGTTCTACAAGTCCACTTCGAACTTGGAAAGATTCCTCGTAAAGGCGTAGGGGCGCCCTTCGGCTCCGGCCGTGGTGAGGCGTCTACCACCACCACCACCCGTAATGGCAAGACAAACCCATGAACGAGCTTCTCCAAGCACCCATCGATGGTTACGGAGATGCTATTGTTGTCCCGCCATGCGTGGTGACACTTTCGAGCTCAAAACCGGGTTGCTTAATCTAGTAACCCAAAGCCAATTCTATGGTTTTGGGCGGGATGATCCTCATGCACACATTCGATGGTTTAACAAGATTGCATCTACCATCAAGTACAAGAATGTCCCACATGAAGCTATCAAGCTTCTTCTGTTTCCATTTTCTCTAGAGGACAAGCCGGAATTGGCTTGAGAAACAACCCTCTCGTTCCATTGAGACATGGGAGGATCTAGTTACCAAGTTCGTTAAGAGTTCTATCCTCCATCCCGAACCACAAGTCTTAAGAATGAGATAATGAAATTTTCTCATAGATTTGATGAATCATTCGGGGAGGCATGGGATCGTTACAAGAGTTGCGCAAGTGTCCGCATCATGGTTTTACCGAGTTAATGCAAATGGATACTTTCTATAATGGTCTCAACCAGACTAATCAAGCCTCTTTGAATGCCTCATGGAGGTAATTTCTGAGCAAGACTACCAAAGAAGCCTTGCAAATCATTGAGAACAAATCTCGTGTCCGCCCTTTCCGAAAGCAACATATCAGTCTCATCTGGACCTTCTTCTTCTTCATCTTCCGTGAGTACATCTAGCACCGATGCTAAGATTGAAAAACTCACGGATATTGTTTAGGCTTTGGTTCTTGCTAGCCGAAAAAGACCTTCACTTTCAGACACCAACACATGGTGAAGTGAAGAAAGTTGAGAGTTGTGTTACTTGTGGTGGTCCTCATGCATACTACAATTGTACTGCCACCGATGGTAGTCCATTTGAAGCCAATGCTCTAGCCGGTAGTTCACATCGGGGAGGTAATCAATACCGTCCTCAAAATGAACCACACTACCGTGCTAACACTAATCGAGCACCACCGGTTTTAAGAATCATAACATGCAAAACCGAATCGAACCAACCTAGAATGAACCAAGGTTATCAAAACCAAGGTAATTTCTATCCTGCACCAAATCAAGGTTTCCAACATCAATGGAACCTTAATCAAAACAACTTCAATCGAGGGAATCAGTTTCATGGGAATATGAATCATAATCAAGGAAATTTTCAAAACCAAGGCCCTAATCCTAACATTAGAGGCCGAATTTTTCCTAATCCACCTCGCCATTGTTCCAACTGGACCATCATCTGATGAGTTGTTGAAACAATTCATGAAATCCCAAGATGAAATGAGCAGGTTGTTGGTGATCGGTCGTGATCTTAAGAAGTCTTTAAATGATCAACCCTCGGGCTCAGGAAAACTTCCGAGCAACACGATCGCTAACCCGAGGGCGATGCAAAGGCGATCACAACCAGAAGTGGTGTTTCATATGATGGACCGCTATTCCTACTACCTCTTCTTCTTCTATCCCAAAGGTAGTGGAAAGTGAACCTAGGACACACAATGGACCTACGACTCCAATGCCTCCTCCACCTGTGGCAATGAGTCAAGTTACCAAGGAAACAACGGACAAGGTGCATTATTAAAGCCCACGAAGTACGCGCGTCCTACCTTCGGTAGACCAACCTCAAGTTGTCCAGAAACCCAAGTCAAATCCAGGAGTTGTTTTTGAACCTCCGGTAGTTCTGTTGAAAATCGAAATCCAAATCTTCTATTCCTTACCCATCACGTTTGAATGAGAAAAGCTGCGAAAGCATAGCCATCAAATGGACAAATTTTTCCAAATTTTCCAAAGTTACATTTTGACATAAGCTGCGGATGCTATCATCTTGATGCCCAAGTTTGCATCAACCCTCAAACACATGTTAAGCAATAAGGAAAAGCTGTTTGAAATGGCAAAAAACTCCTCTTAACGAAGCGCTCTGATTATTAGAAGCTTCCCGAAAAGCTTGGAGATCCCGGAAAATTTCTCTTACCTTGTGTATTTCCAGGAATGGTTGAATGCTTTGCCCTAGCGGATCTTGGTGCAAGCATCAATCGATGCCTTATTCATATGGAAGAAACTTTCTCTTCTAGAACTCACTCCTACATGCATGACTCTCGAGCTTGCAGATCGTTCCATATCCCGTCCTCTTGGCATTGCCGAGGGCGTATTTGTGAAAGTAGGAAAGTTCCATTTCCCGGTGACTTAGTGGTTGTTGATTTTGATGCCGATCATCGGGTTCCTCTCATTGTTGGTCGAGGATTCATGAGAACGGGCCGTGCTCTCATTGATGTATTTGAGCAAGAAATCACATTACGTGTTGGTAATGAAGGCATTACTTTTAACCTTGATCAAACTTCGAGGTACTCCGAAACTATGATTACGAGTCGGTTAACCGAATAGATATCATTGATGTTTCTCTTGAAGAGTACTCTCAAGAAATTCTTGGTTATTCTCATAATTACGTGGAGTGGGGATCCCACCACATCTTCTCAACCTATCATAGCCAATTCTACTCCTCCTCTCACTCCTTTTGAGGAAGAGACTTCATCTTGGAAGAGATTGAAGCATACTTGGCTAGTGATTCTGTTCCATGGGAAATTGATCATGCTCCAATTGACATTGAGGGGACATACTTCTTATTGAGAAGTTGCTTAATGATGATCCATCATCAACCCCTCACCCTAGTGATTCAATCCCAGATGAGATTAATCAAGATGAGATTAAGGAGGAGATATTCTTCTAAAGAAGTTGTTAAATCGGGACACTTCTCCTCCTCTCCTCCCTCCGTCATAAGCTTCATAACAAGGAAGTCAAGTCAGTCAGTTGAGAAAAGAAGAATTTCCGAGGTTGAGCTTAAGGACTTACCTCCTCATCACGAGTATGCATTTCTTGAGGGTGATGATAAATTGCCATCATTATTGCGAGATTTGAGTAAAGATGAAAAACGCTCTAATAAAAATCTTGAAGTCACACAAGCAAGCAATTGCTTGGAAACTCTCCGACATAAAGGGTATCAACCCTGAATTTTGTACTCACAAAATCTTAATGGAGGATGACTTTAAGCAGCAGATTCAACATCGAGAGAAGAGTAAATCCAAAATCCATGATGTTATCAAACAGGAGGTTATCAAACTTCTTGATGCAGGAGTGATTTACCCGATCTCGAGATAGTCCTTGGTTAGCCCAATTCATTGTGTTCCGAAAAAGGGTGGCATAACTGTTGTCACAAATGAAGATAACGAGTTAATTCCAACTTGATTGGTTACGGGATGGCGTGTTTGCATTGACTATCGTAAGTTGAATGACGCCAACCGTAAAGACCATTTTCCTCTACCCTTCATGGACCAAATGCTTGAGAGATTAGCTGGGAATGAATACTATTGCTTCCTTGATGGTTTCTCGGGTTACTTTCAGATCCCTATTGATCCGGAGGATCAAGAAGACCACATTCACCTCCCATACGGAACTTTTGCCTACAACGTATGCCTTTTGGCTTATGTAATGCTCTGGCAGCGTTCCAACGATGTATGATGGCCATATTCCACGACATGATTGGGGAAACAATGGAGGTGTTTATGGATGACTTCTCGGTCATTGGGGATTCTTTTCAAACATGTCTCTCCCATTTAGATAAAATGCTTCAAAGGTGTGAAGACACCAATCCGTGTCTAAATTGGGAGAAGAGTCACTTTATGGTCAAAGAAGGCATAGTCCTTGGCCATAAAATTTCCAAAAACGGGATTGAGGTAGATAGAGCAAAAGTGGATGTTATTGCTAAATTACCTCATCCTACTACCGTCAAAGGTATTAGGAGTTTTTAGGTCATGCCGGTTTCTATCGTAGATTCATACAAGATTTTTCTAAAATCGCCTGGCCTATGACCCATCTTCTTGAAAAAGATGCTCCTTTTATCTTCTCACCCGAGTGCATAGAAGCTTTTGAAACATTGAAGAAAAAGCTTATTGAAGCACCCATTCTCGTTGCTCCCTTGGGATTTACCCTTTGAGCTCATGTGCGATGCAAGTGATTTTGCTATCGGTGCGATCTTAGGGCAGCGTGAAACAAGCATTTTCAGCCTATCCACTACGCAAGTAAAACTGGCTGAAGCTCAAACTCATTACACCACCACGGAAAAAGAGCTATTAGCCGTGGTGTATGCGTTTGAGAAGTTTCGGCCATATTTAATCTTGACCAAATGCGTGGTGTATACGGATCATTCGGCTCTCAAATATCTCTTTGCGAAACAAGATGCAAAGCGAGATTGCTCGTTGGATTCTCCTCCTCCAGAATTTGATATCATCATGCATTGATAAAAAGGAGGAGAATCTAGGCTGGCGATCATCATCTGTCGAGATTAGAAAACCCTCACCAAGATGTTTTCGAGAAAAAGAAATAAATGAAACATTTCCTCTCGAGACACTCAATGCGGTTTCTTTTCGTGGAAATTTTACCACCCCATGGTTTCAGCGACTTACGCAAATTACCATGCGGGTAACTTCATTGTGAAAGGGATGTCGACCAACGAAGAACAAATTCTTCAAAGATGTTAAACATTATTTATGGGGCGACCCTTCTTATTCAAAATCGTGGGATCAAGTCATCCGGCGGGTGTGTTTTATGGACAGAAGCTATTGACATTCTCACAGCTTGCCATGCTGGACCCACCGGGGCCATCATAGTCCAAACTACACCGCCAAAAAGGTGTTTGATTCCGGTTTTATTGGCCCACAATCTATAAGGATGCCCACGATTTTTCAAACTTGACGCTTGTCAACGTCCGCGTAATATATCTCAAAGAAATGAAATGCCACAAAATGCCATTCAAGTTTGTGAGATATTTGACATCTGGGGTATTGACTTTATGGGGCCATTTCCATCTTCTCGAGGAAACAAGTACATACTCGTGGCTGTTGACTATTTGTCAAAATGGGTTGAAGCGAAAGCTTTACCCACCAATGATGCCCGAGTAGTTGTAAAATTTTTGAAATCTCTTTTGCGGTTTGGAACTCCAGAATGCGATAATCGGTGATCGTGGTACCCATTTTGCAATGACCAATTTGATCGTGTCATGCAAAGTATGGTGTTACCCACCGTCTCTCTACGCATACCACCCCAAACAAGTGGGAAGTGTGGAAGTTTCCAACCGTGGTATTAAAAGAATGGAAGGGCGGATGGCGAACCGTGCATCTGGGTCGGATAAACTGGATGAGCGCACTGGGGCCTTCATGCGGACTTACAAAACACCCATCGGTGTACTCCATACAAGCTAGTGTACGGAAAGGCATGTCATCTTCCGATTGAGTTAGAGCACAAGGCATATTGGGCCTTAAAACATGCCAATTTCGATATTCGGTGGTGATCACGGAAAGTTCAAATGAATGAATTAAATGAACTCCGTGATCAAGCTTACGAGAACTCTTTGATCTACAAGCAAAAGACAAAGAAGATTCATGACTCAAAAATCAAGAACCGCGTTTTCAACGTTGGTGATCGAGTCCTTCTTTTCAATTCAAGGTTGAAGATTTTCTCGGGAAAGCTCAAGTCCCGTTGGTGCGGTCCATTTACTATCGCTAAGGTTTATCCTTATGGCACCATTGAGTTATCTCAACCCGATGGTCCTAATTTTAAAGTGAATGGTCATCGAGTGAAGCATTATTTTGGAGAGGACATTCCCCCCGTGGTTGTCCGGATCTACAAACTTTCCCCATGAACCAATGAATGCGGGGATCGAGTCAAGCTAATGACTCGGGAATCAAAAACATTAGCCCACACCATATGGGTTTTCACCCATATTTCGCTCTCTTTCTCTGTTCTACCACCCTAGTGGGAGTTGCTGTTGTTATATAAAATCTTTTTATAAAAAAAAAACTTCAAATAATGGCCGTAGTATTTCCCTTTTATGTTCTTTGTTTCGCATAACCGCCTGGTACTTTGAATATTGAGGGCAATATTCATTTCTAAGTGTGGGGGGGGGATTCTCACGAATTTCATGTATTAACCACCCAATTCCCCCGTTTTTGGCCAAAAATTTTTTTGGAGTAAGTGTTTTACACTTACTCAATTGGTTATCGGTCCGCCTTGTCTAATAAACAAAAGGATTGGCTAATCCAGGAGCAAGCGGCTCTTGGTAAAGATATCTCAAATCCGTTTATGGCTTGCAATTTGCCCAAAATTGTATGGTATTCAACTCACCATATCCTAAAAAGTGAAGAGTTGGCTAGCCGCAAGGTTATGGCTTGTGGTAAAGGCGATGGAAAATCCATAATTGGTAATCAACTCACCAAAGATAATATTGATAATTTATCTAAAGAGTTGGCTAGTCGAGCAAGCAAGCTACGGTAAAGACAAATCAAATCCGTTACGACTTATGATTTGCTCAAAATCATTTGGTTATCGTTGTACCAAGGTTCTTACTTGAATCAAAACAATTGGCTACTCCCGAAGTGATGGCTTTTGGTAAAGAGTTTTTAAAATCCATTAAAGTTCAAATCATTGCTATGGACTAGCAATATCTCATATGGGGATTGATGAGTGTCTAAATACTCATCATTTTGTATCAATCTAAACTGCAAAATCATCTGAAAACACTCAAAAATGCATCAAAATGATGAAAATATCACAAATCGGTGTTTTATGTGTTTTAAATGCAAAAATATCAAAATCAGATGAAAAATGATTTAAGTTTGCAAAATTGGCGTTTTAGTCCCCCAGTTTCAAAAGTTGTCAAATCTAGTCCCTGGAATTCAAAATGTGAAGTTTTGTCATTCAAGGTCCCTGAAATATTCTAAGTTGTTAAATTTGGTCCTTGAATGATTCTTTGGTCAAATGGCAGGAAAGGTCCTTAAACTTTGAAAAATTGCAAAAATAGTCCTTGGACATTTTAAAATGGAATTTTATGCAAAAGTGGTCCATGTACTATTCATTTATGGCAAGTTTGGTCCTTGTGAGAGCTTTGGAAAAACTGCAAGATTGGTCCCTCATGTTTGGCAGATTTGCAAATCTAGTCCTTGTTAATACTTAACCAAGTCGGACACCCTTTATTAATATACCAAGCCCAAATCCAATCCACTAAATCCATTTTGGCCACCAAGACTAATTTTGAACCCTTTGTATTAATAAAGCCTCCGGTCAAATAAAGTCAAATGGGCAAATACCAACAACATGTTCATCTCCCACTCATACAGTAATCCCAAAACCGGGTCATGGTTTCCATGATTCTCCACCCCACCCCTTACCTTGTCCCTCCACCTCCACTAACACCAAAAACTCTTAATTGATTGAAACCAAACCATTTATTGATCAAACACTCTGCATGAAGAATTTGGCGCCAAAATCCACTTGGACGGTTTTGATGCATTTCAATGATCCAATGGCTCGAGAGATGGGGGAATCAATGAGATATCAAGAGAATCTCAAAAGTCTATAAAAGTGTGAGGAGAAGCAATGTATCAATATATCTAGAGTAATCTTTAAATTTCATGTCGTTTTTAGATTAATTTTGAATTTCAGTGTTTGTTTTAGTTTCAAAGCTTTGTATTTCAAGTATCTATTGTGTAATAAACCTTTTGAAATTATCAATTTCAGTGTTTAAGTTATAAACTCAGTTTATGCAATTTTATGCTCAAAAATCTCATGTTATTCGAATGATGTTTTTAGTTGTTATTATGGACTGATATAGTACATATAAGCTCTAAAGCTCATTTAAGCTTTTAGAAACACTTAAAACCAGTTTAGAAGTTAAAAGGAAAAATTACCAAAAATACCAATTAAATAGTTTAAAATTCAAAAACCATATGGAAATGGTATTCACAGCTGGAGCGGGGTAAATCTTGGATGGCCTTGGGTTAGTGGCTTAGTGGTAAGCCTATAGGAGTGTTCTTGGTTCCTAGTTCTTGGTTTTCAATTGGATAACCTTTGTAAGCCTTTTTGTTCAATTTTGTTATTTCACTATTTTAGTGTTTAGTAGCTTTAATCTTTGTGTTTTAGTGTTAATTAGTTTTAGTTAAGGATAATTAACCCATAAAATCGATGGTTTGTTCTTTTAAATTTGTAGCTAGCCAAATCTCATCTTGACAAGTTAAAATTGCATTATTGTCATTTCTTAATTTCTTGTTGTTAGTATAGTTGTTTAATGCTTCATTAGTCCTAATTAATGATAATATGAGGTCGTCATCGGTTTTATGGTTTAAATCTGGGTTTGGCTTTGAAAAACATCAAAACAGTCTCATAAAAAGGTGTTTGGATTAGCTTGTTATTCTGTCTTAAAAGGTTGTTTGAATGGTTGCTTGTTATTGATTTGTATCACATTTGGTCTAAATATCTCAAGCAAGTCAAGAAAACATGTCCTTGTTTCATCAAAAGTCAAAATTCCATTTAATCTCATCTCTGCCACTTCTTTGTTGGAATTTGATGATTAATAGTCATGATTTTGTGTTTATAAGTTGTTAGTGTTAATCAAATCAGTCTCTATATACCTTAATACATCTAATTTAGTGCATAGAATCAGATCAAAGTTCACTTTGGTCAAACTTTTAGTTTAAATCAAAAGTCAAATTCTCATTTGGTCATTTTTGAATAAACTTTGGGATTTCATTGAGTGTTCAATATTGAGTCTTAGCTTAAAAGCTCTTGGGGAATCAAAGTTTAGTTGCTAAACAAAATTAGAAAAATGCTAGTTCTCCTTTACTCAGCTTTTTAAGTGCTTAATTATTAGCTTATTTTGAGTACCTATCCAGTATAAGTGCCTGTGCACCATTTCATAAGCTCAATCAAAAGCTTGCACAGAGCTTAATTGTTGCTCAAATCCTGTGATTATTGGTTCTTTGGAAAGCCAACCTGGTCATCTTTGAGTCCCAAGCTTAAGTTTTCCATTTCTAGCTTGTTTCCTAGGGCTGCAATAAGCTCTAATATTGTCCCATTTCTCACCCACTCACTTTAAGCCAAGTGCTTATTAGCTTCTTCCTAGCTTTTCAGTGTTAATCTTTGTGTCTTTTAGCTTCATATCAGTAGCTTGTAGCTTATTTCATCTTATTTTAGCTCATTCAGTGGTGAGCTTGCTTGAGCTTATTTCATCAAAATAAGCTCATAAGCATATCTGTTGAGCTAATAAGCTTGTCAAACTGCTTATTTGTGATTTGTAAAATTTTTTGTCTTTGTTAAAGTTTCATATTTTTAGTATTTAAGTAGTTTTAAAAGAAAAACCGAAAAACATCAATTTAAAAATAGTGATAGCATTTATTTAATATTTTTTTAGCTTTTTGATTTTTCTTTTTAGCTTATTATTAAGCAAATCTTGTTTTTATACTTTTCTTAGTTTTCTATAACCTTAAGTTATTTTTAGAAAAAGTTTCATATTTTTCTCTATCTTTTTAGTATTTATTGGAATTATAAATAGTTAATAAGTATTAAATAATTAGTAATAAATAATTAAAAAGCATAAAAAATATCATTTCAGTTTTAAAATTAGTTTTATTATATTTTAGATTTTTCCAAGTTGAAATTCCATTTTTCCAGGTTTATTTGATATTTTCTAGTATTTAAGTGTATTTTAAATAATAATTAATTAGTAATAATTAGATAAAAAGTGTGAAAAATATATTTTTAGTTTTAAAATTAGTTTTATAATATTTTATATTTTTCTCAATCATAATTTTATTTTTCTTACCTTATTTCGTATTTTCTTCTATTTTAGAGTATTTATTAAATAGTTAAAATAGTTTTTAATTAATAATAATTAATTAAATAGTTATAAAATAATTTTCTTTTTCTAATAATTTTCTTTTATTTTTAGGATTTCAAAAATGTTATTTTCATATTTTTAGGTCTTTTATTTCTTAGATTCACTTTTTATTTTGTATGCGCTTCGTAGTTTTAAAGCGTCGTTTACGTTTGTCTTATCTGATTGTTGTGCTTTCCAATTCTGTTTCCAATCTCATTCCAATCAATCAGTAGTGTAATAATCAATTCAAAACCTTTACTGATCACTATCCTTAGTGATCATTCTATCATCTGAGTTAGTTTTGGCACACCATTGAGTTTCCGTGGGACTTAACGATCTCGAATTCATTCTATTCTCCAGGACTTCATTGTATTTGTGTTTTAAGCAGTTTTAAGCTTCTTACGGTTAGCCATTCACAAGTGGCTAGCTTGTGTGAGGTAGCTTGACGATTTAGCACAGATCAATAATGATAATAGGATGGGATGAGCGAGACATGGGTTGCAATGATTCAGTAATAAAGGTTTAATGATTCCGTAATGAAGACAATAAGTCGATGGGAAGGGAAACAGAAGACATGGTATTGTAGCGACCCAAAAATATAATCTAAGCATAGAGTAATGTCGTGCGGTAAATAAAATTTTAGTTAGTCGCGCATAATGTCCTAAAAAAAATCTAAATGGTAGATGAAATCATTAACTCGCATCATGCAACGTTTTTGTTGGTTATGTATTATCGCCAAATCTCACACATAACGTATGCACGCCGTGAGAAGTGGTGGCGTAAAGTGGTCCATTTCAACATGGATCACCTTGTGATGTCCTTGCAGTGGTAGTGTGCATCATCTCGCCATGCAAATCTCCATGCACGATGCTAGTAAGATGTAGACGCCGAGGCGTAGGTAGTAGTGTAAAATGGTCAGTTTAGAGAGGTAGTAATGAGAAAGGCGTTCCACTTAGGAAATAAGTAGCGTAGTGAGAAAATGTTGTGGACGTCGAGTGTGTGATGTGTAGAAGTAAAACCTTTATAACTCTTTTGATGAACACAAATGAAAGTTTTATCATTTTTAAAAGTCAATCAGGAGGTCGAGTGGACATACCACTATTATAACTACTTTCAGCATTGCAACATTCACCTCTCGAGTGGACATAGGTGATCGGGCTATGTCCCCTTGTCCTCGGTTGAATATAGGTGATCAAGCTATATTCACCGAGGTTCAATGAATCTTGCAATGCTTAGCTTAGTTATACTAGTAACATGCCCTAATGTCTTTAAAGTTTGTATGAAAGATTGAACAAATATTTCATTTATGTGGGGAGAAGGCGTGGCAGAGTGTTACATAATCATACATATAAGTAAGGCAATCATAGCTAATAGAGAGACTAAGTTGTCAGTAATAAAACACATATATTATCAAAGATGACTTGAACGAGTCATAAGTGAGGCATTCAGCTTGGCAGGCAGGCATGTGTCGGTCATAGGGTTAAGTTTTTGTAAAAGTGGTTATAGTCTAGGTTTTGAAAATTTCCTAGTTCTCTATAACCTTGGCTCTGATGCCAACTGTAACACCCCCAAAAATTGGCTTGCAGCGGAAGAAAAAGTTTTTGGGATACTACTCAATTGGATCATGACACAAAGTGAAAAATAAAGCTTTTTCGTAAAATATTTCATTTATTGTAGTAAAACAAAGTTTACAAAGTTTGAATTGTTGCGGAAAATGGCCCATTAACAAAGTTTGGTCCCCATACATATATCGAGTCATCTATGACCATGCCATTCCAATGCCCAAGCGCCTCGAGGTTAGCTATCGCCTTTTCATCCTGAAAATACATGCTAAAAAGTCAACACAATGGTTGAGTGAATTCATATGTTTAGTAATAAAGCAATTGATCACAAGATTTTCAAGTTTAAAAGAAGCCATGGGCTACGTTGTTATATGCCCATAAAAGATAGTTGATATTATTGCACTAAGCTCATGAAACCAATACTAACTGCATACACCTAATTACTGGTGTAAGTAAATAAAATTGCCCCTAAGATGTAATAGCCAATTACATAGAGATACCAAATATAGTGCGCTCCGGTTATTTCCGATAACCAGTGGGAATCGTCGATTCCCATAGTACTATCCACGATATTTGCGTTCACTCGCAAGTGATTAATGGTTCATGAAGTAGGGGACTTTTGGTGGCAACTTAGGCGAGTCATAATATCAAGAGTCTGACAAAAACAATTTTCAAGCAATTGTGATCATATAAGCAGTAGTAGCATGTATTCTCCCCAAGGAGTTTATAAAACAGTTAATAGAGTAAAGGTGGGGCTATGAACTCACCTCGATGGCAACGCAAGAATCACAACTAACAAGGCGGCATCAAAGAGCAAGCACAACCAAATCATGAAGGATGGCACGTCGATAACCAAAAAGTACAAGTATAAGGTACTACATCACCACGACCTAAAAGTATGTGTATTCTCTCAAAATACTTCTCAAGAGTAAAATAATATAATATCGATAAAAGTGTCTTAGTTTTCGTGGAATACTCGTGTCAAACGTTTCCAAAAATTCCAGTGTCAATATCTCAAAAGTTTAGTTTTAATATTTCGTGTGGTGGTAAGAAAGCAAAGAGACGACATACAACTCACGCCAAACATTTCGTGTGGTGGTAAGAAAGCAAAGAGACGACATACAACTCACGCCAAACATAACTCACACCAAGGTATAATATATATCCCAATATATTATAAGGAATAGTCAATGAGGATTGACCAACACTCAAGTTGGGTAGACCATAATCGAAAGTTAAGTCGAGGCAATAACGACACTTAAATACTCCAAAATAAAAATAACAACCAATGTTACCAAATAGCTAACATAAAACATACATGTTTTAAAATAAAAGATGGGTTCAGTATTTGAGTAGATAAATAAAGATTTCGTAAATGTTTCTCGTACTTTGACGAGATAATAAAAAAAATGTTTTTGTTATAAAGTATATCTAAAAATTGTATATAAATTTTGATCTAATATAATTACTTAAGTAATTATATCTCGTTATTAGTTAAGTATTTGTCAATTTAATATTTAGGTCCATGCATCAAATATATTAAATTAGTTCGAGTCTAATATATTGTATTCGTTTAAGTCCAAAATGTCCAATTTATCCAATTTTATCCAATAATAATGATCCGATAAATCAAATATTTCCAATAAATGAATAAACATCCAATTTTTAGTAAATGACCAAGTCCTATTCATTATGAAATCCGATAACAAATCAATGTCAAGTCATAACTTGGATAGTAAAGTCCGTTATGTATATCCAAGTACCAAACCAAGTATCAATATCACATCGTATCCGAATCATAATAAATTTCAATGTGCCCGAAACATTACCAAGTAATTAGTATCAAAACATAACTTATGTTAGTCCGATATTCATATTCGATTATTATATCAAATGTTTACTTGCCAACATAACGACTTACTCTTTTACACTAAGTCTTACTCGAAAGCAGTTTTATACTCCACCTCAACAAGACTTGACAACACCCGACACCATACATGGTGTCTTGAGCCGAGTCTTACCCCAACACAAGTAACCATACACAAACACAACCAACCCAGCAATACGATACACCCAAATCCTAACCCTAACTAAAACCATACCTAGCCATGACTCACGTGAGTCACGGCCTCACCAAGGTCGCCGAGAACAAAGCAATCCAAAGGGACGTCAAAACCAAATCCGAATCCAACCATAACCTCAAAAACAACAACAAAATAGTAACCAACATCAAATACTCACCGAGTCAACCGAGTTGACTCGGTGAGTTGATCGAAGTCAACTGCCGAGGAGAGTGGGGCCCTGCGAGGTTTGTACTATCATTTTAAAACGCTTTTTAGCAATGATTTACCACGAAATTGATTAGAACCTGTTTTAATCTTGTTTATTTCCACGAAAGTTATTTAAAAAAACAAAACAAACGCGTTTATACCTTTCGTTTTGAGTCCACGAAAACATTAAACACCAAAACAATAATATTCGGTTTAAAAAATGAAAACTGAAATGAAGGATGGGTCACGCGACAACTTACCACGGCAAGAGGGAAAATAGAACGAAAACGAGAGAGAGACGTGATGGAGATGAACCCGAACAATCACTGATCCGCGCCAAACCGTCAAGTTTTCTCACGCAAGCTGACCACTTGTGAATGGCCGACTGTAAGAAACTTAAAACGGTTCAGACACGAACTCAATGAAGATCTGGGGAGTATAGTGTTTCCCCGGGTCGTTATGTCCCAGCGAGCTATGCAATGGATCACCAAACGTATAGTGATCGAGAAATTTGAACGAATAAAGGGATTTGAGAATGATTATAACTACAGAAAAAGCCAACAAATTACAGGGGCTTAAATGCAAATTAAAGAAAATTAAAAAGAAAAAAAAATATTAAATAAACGCTATCACTATTTTAAAAATGATGAACGTTTAAAACTAAAAACTTAAAACTTACGTTTAAATAAAATTACATAAACGTACAAAATAAAAAGCGATATCTAAGAAATAAAAGTCCTAAAAATATGAAAATGACATTTTTACAAACCTAATGATAAAAGAAAATTTATAGAAAAAGAAAATTGTTTTTATAACTAATTATCTAATTATTATTAATTAAAAACTAATTTTAACTATTTAATATTAGCTTATAATACAAGAAAATAAGAAATAAAGCTGGAAAAATAAAATTAAAACTTAGAAAAATCTAAAATATCAAAATAGAATTTTCAAAACTATTTTTGTATTTTTCTGAATATTTTTGAATTTTCTAGGAATTAAAAACTATTAAAAACTAATTAAATGATTTAAAAATACAAATTTAACCAAGAAAAATCTAGAAAATTATTTTTTTGGCTTTTTATATTTATCTTAACTTAAGAAAAATGAAAAATTATTTTTTTGAACCTTTTCTTAATTTTTTGTATTAAATGCTATTTAAAAGTGCTTAAAAACTAATTAAAATCAAGAAAAATAGCAAACTAACCTAGAAAAATCTGAAAAATTCAAGATAAGCTTAAAATAATATAAGGAATCTAAGAAAAATGGAAAAACAGGAGCTTGTGTACAAGAATATGAAACTGATGTGGAATGTGCTTAAGAATAAGCACTTGGATAAGCCAAAAGCTACAAACAAGCACCAAACTGATACAGAAGCTTAAATAAGCTAAAAGAACTCAAAAGAAACTATAAACAACTACTCTAAACCACTGCATTGCAATCTACAAAGATTTGATTATTTTGATTTCAATGTGCAAAAACAGATTTGATGGCCTACTTTAAGCTAGAGTACAAGCCACCCAATAAGCGTAAAAAAAAGTGGGAACCTCAAGATGACCTGGCTAGCTATGTCTAAGCCAAAGATGAGCCCTGACCAGCTCGATGAGCTTGGTGCTAAGATCTGCAAGAAGCGTGCAAAACTTCGGTGTTCACCGAGTTTTGTACGTATGCATTGTGACTTTTGGACGACTAAATTGGAGCATGTAAAAACTTGAGAACATTCAACAAAATTCATTTAACCTAACTAACCGAACTTGTGATCCCAATTGTAACCGAATTGAACCAAAGATGAACCCACGGACATTAATAAAGTTTTGTAAAAACTGCTATGCAACTTTGACTTTATGAAATCAGTTATGAACATTGACTTTTGCCAACTTTGAGCTTAATTTGTAATCTGAATATGTTGTTTAGAGCTAATATGGACCTACTACAAGCTAGATTAACTAGTTTAACACCTATATGAGAGCAGTTGTTAACTGATTTGCACAGATTTGGAAATGAAAACTGATGGACTGAGATTTTGACTTTTAAAGTGAACAGACCCAAAATAAGGACTAGAGTGATTCAAGTAAGTCTAGTTGAGACTAAGTAGACAGGTATCAGGTACACACAAGAGCTCAAGCTCAGTTGAGCTACTGATCCAAACACCACTTATATATCACTGATATGCAATTTTAAAAGAAGTAACTACTGATCTAGCATGAATTATTGATGAAACTAAGTCTACTTGTCCTAAATACAACTGATTAAACAGGTTTAACCTATTGGTAACCACAGATACACTTACAAGCTCACTATGCAAAATAGCTTGAAAATTGAGAATGAGGTACTCACTTACCAATGTCCAGCTAGAGTAGCAGGCTAAACCAAACCCAAAACTAACCTAACCTATTCTATTTCAACCCAAATCCACCTCTGCATCATCCCACATCATCACCAAAACCATTCTTGGCCCAGTTTGACTTTTGTTGACCATGGACCAAAACTGTATGAAACTTGATTGTGAGTTTATAGAAAGCTATCATGAGCTTGTGGAAGCTTGATTAAGCTTATAGATAGACTTTTTGAAACTTTAACATAAGCTTTTAAGATTGAAAATTTCAACAGTTGACAGAAAATATGAAATGTACACAAAAACTTAAATTGATACTTGATAATGGTTGCAATACATTTAAACAAGATAATTTGATACAAAGAAACTGAGATTACAACATTTGGAATTAAACTAGGACATTAATTTAGAAAACGACATTAAGAAAAACTAAAAAAAACTAACTACTCCCCTCCCTCTCATTCTTCTTGCTTCTTTTATACCCAAGAGGGCTTCTCCACTTGCTCTGAGCTTTTCCCACATCTATTTGAGACCCTTGGATCATTTAAGTGAATCTTGGCCTTTGATTTCATTTTGGCGGGAAATAGGTATTTGGCAGTGGGAGGTTGAGTAAAGGGTTGAAGATGCATTTAATGCACTTTGGAGTTGTGTGGAGGTGGGGGGGGACATGGAGAGTGGATAGGTGAGGAGGGGGGATGGCTTGGAAGTGTGTTGCAGAGGTGAAGCAAAAGAGAAGAAGACTAAGGGCTAAGTGGGTTTGTTTGACTTGTTTGGTTTGACTGGGTATTAATATAAAAGGGGGTCCAAATTGTTTAAGTGGCAGGGGTCACATGGTGTCAAGGTCCAAAAAGGCATAAAGGGTTTAATAATTATAGGGACCTGTGTTGTAAATTCTGAAAAGTGAGGGACCTAAGTCGCCAATTCATCAAAGATGTTCCAAGGACTAAAAGTGACAATCTCCAAAAGTACAAGGACCAAACTTGACAATTTCAAAATTCCAAGGGCCATTTTTGCCAATTTTCAAACTTGAAGGACCAATTTTGTAATTTTCTCAAACTTTTGATATTTTTCACCAAAATACTAATTTTGACAAGTTATGATATTAAAAGGACCTTTGGTGATTTTTCTTTTGAAATTATGTGCTCAGGGACTATTTTTGATAATTTTAGAAACTTGGGGATGAAACCGCCAATTATGCAAACTTTGCTCATTTTTCATCTGATTTTAAACATTTTGCATCTGAAACATATAAAATGCACTTTTGAGATATTTTCATTATTTTGATGCATTTCGAGCATTTTAGACGTTTTGCAGGTCAGATTTGACTAAAAATGATGAGTATTTACACACTCATCAATCCCCCACACTAAACTATTGCTAGTCCCAAGCAATCTTTTGAGAAAAACTTAATGGGTTTGAATCTCTTTACCAAAATCCATTACTTCTGGAGTAGCCAAATGTTTCAGTTCAAGTAAGAACTATGGTACACCGATAACCATGTGATTTTGAGCAAACCACCAGCTTCCAACGGATATGATTTGTCTTTACCGAAGCCGCTTTGCTTACGGACTAGCCAACTCTTAGATAAATTATCAGAATTATCTTTGGTGAGCTGATTACCAATTATGGTTTTTCCACCGCCTTTACCACAAGCCATAAACTTGCGGGCTAGCCAACTCTTCACTAATTAAAGATATGGTGAGATGAATACCATACAATTTTGGGCAAATTGCAAGCCGTCAACGGATTTGAGATATCTTTACCAAGAGCCGTTTGCGGATTAGCCAATCCTTTAGTTTTTAGACAAAGGCGGATGATAACCATAAGATGAGTAAGTGTAGAACACTTACTCCAAAAAAAAATTTTTGGCCAAAACGGGAATTAGGCTGTATAATTACATGATAAAATTCGTGAGAATTCCCCCCCCACACTTAGAAATGAATATTGCCCTCAATATTCAAAGTACCGCGGTTATGCGAAACCGAGAACGTAAAAGGAAATCTGCGGCCATTATTTGAATTTTTTGAAAACATGGGCAACCCCCACACTAGGGTGGTAGAAAATAGAAAGAAGTCAGAAATATGGGTGAAAACCCATATCGTGTGCTATTGTTTTTGATTACCGAGTCGCTAGCTTGACTCGACCCCGCATTAATTTGTTCATGGGGAAGTAAGTGGAAGAGACAATCTCCATCGGACTTTCATTCAAGATGTTTGGACAACATTTGAAGCACGTGAAAGTTCCACACCGATGAGATATACATAGAACCGGCTCAAGATAATGGTACATGGAAATGCCGGGATCAAAGATAATGTCTTCATTCCCGAAGGAGTGAAGAACAGGAGAAGTGACAGAATATATGAAAAAAAGAAAGAAAATCATGATAGAAATCATGACTAACTCTTCATCCTCAATAGGAGAATTCATAGTTTCATGAATCTCATCAGTTAAGCTTGTTTGATCAAGACATATTATGGGAATGTCTAGATCAAAGTAGAAATTATCATACTCCGCGAGATATGATATGAGTGAGTTCAACTGAGAACTCCATGAAGGTGAATGAATCATATTCAGAATTGATGTGAGTGGGTTCACTGGTGAACTCCTCCAATGTACATGATTCATAATCGGGAAGAGAATTATGAGAATGAAAAGTGGTATCGCCACTAATCTTCTCCCATATTATCAAAACGTAGGCTTTCATTTCCGGATTAGAATCATCGGAAAGAATGTCACTACCCTTAATGGGGATAGGAGATGAAATTGGTTTCTCTTTGAAAGCCTCGATTTTAGAAATGAGAAGACTGACATTCAGTAATGTTGCACGAATTGCTTCATCTTTGATTTCGTCGTGACTTCATCATTCTTCTTCTAAGCTAACAAGCTCAGAAGGTAAATCTTCCACATAAACGATGTCTCCACAAGATAACGAATCGTCATCATTAGATCGGAGAACATCTCAACATGATCTTTTGGGAAGACAAGAGGGGTAGGGATATCACACAAATGCTCAAGAATTCCCTGTGACTCTCTTGGGATTGGGACAAGGTCCTCAACACTAGACTTTATGAAGTCGTCCGATTCCTTTTCGTGTACAAGTGTCAAGATGCTCGCCCCCATGCTCAGAGTGAGTGGGAATATCGTGTGTGATAGCGGCTTGTTGGAGATGGAATCTCAAGCGATATCAACCTGACCAGGGGTTGAGAAATAACATTCTTAAAAGGATAAAAACCCTCCTCGTCATCATCATATAGAGCTGCCTTAAGAAATTGGGAACGCCTTAGAGCCGCATGCTCTAGGGCTAATAATTCTTCCCTAGATTTGCGAGCCTCCCGTTCTTCGGCTAGCAATTCTCCCATGGGTTTTTCACCACTCACTTGATTCTTAAGGTTTTGAATTATATCATCAAGTTTTTTCATTGTGGTTTCAAAATCTTGGGAAATTTCTTGAGACAACGCTCAGTGGAGTTTGAACCGTATAGTGTTGTGGAGGTTGGAAATTGTCAAACATGTAAGAGTCATGATTGCTACAAGGAACTGGGTTCCCTATTTGACAATCGAGCCGAAGTGGGGACCTCCACAGACTACATACAAAGAAAATGAGTCTGATTTGGTGAATCATATGGATTTTGGTTATAGCCAAAGTTCGAGCATCACTGGAAAACTGTTCATAGACAAACGTGTTTCCGGATTGACACTCAAATCCTAGGTGAGGACCTCCACAAAATTCACAACAGTAATGTTGATCATATGAAGATAAGTCG
This sequence comes from Chrysanthemum makinoi, assembly GCA_910596185.1. Taxonomy (NCBI): domain Eukaryota; kingdom Viridiplantae; phylum Streptophyta; class Magnoliopsida; order Asterales; family Asteraceae; genus Chrysanthemum; species Chrysanthemum makinoi. The sequence continues at coordinate 81,191,343 of OU343219.1, read as the reverse complement.
GGCTGTGGTGGGTAATTGGAAAAGTTTGAGGGGTCGTTAAGTGAGTTCGATTAGGATCATAATCAAATGAATTCCTCGAACCACAAAACAAACAACTCCTGTTATGAATATCATTACCACATTGTACACACGTTACCAACGGTTGTGGGTGAACCAAAAAGAGGCTCACCACAACTGACACAAGGAATAAACGATTTCATTTGAGAGTTATGAGCAGTGAATCGTTTATTCAAAGAATCAACAAAACCAACATGGTGATCCAAATGATTATCAAATCTCGAAGAACATTCTGAAAAATCCGGAGGTGGGACAAGTGGTGTGCTCTGAGAGCTAGCAATTTCCACCACTTCCGTTATGGTCTCCGGTTCTTGAACGGGTTCATCGGGTTGTGGCGGATGGTCGGAAAAACTTGGAGAATCATCGAGAGTTATCGATAATTCGCACCAATAACAATATTTGCTTGCACCCATCCTTCCACATCGCTTGCATAAACAACCGGATTACGACAATGAATGATCCTCTTCCATACGGCTTTGCAAAGTGGAAACAACGAGGATAATCTAATGTTGCCATGAGAATTAAACATGTAGAGGGTTAAAGAAATAGAATTAAACGGTTTTGAGGTTAAAGAAGAGTAGAATCAAACAGTAACGAGGGGTAAGAGAAATAGAATCATACGGATAAGAGGAATGAGAAGAGTATTTTTGTATTTTTGGATAAGAAAATATAAACATATGTAGATGGATGGTATGAACAAAGAGTGAATATCCAAATTACTAATCTGATAAACGTAAGACAATCAAAGCCTGAGGCGCCAAAAATTTGATCCGCCAAACAAGTTTTCTCACGCAAGTGACCACTTGTGAATGGCCGGTAAGAAACTTAAAACGGTTCGCATACCTAACTCAATGAAGATCTGGGGAGTATAGTGTTTCCCCGGGTCGTTATGTCCCAGCGAGCTATGCAATGGATCACCAAACGTATAGTGATCGAGAAATTTGAACGAATAAAGGGATTTGAGAATGATTATAACTACAGAAAAAGCCAACAAATTACAGGGGCTTAAATGCAAATTAAAGAAAATTAAAAAGAAAAAAAAATATTAAATAAACGCTATCACTATTTTAAAAATGATGAACGTTTAAAACTTAAAACTTAAAACTTACGTTTAAATAAAATTACGTAAACGTACAAAATAAAAAGCGATATCTAAGAAATAAAAGTCCTAAAAATATGAAAATGACATTTTTACAAACCTAATGATAAAAGAAAATTTATAGTAAAAGAAAATTGTTTTTATAACTAATTATCTAATTATTATTAATTAAAAACTAATTTTAACTATTTAATATTAGCTTATAATACAAGAAAATAAGAAATAAAGCTGGAAAAATAAAATTAAAACTTAGAAAAATCTAAAATATCAAAATAGAATTTTCAAAACTATTTTTGTATTTTTCTGAATATTTTTGAATTTTCTAGGAATTAAAAACTATTAAAAACTAATTAAATGATTTAAAAATACAAATTTAACCAAGAAAAATCTAGAAAATTATTTTTTTGGCTTTTTATATTTATCTTAACTTAAGAAAAATGAAAAATTATTTTTTTGAACCTTTTCTTAATTTTTTGTATTAAATGCTATTTAAAAGTGCTTAAAAACTAATTAAAATCAAGAAAAATAGCAAACTAACCTAGAAAAATCTGAAAAATTCAAGATAAGCTTAAAATAATATAAGGAATCTAAGAAAAATGGAAAAACAGGAGCTTGTGTACAAGAATATGAAACTGATGTGGAATGTGCTTAAGAATAAGCACTTGGATAAGCCAAAAGCTACAAACAAGCACCAAACTGATACAGAAGCTTAAATAAGCTAAAAGAACTCAAAAGCAACTATAAACAACTACTCTAAACCACTGCATTGCAATCTACAAAGATTTGATTGTTTTGATTTCAATGTGCAAAAACAGATTTGATGGCCTACTTTAAGCTAGAGTACAAGCCACCCAATAAGCAGAAACTGAAAAACAGAAGTGGGAACCTCAAGATGACCTGGCTAGCTATGTCTAAGCCAAAGATGAGCCCTGACTGAGCTCTGATGAGCTTGGTGCTAAGATCAAGAAGTGCAAAACCTCGGTGTTCACCGAGTTTTGTACGTATGAATTGTGACTTTTGGACAATAAATTGGAGCATGTAAAAACTTGAGAACATTCAACAAAATTCATTTAACCTAACTAGACCAACTGAACTTGTGATCCCCTTAATTGCACCGGAATTGAACCAAAGATGAACCCACAAGATACATTAATAAAGTTTTGTAAAAGCTGCCTATGCAACTTTTGACTTTTGAAATCGCTATGAACATTGACTTTTGCCAACTTTGTGCTTAATTTGTAATCTGAATATGTTGTTTAGAGCTAATATGGACCTACTACAAGCTAGATTAACTAGTTTAACACCTATATGAGAGCGCATTGTTAACTGATTTACTGATTTGGAAATGAAAACTGATGGACTGAGATTTTGACTTTTAAAGTGAACAGACCCAAAATAAGGACTAGAGTGATTCAAGTAAGTCTAGTTGAGACTAAGTAGACAGGTATCAGGTACACACAAGAGCTCAAGCTTAGTTGAGCTACTGATCCAAACACCACTTATATATCACTGATATGCAATTTTAAAAGAAGTAACTACTGATCTAGCATCAATTATTGATGAAACTAAATCTACTTGTCCTAAATACAACTGATTAAACAGGTTTAACCTATTGGTAACCACAGATACACTTACAAGCTCACTATGCAAAATAGCTTGAAAATTGAGAATGAGGTACTCACTTACCAATGTCCAGCTAGAGTAGCAGGCTAAACCAAACCCAAAACTAACCTAACCTATTCTATTTCAACCCAGATCCACCTCTGCATCATCCCACATCATCACCAAAACCATTCTTAGCCCAGTTTGACTTTTGTTGACCATGGACCAAAACTGTATGAAACTTGATTGTGAGTTTATAGAAAGCTATCATGAGCTTGTGGAAGCTTGATTCAGCTTATAGATAGACTTTTTGAAACTTTAACATAAGCTTTTAAGATTGAAAATTTCAACAGTTGACAGAAAATATGAAATGTACACAAAAACTTAAATTGATACTTGATAATGGTTGCAATACATTTAAACAAGATAATTTGATACAAAGAAACTGAGATTACAACATTTGGAATTAAACTAGGACATTAATTTAGAAAACGACATTAAGAAAAACTAAAAAAAATTAACTACTCCCCTCCCTCTCATTCTTCTTGCTTGTTTTATACCCAAGAGGGCTTCTCCACTTGCTCTGAGCTTTTCCCACATCTATTTGAGACCCTTGGATCATTTAAGTGAATCTTGGCCTTTGATTTCATTTTGGCGGGAAATAGGTATTTGGCAGTGGGAGGTTGAGTAAAGGGTTGAAGATGCATTTAATGCACTTTGGAGTTGTGTGGAGGTGGGGGGACATGGAGAGTGGATAGGTGAGGAGGGGGGATGGCTTGGAAGTGTGTTGCAGAGGTGAAGCAAAAGAGAAGAAGACTAAGGGCGCCAAGTGGGTTTGTTTGACTTGTTTGGTTTGACTGGGTATTAATATAAAAGGGGGTCCAAATTGTTTAAATGTGGGTCACATGGTGTCAAGGTCCAAAAAGGCATAAAGGGTTTAATAATTATAGGGACCTATGTTGTAAATTCTGAAAAGTGAGGGACCTAAGTCGCCAATTCATCAAAGATGTTCCAAGGACTAAAAGTGACAATCTCCAAAAGTACAAGGACCAAACTTGACAATTTCAAAATTTCAAGGGCCATTTTTGCCAATTTTCAAACTTGAAGGACCAATTTTGTAATTTTCTCAAACTTTTGATATTTTTCACCAAAGGACTAATTTTGACAAGTTATGATATTAAAAGGACCTTTGGTGATTTTACTTTTGAAATTATGTGCCTGTGGACTATTTTTGACAATTTTAGAAACTTGGGGATCGAAGCGCCAATTATGCAAACTTTGCTCATTTTCATCGATTTTAAACATTTGCATGAAACATATAAAATGCAATTTTGGAATATTTTCAGTATTTTGATGCATTTCTGAGCATTTTTAGACGTTTTGCAGTTCAGATTTGACTAAAAATGATGAGTATTTACACACTCATCAATCACCCAAACAAATATACGTGACTGATGAGTGCTTATTCACTCATCATTTTTGGTCAAATCTGAACTGCAAAACATCTAAAAACACTCCGAAATGCATCAAAATACTAAAAATATCTCAAAATTGTGTTTTACATGTTTCAGATGCAAAATTAATGAAAAACGAACAAAGTTTGCATAATTGGCAGTTTTAGTCCCCCAACTTTTAAAAATGGCAACTTTAGTCCTTGGAATTTCAAAGAATGACAGAATTCACCCCTGGACATTTTAAATTGGAAAATGAACATTTTTAGTCCTTTGGTAATTCTTACTTGTCAAATTTGGTCCTTATGAGAATTTTTGGAAAATTACAATTTCAGTCCTTCAAGTTTTTAAAATGACAGATTGGGCCCCTTGAATACTGGAATGACAAGTTTGACCCTTGGATCAATTTTCAGAAATACATGAGTGGTCCTTGGATTTTCGGATGTTACACCTTTGGTCCCTTTAATACTATACGGATTCAATTTAATCCTAAGCCCATTAACAACCCAACACCTTTAATATCCCAAACCCAATCCTATAACCCTCTATACCCGGTCATAGTTAACCCTACCCCCCATTCTTCTTTTCTTCTCCTTCTTTTCCCGCCCTGTCACACAAACCCAGATACCTGCATCACCCTTTTACCCAAATCCTCACAACCAAGAACCCTAAAACCTTCCCTTTACCCAGCCAATCCCATATCCCAATCCCACTCATCCCCTTCACCCAAGACAAAGTCACAAGATGGCAAGCCACCTTGGCAATCCAAAGGCAAAAAGCCTCTCCAAATGGCTCAGATTGACTCCAAGAGTATACCTAACTATTGGATGGTTGAGATGGTAGGAAAGAAGAGCAAGGATGTTTTTGGTTGTTTCATCTCACACAAAAAAAAATAGAAGAAAGAGAGAGAGCACGAAGGAAGAGAGAAGACCCTGAGTATAAATAGTATTTGTAACTATTGTACCAGAGAGTTAGTTTTTTTTTTAGTTGGTGTCTTAGTTTTAATTTTAATTTAGGTCTAGAATTCTTCTTAGGTTCTAGTCCTTTTATTTCAGTTGTATTTTTACTTTATTGCAATTTAAATTTATTGTCAAACTTAATTTCAATTTTAAAGTTTCCTGCCTTTTATTTCTCTTTGTCAAATTCATAATTCTGTTTTTAATCTTGCAATAGCTGTTAACTTGTTTGCTAAGGTGTTAAAGCTCAAGTAATATTTTGTTAAGATATCATATTAGTTTTGTTAAAGTTTTTAAAGTCTCAAACAAATTTTTTGTTGAAAACAGTTTCATAAAACTGCTCCTAAATTAGTGTTTGGAACAGCCAGTTTCTGGGTCTTGCATTAGGCACATTGAAAGTTATCACTAGTATTCTTAGTATCTCTTTGTTGGCAAGTCAAGTCTTGAAGTTAGATTGCAAATATGATATCTGTCACTGTCCTTTAGTCCTATATCTGTCCCAACTGCACCTTTTAGGCTTAGAATTTAGGTAGTTTGAGTTAGAATTAAGATTTTATTTTTGTTGCTCTAGTAGTTAGTATTATTAGGATCTTAAGTTTGAGCTTATTATGCAGTTTAGATAGCTTTTGGTGGCTTATTTTTTTTCCCTTGAAACTGCCCCGTTAGCACCCTTTTTCTGTTCTGTCCCAACAGCCCTAGACCCCTTCCTTCTCAGCTTATTTTTGAGCAACAAAAAAGCTCAAAATTGTATGAAAATTGGTCTAGGTGTTCATTGGTTGGTACTTTTCATCTGTTTTAGCTTGTTAAAGGATTAGCTTTTCATTTAATAGCTTAATACGTGGCTTAAAGTTGGTAGTATAGGCTATTATTGCATTAGTTTGCTTGTTTACCTTTTTGCTTATTTCATGCTCAATTGCTAATATTAGACTTGCTTATTAGTTAATCTCTGCTTATTTAGCTTAAAGTAGTGCTTATTAGGTTCCCTTAAATTAGTTAGATTGGTTTCTCTTGTCGTTAGCTTTTTTAGTTTTATTTTGTAGCTTATTACATCCTTAGCGTACCAATAACCAAACAGCCCTTAGCATATTTTGTTTTAGTTTCTGTTCTTACTGCTGTTTAGCAGCTCTTTTGCAGTTTGTAACTTTAGTTTTTGTATAAGAGTCGTTCTTTGTATTCATTGTTCATTTGCAAAAGCTGAAAAATCAAAAAAATAAATAAGTGAGACGAAAGGTGGGCAGTGGGTTTCGAACTCTGGACCTGCTGCAGCCCCCACACGCACAACAGAAACCTCCTAACCATCTCTGCTCCTCGTCTTTCTTGTTTTCTTTGTGTTTAATTAATACTTAAGGTAGTTTTTTTCAGTTTTGCCTTTTTAGCTTATTTAGCATTTAGCTTATCCTCGGCTTATTTAGATTAGCTTATATTTCCTACTTATTTTTCTTAGATTAGTCATAGTTTAAACTATTTTACTGCAAATTTTCATAATTTTTCGTCACAATTTAGTATTTTTAATATTTAGTTTAGATTAAAACCGTTTTTAATTCGTAATAAATAAAATAAAAGTCGAAAAAATTCCCGGCTTTTTCCTAAAATTATTTTTAGTCATTTAGGATGTAGGAAAATTGATATCACACCCGTAGCCCTTAAATTGCAAAAGTTTTACGTTTTTGGCTCGGGTGGTTGCCGTTTTTTAGCGTTTTTGCATTTTAGCACTCTAGGATATAGTTTAGCGCCGTTTTATTGTTTCTTAGGATTAGTAGTAGTTTATTTAGAGTTTACTTTGTTTTACGTATTTTATTTTCATTCCCGTTCTTTAATTTGTAGAATAACGAAATCAAATTCCAAATTTGTTAAACCAATTCAAGTCCTAATCACGAAACTCAACGACAATCAGTAAATTTCACACCTCGTTGGGACACGACCCGGGAAATCACTTTCCCGGTATCACTTTTATCACACCCGTGAGGTTTGGCACGTTGACCTTTTTTCTAAAGGGTTAATTTGTCGAATTTTACGGTTAATTTGATATATTGATATTGTGTTTGTTTTCAAACTTTTGATATTTTTCACCAAAGGACTAATTTTGACAAGTTATGATATTAAAAGGACCTTTGGTGATTTTTCTTTTGAAATTATGTGCTCAGGGACTATTTTTGACAATTTTAGAAACTTGGGGGACTGAAACTGCCAATTATGCAAACTTTGCTCATTTTTCATCTGATTTTAAACATTTTGCATCCGAAACATATAAAATGCAATTTTGGAATATTTTCAGTATTTTGATGCATTTCTGAGCATTTTTAGACGTTTTGCAGTTCAGATTTGACTAAAAATGATGAGTATTTACACACTCATCAATCACCCAAACAAATATACGTGACCCTACCGTCACTACAACCCAAAAAGTACGAGGTTACAATCGTAGATCTAGGGCGCGTAGGTGGGTTTCACCGCGCGTGCCCTAGCTCATCTTGCTCACCTTGATCCGATCTATAATTTGATATAAGGGTCGAATATTCCGACGGCGGTTGGCCGGAAAAGTGGCCGGAAAAATAGTGGTTGCGGCGGTTTTCGGTGACCGGATAAATTTCCGGTGGTCGGATATTAAAGAGAGAGGTGGGAGCACTTTAGTGTGAGAAAGAGTATATGAAAAAAATGAGTTAGTGAGAGAGAGATGAGGCTTTTATACCCCCTAGAGGACCACTTTTGCCAATTTCCAAAGTTGGGGGAAAGGAGAGTGAAATATCATAAGGACCATTCTTGTAAAATTTAGTAAACACTTGTCAATATTCGGTTCGGGACGTATTCGGACAGGTAAACGTGTGATAAAAATTTCGAAGCTTGCGCCATCGCGTTCGGAATAATTTTTCCTATAAAAATGAGTATTTATTTGACTACTTTCTCGTAAACGTAAATAATGATCAAATAGATTGTTTTAACGAAGTTACAATTGTGTCGGTACGCTGCGCGGTCTCGTAAGACGAGAAAATATCTCTTGAGCGTGAATTATTTATCATAAATATCGTGAAGTGATTTATTTGCGCCAATCGTTTATCAATGCTACTTGTGATTGCATAATTTATATAAAAGTAAAGATTCGTACGCGAAAATGCTTAAGATGATTTAAATAAATCCTTAATAAACGATTACTTTATTCTTTACAGGTGAATAATGACTAGGAAATTTACGGGTGGTTACATGATCAAAGACACTTTCGTGCGCTTTATTGCTAACTGTCTTATGCAGGTACACCCCAACGTTTGCAGCTGATCAGAATGGAGCGGTCAATCCATAGCCGCATGCTCACACAACACATTCATATCGAAAGAAATCATGATTGGTGCATCAATGACTCTGATATACTAACTCCATGCTTCGCTACTGCCAATATCATGAATCAACGAAAGCTTCGCTACTCACGATGAGAAGATATCATGATCCAGAATGTGAGCATGTCGGTCTGAAAGTCACATCATCACATAATACCAACACCACAATGGATGTATCGAGATTTTCTATTAGCTGATGATCTCAAAAGCTGGCTCAACATTATTATCACGTGGATCAGGAAAAGACCTCCACTTGGATTAACCAAACATGCAATGAGTGGAATCAATGACTATGAGCTCTGAGCAAAGTACTACATCAAGAATGCAAGATCAATTGTTAATGTAATATCTGATTGTATTCAATGTCATTTTAGTATATGTTGAGGTGACCTCCCTTAGGGGGAGATTGTTAGGAATTAGAAATTCCAGGTATTAAAGAGTCGGTCACCTCAAGTATATGTAATCGTTAGAAAGCTCGTAGTCATAGTACTTCTATGTTAAGTAGTATTTAGTTTTGTAACACCGTGGAGGACGGACGGGTCTTTAGCCACTGTATGCCTGATCCACAGCCCGTTGTGTGGCGTTTTATTGTAAGACTATAAATACTCTCTACCTTCCAAGGTAGAGAGTTGGAGCTCATAATAAGAATTTTCTTTCTCTCACTAAAGTTCCCTAAACCTCTAACTTTCTCTCTCTAGAATTCCACTTATACGCCTACTTTGTGTTATGGTTTGATGTGTATGTGAAATCCAATATCCTACATGAAATTAAGAAAATAGAAAAATTGTTATCGAGAGCTCCAACCGATTCGGTTGGTGGTATGTCTCAAACCAAAATTCGCCCAGCCGATCCGGTTACGGGCTCTGACCGATCGGCTGGAGTGAATTCCAATTTTTTTTTTTTTTTAAATTAAATTTATTAATTAAAAACTAATTAAAGACAATTAATTAAAACTTAAACTCTAATAAGTGTGTCTACTCATTATCCTACTAATTAAATTTATTAATTATACTAATTAAGCATAAACTAACATTAACTAGATTTAATTAACTAATCATTAAAACCAACTAAAACATCTAAAACTAAAAATTAACTAGACAATTAATCTAATCAAGACAATATTAATTTAGAAATTAAATAAAACTAAAAATAACATATAACCAAAAATCTAAAAATGACAAAAACAATCATAAGCAAGCTTCTAAATTAGCCTAAAAAAAATCAGAAATGACAGAAAATAAGCTACAAACTAAAACACAAAACAATAGATAAACTAGAAACTAAAAAAATAAAAACACATTTTTACGGAGATGACCAACCGGATCGGTTGCTCGCGCAGCCGATCGGTTGGTCGAAAAACCAAAATTTTTTTTTTTTACTTTTTCACTTGAAACCAGACTCTAGTATTACAAATTTTACAAAGAACAAAACAAATAAAAAACACTCAAATCCCTGGCAGCAACGCCAAAAACTTGATGGTGACGATGTCGAAATTATCATGCAAGCAAACAAACAATCTATCAAACAAGAAAACAATCAAACGAACAAACAAGTGCAAAACAAATCCCCGGCAGCGGCGCCAAAAACTTGGTGTGCTCAACCGTGTGCAAGTTTTAAAATTTATAAACACGATTTATCCGGAAATTACTATAAACACATACGAGCAAGTATACTCGTTCGCGATAGCAAAGGTGGGTAAGTCGAGATCGTCCCAAGAGATTTGCGTTTTAATTTGTTAAAGTATTTAAGACAAGAAAGCTTGTCAAGGCTTCCTTCAAAGTGGTGGTTTAGTGAAAATCAAAATTAAAAAACATATACTTGTGTGAAGTCTATAGGCAATCATAGAGAGTGTTCATGAAGGTTTGGTGTAAACTCTTGATGTAATGCACAAATTATAAGCAAATGATTTCCAACCCATGGTTTATGTTTTGTAAAATCATTTTAAGAACAAAAACATATAGGTAATCCTTTCGGTCCTTATCCTAATGATTATTCTTTAGAAAATCTATTTGTTTGAAAAAAGGTTCTTATTAAACTTGTTCCTACGAATCTTTCGACCCTTTCGTGATGAAAATGTTTCTAGTCTTGTTTCAATAAGTAAACATGGTGAGTGTCAATCTCCATATCCCCATACTAGTTTGTCACTTAACTTTTTGGAATAAAACATAAGAGAAATCCTTTCGGTCATTTTTCTTGAAAATGTTTTACCGACAAATCAAACAAGACTAGTAGTTTTTCCAACAAACTTATTTAAACAAGATCATTTACATGCATCACATATAAGAACACTCCTATAATTTCCTACATCCTTACATACAAGTATATTCAAGAATTACTCCATGACAATCATAACATAACACAAGTAGTAGCAAGGTAATTCAAATAATTCAATAGAATAGAAATTCATGACAAGTTCAATAGAATACCTAAGCTTTGGATTACAAGAATTAGAAATTGTGGAATATAGCAACCACACGCCTCCAATCGTCTTAGCCTAACCGTACAACTCCAAATGATTACACAATGGATGAGAATTTGTCTCACCACTCTCCTGGACATTTTTACAGCAAATACAAGACTTTGGGGATGAATAATAAGGGTTGGTAATAGCTTTGGTGTAAACTATTACTCTTTTGGGTGTGTCACACTAGACTACTAAGTCTAGGTTCATTTTATAGCTAAAACCCATTTAGTAACAGGTTAAAAACGTCGCAAACAAGTTATTAACTGGAAATGATCGGCCTCTCATGATTAATAGAAGTTAAGGCAACAATAAATGACCAAAAATCTAACTCCAGGGGTTGCAGCCGGATCGGTTGCAACGCAGACGATCCGGTTGCATTTTGTCCATCACCCCATCCGATCCGGTTGCGGGCTCTAACCGATCGGCTGGGAGCCTTTCGTACACCCAATCTTGACTTCGGTTGACTTTTCTTGATTCGTGCCTTTTTCTTTGCTTTCGATGCTGATTTCCAAGACGAAACTTGATATTTATTTGATGTAGACACTTAGAAATCATTGCGCTTCCTAATCATTGAGTCCAAGAGCTTCCTCACTTGACTTTCTTCCTCGGGGATTATCCAAATGTGCATGAAATCTTCATTTCTTCACCTTTTACGATACCTGGCTACATTCACATACAAAAACGCTTCTTTTGCACTTTTACAACAATTATGAGTAAATATAGCCGATTATCATAAACAAAACCAACAATAAGGCTACTAAAAACATACTCATTTTGAGCGTTATCAATAGGCCAAGTGATCAGCAGACCACGGACTGGAAGGAACCAAAAAAAGGGTTTCGCCCTTTACAATTTTTGGTTCCGCCAGTCTGACAGAAAGATTACAAAAAATCTTTCAAGAATCTTCCCAAATCTCTCCAAGATTATGCAAGATATTTTAAGTGAATATCTAACCAAAATATTTAATGAAATCTTCTAAAGATTTCTAAGGTGATGATGCAAGTCATGATGTAATATGTAGTTTTCTATTTTATAAGTAAATATTTATATAATATTTTGTTAAAGTAACTAAAAATGTTTGATCTAAAACGTTGAGACACTGATTCGCTCCTGAACAGTCAAGTTTTCTCACACAAACCGGCCACTTGTGAATGGCCGACCGTAAGAAACTTAAAACGGTTCAAAAACGAATGCAATGAAGATCTGGAGAGTATAGTGTTTCCCGGTCGTTATGTCCCAAATGAGAATAGTCAAACGTGTAGTGATCGAGAGATTTGAACGGAAAAAGGGATTGAATTATTATTACTACAGAAATAGCCTATAATTACAAAGGCTTAAATGCAAATTAAAGGAAATTAAAAAGATAAAAATATTAAATAAACGCTATCACTATTTTTAAAATTGATGAACGCTTAAAACTTAAAACTTACGTTTAAATAAAATTACGTAAACGTACAAAATAAAAAGTGAGATCTAAGAAATAAAAGACCTAAAAATATGAAAATGACATTTTTACAAACCTAATGATAAAATAAAATTTATAGAAAAAGAAAATTATTTTTATAAGTATTAAATTAATTATTATTAATTAAAAACTAATTTTAACTATTTAATATTAGCCTAAAATACAAGAAAATATGAAATAAAGCTAGAAAAATAAAATTATGACTTGGAAAAATCTAAAATAACAAAAGAGAATTTTTAAAACTATTTTTATATTTTTCTGATTATTTTTGTATTTTCTAGGAATTAAAAACTATTTAAAACTACTTAAATTACTTAAAAATACAAATTTAACTAATAAAAATCTGGAAAAATAATTTTTTGGCTTTTTATATTTATCTTAACTTAAGAAAAATGAAAAATTATTTTTTTGAAACTTTTCTTAATTAATTGTATTAAATGCTAATTAAAAAAGTACTAAAAAGTAATTAAAATGCAAAAATAGCAAACCTGACTTGGAAAAATCTGAAAAATTCAAGATAAGCCTAAAATAATATACTGGATCTAGGAAAAATATAAAAACAAGTGCTTGTGTGGAGGAAAATGAGGTGGAGTGGAATGTGCTTAAGAATAAGCACTTAGGATAAGCTAAAAGCTACAACAAGCTACCAACCCAGAGCGTAAGCTATAATATACTAAATTTACCAAAATGCAACAAGAAACAACTATCCTATACCTCTGAATTACTCACTACCATGATTTGATGATAAGAGCTTAAGTGTGCAAAAACAGATTTGGGGTGCCAAGTTTAAGCTAAGAAATAAGCCACCTAATAAGTCGAGACATGAAACCAAGACGGGAACCTAAACTAGGCCTGGCTAAGAGCCTCTAAACCAAAGAACAGACCTTGATGAACTCAAATGAGCTTTGTGTAGAGCGCGACAAGTGCACTCAGTGTATGCTGAGTCAATGCACAGGGCATTTGTGCCCATTTTGTCAAGCATTTTTGAGGTTTGTAAAAAATTACTAAAAATCTACTAAAATCATAATAAGAATCTAGATCAGTTGAACTTATAAAACCCTAAGTTTCACTTGAAATGACCCAAGAATGAATCAATGAAAATTCATCTTAGTTTGGCTCAAAACTGGTTTTGTGCAATTTTGACTTTTGAAGCAGACATGAATTGTTGACTTAAATGAAATTTGATTCAAAATGGTGGACTGAGATTGATGTAAATTGATGAAATAAAGCTAATGCAATCTAACTCTATGTATTTTGAACACAAAATAAGCTTTTGATTTGGCAAAATCACAACAGTTAAGAAAGTTAAGACAGTTAATGAGAATTTTGACTTTGGTTGTTTGCAAGTGCAGCTTAATCGACTCAAATGAGTATATTAGAGCCTAAGAAACCTGAAACAACAATTCCTAACTCTTGATAACCCTCAAACAGAATGTCGCACAATCCAAACACTCCTATATATAATCATATGCAATTTTAACTAAACAAACTACTAATTCAACTTGCACAGACACTCAAACTAAATCTAACTAGCTTAATAACAACTTAATCAATGAACAAAAACTATTCCTAACCACAAATACAGTTTATGCAACAAACTTGAAAATGGACTTACAATTTGTCCCAGCCACAATGGCTTGCCAAACAGTTCAAGAAACACTATCCTAACTCTATCATAAACCCAAATTCACACTGAATCAACCCAAAGCAGCTTCCATTCCTGTTTAACTAAATTTGCCTCACTGTTTGACTTTCGTTGACCATTTCACCAATTTGTTTGAAATTTAATTGTAAGCTCATCAAAAGCTATGAGAAGCTTCAATAAACTTGCTTGGGCTCAGAAATAAGCTACTAACAGATTGTTCATAAGAATTTGAAACTGAAAATTGCAACAGTGAACAATAAACTTGGAACTTAAATAAAAACTTGGATTGATGCTTAACAACACATTACAATGATAATTTAACTTAAATGTGATACAAAGAAACTGAAATTACAACATTTTGACTTAAACTAAAACTTTTATTTAAAAAACGACATAAAGGAAAAATTTAAAACTAACTACTTGCCCTTTCTTCTCTCTTCATCCTCTTTTATACACCAACTCTGCACCTTTTCTCTCTCTGAGCTAATCCCACATGGTTTTTGGTCCATTGGATGAGTCAAGATGATTTTGGCCATTGATTGCATTTTGGCGGGAAAAAGTGTATATACCAGTTGGAGGTTGAGTGAGGGGGGGAAGGGTGCATTAAATGCATTTTGTAGTGTTGTTGAGGATGAGGGGACATGGAGGAGTAAAGATGAGGAGGGGGGATGGGTGTTGCAGGGCTAGATGTTGGGGAAGACAGGAAAAAGGCGCGTAGGGTGTTTTATATTGAAGGGGGGTCAAATTGGAAGGCAGGGTCCAAATGGCTTATATGGCAGGGGGCAATGGTTGATGGCAGGGTCAAAAGGGTTTTGATAGGGCCAAGGGTTATTAATAACAAGGACCTCTTTTGTAATTTTTGAAAATCAAGGGACCTAGACTGCCAATTCTGCAAAGTTGTTCCAAGGGACTAAAAGTGACAAGCTCCAATAGTACAAGGACCAAACTTGACATTTTCAATTTTCCAAGGGCCATTTTTGCCAATTTTTAAACTTGGAGGACCAAACTTGTAATTTCTCAAAACTTTTGACATTTTTCACCAAAGGACTAATTATGACAAGTAATGATTTTAAAAGGACCTTTGGTGACTTTTCTTTTGAAATTAAGTGCTCAGGGACTATTTCTGACAACTTTTAAAACTTGGGGGACTGAAAATGCCAATTATGCAGATTTAGCTCATTTTTCATCTGATTTTAAACATTTTGCATCTGAAACATATAAAATGCAATTTTGGAATATTTCCGGTATTTTGATGCATTTCTGAGCATTTTTAAACGTTTTGCGATTCAGATTGACCAAAAATGATGAGTATTTACACACTCATCAATCCCACACACTAAACTATTGCTAGTCCCTAGCAATCTTTTGAGAAAACTTAATGGATTTGAATCTCTTTACCAAAAGCCATTACTTCTCGAGTAGCCAAATGTTTCAGTTCAAGTAAGAACCATGGTACACCGATAACCATGTGATTTTGAGCAAACCACCGGCTTCCAACGGATTTGATTTGTCTTTACCATAAGCCGTTTGCTCTGGACTAGCCAACTCTTAGATAAATTATCAATATTATCTTTGGTGAGTCGATTACCAATTATGGTTTTTCCACTGCCTTTACTACAAGCCATAAACTTGCGGGCTAGCCAACTTTTCACTAATTAAAGATATGGTGAGGTGAATACCATACAATTTTGGGCAAATTGCAAGCCGTCAACGGATTTGAGATATCTTTACCAAGAGTCGTTTGCTCATGGATTAGCCAATCCTTTTGTTTATTAGACAAGGCGGATCGATAACCATAAGTGAGTAAGTGCAAAACACTTACTCCAAAAAAAAATTTTGGCCAAAAATGGGAGAATTTGGTGGTATAATTACATGATAAAATTCGTGAGAATTCCCCACACTTAGAAATGAATATTGCCCTCAATATTCAAAGTACCGGCGGTTATGTCGAAACAAAGAACGTAAAAGGGAAATACTACGGCCATTATTTAGAAAGGATTTTTTTTTTTTTTTTATAGAAAACTATATATATACACAACATGTGGGGCAACCCCCCCCCCCCACACTAGGGTGGTAGAAAATAGAAAGAAGTCAGAAATATGGGTGAAAACCCATATGGCATGCTGCTGTTTTTGATTACCGAAGTCGCTAGCTTGACTCGACCCCAATTAATTTGTTCATGGGGAAGTAAGTGGAAGAGACAATCTCCATCGGACTTTCATTCAAGATGTTTGGATAAACATTGAAGTACGTGAAAGTTCCACACCGATGAGATATACATAGAACCGGCTCAAAAATGATAAATGAAAATGCCGGGGTCAAAGATAGTGTCTTCATTTCCGAAGGAGTGAAGATGAAGAGAAATCACAAGATATTTGAGGAAAGGAAGAAAGATTTTGATAACAATCAGGATCCATTCTTCATCCTCAAATGTAGACATATCGGGAGGAAGGGTGAGGGTAGTATCATTAATAAGCAAACTCGTATGATAGAGTACACCTTCCTCCGAGCCAATATCATCCTCAAGATCAAAATAGAAATGATCATGTTCCAGAGGAGATATGTCATGAGAGAGTTCACCGGAGAACTCTTCATGAAGAGAATCATTCACATGAGGTGAAATTGTGAACTCTTGTTCCATTGTGGACTCATCACTATCCTCCCCGAGTATCAAAGAGTGGATTCTCAGAAATTAAAGTGAATTCAGAGTCGAATTCAAATAGAGGCTTGGTGAAAGTAGTTTTGAACGCTTTCAGAGAAGAGTGATCAACATTCTCTATTGGACTGTTAGGGTAAGAAGTGAGTGAACGATCATTGATGTGAGTGAGTTCATCGGTGAACTCCTCAAGAAGATGATCAGCATCAGATTGTGGAAGTGATGCCTCAACATACTCGATGTTTCCATAAGAAGTACAATCGTCGCTAACATCGGAGAAAGTTTCAAAATGATCTTTTGAACACTCAAGAGGGGAAAGAGAATCACACATATTATCGAAGTTCCCCTGTGACTCTCTGGGATTGGGACAAGGTTCTCAACACTAGACTTTATGAATTCGTCCGATTCCTTTCGTGAATAGTGTCAAGATGCTCGTCCCCCATGTTCGAGAGTGAGTGGGAGCTTGGTGTGATAGCAGCTTGTTTGAGATGGCATCTCAACTGCTGGGATATCAATTGACTGAGGGAGTTGAGAAATAACATCCTTAAAAGAAATACTCTCCTCATCATCATCATACATAGTCGCCTTAAGAAATTGGGAACGCCTTAGAGTTGCTTGCTCTAGGACTAATAATTCTTCCCTAGATTTGCGGGCCTCTCGCTCTTCTCGCTCTTCGCCAAAGCAATTCTCCCATGGTCTTTTCACTACTCACTTGATTCTTAAAGTTACGAATCGTATCCTCAAGTGTTTTCATTGCGGTTTCAAAATCCTGGGAGTTTTCTTGAGACAACGGCTCAGGTGGAGTTTGAACCGTATAGTCTTGTGGAGGTTGGAAATTGTCAAACTGTAGAGTCATGATTGTTACAAGGAAATGGATTCCTATTTGACAATCGAGTGAAGTGGGGACCTCCACAAGACTCACAACAAGAAAACTGCTGAGTCCGGATCGGGGAATCATATGGATTTTGGTTATAACCAAAGTCCCGAGCATCACCGGAAAACTGCTCATAGACAAACGTGTTTCCGGATTGACACTCAAATCCTTGGTGAGGACCTCCACAAAATTCACAGCATTTATATGAAGATAAGTCAGGTTGTGGTGGGTAATTGGAAAAGTTTGAGGGGTCGTTAAATGAGTTCGGATTAAGATCATAATCAAATGAATTCCTTGAACCACAAAACAAACAACTCCCGTTATAGATATCATTACCACATCGTACACGCATTACCAAATGGCGACATGGTGAACCAAAAGAGGCTCACCACAACCGACACAAGGAATAAACGATTCCATGAGAATAGAAGAAGTTAGAATCAAATGGATAGAGGGTAAAGGGATAAAGAATCAAAAAGGGTAAGAGGGTAAAGAGGAATATTTTTGGTATTTTTGAAAAACATGATGTAAAAACAAAGACTGAAAATCTTTTTGGGTTTTGATTTTTATAAGAAAATATAAATACATACAGATGGTATAAACAAGGAGTGAATATCCAAATCACTAATCTGCTAAATGTAAGATAATTAGCACTCCCCAAGTGGCGAAAATTTGATTCGGCCCTCGACAAATAAGTTTTTCACACAAACCGCCACTTGTGAATGGTCAACCGTAAGAAACTTAAAACGGTTTAAACTAATGCAATGAAGATCAGGAGAGTATAGTGTTTCCCCGGGTCGTTATTGTTGGAAATGTATATATTTACAAACATGTGAATGTCCGGATTCGAACTCGTGACCACGGGATTGCACACATTAGCGAATGAGAATTAAAGTTAATAATTAATGTTTATGTTTACGATTAATTATTACACATTAAGTCCGGTTAACGATCGTTAAGTATTTAACGGAAAAATGACTAACGACCGTTAAATGGAAAAGAGAAGGACTAGAATTGGAAACTTGGAAAAGTTAAGGAATGGGCTTTGGGCTTTCATGGTGGCCGCCATGGGGTCTCCAAGGGCCTAGTTCCCCTAACTTGTCCTCTAAGTTTTACCTACTAGTATATAAGGAGGTCTAGGGTCTAGGGTTTCATTCATATCTTTGTGCATTGAATTAACCCTAGATCTCCTCTCCTCTCTTTGTCCTTAATTCGGCCGAGCACCCCAAGTAAGGGAGTTCGGTTTCGTTTTGCTTTAACGAGGACTTGTGTTAGATCTAGCAATCGCTTGATTCGTTTGGTTAATTCGTGTATACAAGAACGTGGTTGTAAGACATTATTCTTACACCAATAAGTACTTCTTTGGTTTGCTTTGCTCGAGGGGGGTTTTACTTTGCTCGAGGGATTTGATATTCGCAAGAGGTACGTTACGCATACTTTCAGTTAATTAATTTATTTGTTATGATCTTAAGTCTTCCGCTGTGTACTCTTGATGTTTACTTGTTTATTGTATGTTATATATTTTATAAACTCAACAGTGGTATCAGAGCCAGGTTTAATTTATATCCATGATAATTATCTGCATGTTTTATCATGGATTTGCTTTATTGTATGTCTTTCTTGTTTAAGTGATATACACTAATTTTTGATAGATCTAAAATTGGGGAAGACCTCAATAATTATTAATTTAATCAATTATGTGCTATGTGGTATGTATTTAATTTTGACTTGCGCAATCGATGAATCGATGCATGTGGTTCACCTTGTACATAGATGAAAACGGGTGAAAGTCTTAATTAAATATATGCATATTGTCAAATCTAGAATTGATTATTAATAGGATTTATCAAACCGTTTGCATGTGGCTATTTGATATGCATGACTTTTATTTGTTATGCATTCATTGTTTATCTGTTTATTTTTTATAAATACTTGCTTGTTTGTTATTTGTAACAAGGGTATTTTTACAAGGAAAAATAAACTGACCTAAACAATGGTGAAACATGTATTTTTAAGACTAGTAATCATAATCGTTTAATTGATTGATGACTTTGGTACAAATGGTCTGAACGGCTCACCCATGAGAATGAACTACTAATAGGGGTTTAAAGAAGTGCCATACACCGAAAGGATGTCTTAGGTTGTGCTTTAGCGTGCACTGGTCCTCCGCCTCGTAAGTTCGAAGTGGAGCTACTTAGTAAGCCATTAAATGTGCAAGCTCATCTTAAGGGCGAATTAGTTTAATTCCATGCGCCACTTCGGTGGTAATTATCCAAACACTAAGTGTTTACACTTATGCAAAAGTACGGTATAATGGATGATAATTAACACTAAATTCCTTGATTGGTGAACCCAATACCTCAATTAAAGTTTGATGATGAAAAGCTTATACATTAAAACAAGATATAAATGTTTTAATAAAACTATGCTACAAAGATGAATGCATGAAATCTTTGTACATATTTGATTTAGCATCAAAACTATTACCCTTTAATTTAAGTTATTTGCCATCTAATGAAACGGAAACACCTAAGATTAATTTCTATTTGCGTGAGAACGTGACTTAGATCTTAATCAAAGGGTAAAATGTCCACGTGTCGTGAGAACGGGCATGGACGATTTTGCAGCTTCTTAAGTTGGACAACTTAATTGAGTTAGGCAGTGAGAACTGGCAACTCAAGGCATAAGATGGGATAAAACATGTTTACATGGCGATTGATATTGGCTATATGTAAATCCCATAAATCTAGGAATTGCAATTGATATTGGCAATTGAGCAAAAGCTCTACCATTTTGTATAAGGTTCATTACTAGTAGATCAACTGACGTAATGAAATTATGACAATTTGGATCCTAGTTTTCAATAAATATTAATTGGTTATATGAATATGAACCTTGGGTATTTAATTGTTTATTGAAAAGGAAAATTATCAAAATACTAATTATGGTTTTTTTTGAACTTTTCTGTAGATGGCTCAATCTGATAACACTATGAGCTTATGAAAGTGCCGCTTTCAAAGATATGATTGGAAGGGACAAGTCGACCGCCCTAATTTCAATGATTGGCATCGCTCACTTAGGATCATCCTTCGTGTTGCCAAAAGGGTTGAAATTTTGACTACACCTCTCGCCGAAGCTCCTCCCAACACGGCAACTGCTCTTGAATTAGAGGCATATCGTGTTGAATATGAGAAGCACAATGATGTGGCGTGTCTAATGCTTTCGGGGATGTCTGCTCAATTGCCAAAACAATTTGAGCACTATCCGCCTATGAGCATGCTAGATGAACTCAAACGTATGTTTGAGAAGCCACCGGCAGTTGAACTGTATGAACTTATTGAAAAGGTTCATAGTTGCAAGCAAGAGGTTGGCAAATCTGTCTCCGACCACGTCCTAGAGATGAAACATCACTTGGACCAATTGGAGAAGCTCGGCCGTGGTTACTCGAATGATGTATGTGTCGGCCTCATCAATCACTCCCTTAATCAGGATCGGTTTGGTGATTTTGTCCTAAATTTTAACATGCATTGCACGGGAAGACAGGAATGAGTTACATGCAATGCTTGTAGACTACGAGAAGAGATTGCCAAAGAAGGATCCTACACCTGCTGTACTCGCAATACTGGGTGGTAGGGTAAATAAGCCTAAGCCGCAAGCGATAAGAAAGGGAAAGGAAAAGGAAAGGGGAAGCAAGTTGTCATCCCACCAGCTCCTAAGAAGAACCCTGGAAAGAAAAAGGAAAATCCTAAAAAGGATTTGTCTTGCCACCATCAAGCAACTCACCGGTCACCGGAAGCGGAACTGCCCAGTTTATCTCGAATGAGTGCCTTCGAATAAAAATAAGATGGTGCCTAGCTCATCAGGTATTTTATGTTTGAATTATTTTCTTTTCCTCATAAGCAAAACTCCGGATATATGATACGGATGTGGTACTCACATCCGTAATACATCGCAGGACTTAGAGGGCAAAGAAGTCGACCTGTGGAGAAAGATACTTGTACGTTGGAAATGGAAAGCGTGCAATTGTCGAAGCCATAGGGACTTTTGATTTAGTGTTGCCTTCTGGCTTAATTTTAGAACTAAATAATTGTCATTATGCACCCTCCATTGTTAGGGGTGTCATTTCAGTTTCTTTGTTAAAAGATATTGGTTTTGTGCACACTTTTACAAGTTATGGAATTTCAGTTTCTTTAAATAATGTTTTTACTTTAATGCAATTCCTATGCTTGGTGTGTTTGAAATTGATATGGATGGTTGTATATCCAATGGAAATAATTCGTTGTATAGCATTAGCAATAAGAAGAGCAAGTTGAACTGTGACTCTTCTTATCTTTGGCATTGTCGCCTTGCCCATATTGGCAAGAAACGCATGGAAAAGCTGCAACACGATGGGCTTTTACAAACGGTCAATGATGAATCATTTGATAAATGCGAGTCTTGCATTGC
Organism: Chrysanthemum makinoi; assembly: GCA_910596185.1. Lineage (NCBI taxonomy): Eukaryota > Viridiplantae > Streptophyta > Magnoliopsida > Asterales > Asteraceae > Chrysanthemum > Chrysanthemum makinoi. Next base: position 81,169,299 of record OU343219.1, on the reverse strand, counting down.
TGGGAAGATGACTAGGAAACCTTTTTCACCACAAGTGGAAAGGGCTTCTGATCTACTTGGATTAATACACCGATGTGTGTGGTCCACTTAGACATGTGTCAAAACGTGGTGCCGTCTACTTCTTAACCTTTACGGATGATTTCAGTCGTTATGGTTATGTTTATTTACTTAAACATAAACATGAAGTCTTTGAAACATTTAAGGTTTTCAAGAGTGAAGTAGAATTACAACTCGGTAAGAAGATTAAAGCTCTTCGATCCGATAGAGGTGGTGAGTATGTAAGTCAAGAGTTCAAAGATTACTTAGCCGAGTGTGGAATTATCCAGCAGCTCACATCTCCTTATACTCCACAACAAAATGGTGTATCTGAAAGGAGAAATCGTACCTTACTTGACATGGTACGATCAATGTTTGAACTTACGACTCTACCTTTTACTTTTTGGGATTATGCCCTTGAAACTGCTATTCGCATTTTGAATATGGTTCCAACAAAGAAGGTTGTTAAAACTCCATATGAAATATGGACTGGAAAAGCTCCCAACTTTTCTTACTTAAAGGTCTGTGGATGTGAAGCATTTGTTAAACGTGACACACCCGATAAGCTCCAAGCCGATCTGTTAAGTGTATCTTTGTAGGATACCCTAAGGAAACTATGGGTTACTACTTTTACTACCCAACTGAGAATAAAGTCTTTGTGGCTAGGTATGGAGATTTCCTTGAAAGGAATCTCATATCTCAAGAACTCAGTGGGAGAGTATATGATCCGGAATATGATCAAGAAGATACAACACCTTCTGAAAATACTAGCCAACTTCAAGAAGAACCTGAAAGCTTAGGTGCTCCTCCTGAAGTTGTTCCCATTCATAGGTCTGAAAGGACTATACGTGCACCGACCGTCTATGTCTTAACGTAGAGGTGGAGGAAAATATGGTTGGGGATCTTAATGAGCCCGCCAACTATAAGGTCGCCATGGTCGATCCCTGAAAAGGATAAATGGCTGATTGCTATGAATGGGGAAATGCAATCCATGAAAGATAATGAAGTTTGGATTGAAGTTGACCTTCCTCCCAATGCGAAAATCGTTGGAAGTAAGTGGATCTTCAAGAAGAAAACCGACATGGATGGCAATGTACACACCTACAAGGCTCGTCTAGTGGCTAAAGGTTTTACTCAAACCTATGGCATTGACTACGAGGAGACATTCTCTCCTGTAGCGGACATAAGAGCTATTAGGATTCTCATAGCTATAGCCGCACACTATGACTATGAGATTTGGCAAATGGATGTCAAAACCGCTTTTCTGAATGGTCGTCTAGATAAAGACATCTATATGGCTCAAATAGGAAGGGTTTGTGAATCCATTGTTTCCTAACCGTGTATGCAAGCTTAAGAGGTCCATTTATGGACTGAAGCAAGCATCAAGGCAATGGAATAAAAGATTCGATGGAGAAATCAAAGGTTTTGGATTTACTCAGAATCTTGATGAGCCATGTGTATATCACAAAGCTAGTGGGAGTCATGTTACTTTCCTTGTTCAGTATGTCGATGACATATTAATCATAGGAAATCATATACCAAGTCTAAATGAGGTGAAAACCTATCTTGGTAAATGTTTTTCTATGAAGGACTTAGGGAAGCAAGATACATCCTTGGAATCAAGATCTACAGCGATAGATCAAGGCGGCTAATTGGTTTAAGCCAAAGTGCTTACATTGACAAAATATTGAAGAGATTCAATATGCAAAATTCCAAGAAGGGATTTTTGCCAATGAAAGTAAATCATGGTTTGAGCGCCAAGGTCGTGCTTCAACACCGCAGAGGTGGCGTATGAAGAAAGTTCCTTATGCTTCTACCTGTAGGATCTATCATGTACGCGCATGCACAAGGCCCGATGTGGCGCTTGCTCAAAACTTGACTCGGTATCAACGTAATCCGGTGAAATTCACCGGATCATTGTTAAGCATATTCTCAAGTACCTTAGGGCTACAAGAGATATGTTCATAATGTATGGAGGAAATCCGAAGCGAACTGCTCGTTAGTGTTACTGCGATGCATCCTGGAAGTGTGACAAAGATGATACGAAGTCTCAGACGGGTTACATATTTGTCATCAATGGAGGTGCTGTGGATTGGAAGAGTAAGAAAGCACAACACTTGCAATGTCCGCTATGAAAGTGAGTACATAGCGGCCCGAGGCGCCATGGAAGCCGCTGTTTGGATAAGGAAGTTTGTTTCGGGGCTTGGTGTTATGCCGTCGATTGAACATCCTATTAAATTATATTGTGACAATTCACCGCAATTACTTTTGCTCATGAACCCGAGTCATGAAGGGCACCGACACTATCCTAGACAATATCACTATGTTCGAGAGCAAGTCGAGATAGGTGAAATTGAGTTACTCAAAGTTCACAAAGATGATAACCTAGCGCATCCGTTAACGAAGGCCTTACCGGTGAAAAGCTTAATCATTTGTCCGATAAGTTTGGACTTCGCTTAGCTAGTAGTTTCATGCCCATCCGTGACTAAGTATTTTAGATAAAAGGATATTGTAAACATTATTATTGAAATGAAATAAAGTATTTTTGTTATGTTTATTATTCATTTATTATGATGTTGTCCTATATTTGCATGTTTAAATCCTTGAATAACTTAAGTTATTCTAAATAGTCCGTTGTCAATCAATAACATGGGAATGATAATGAATTAAGACAAATCGAGTATTAGTTAGAATATACTTGAAAGTATATTGATGCGTAGCATGACTAATTTCAGATGATATTCAATGAATTGAATATAGGACTTATCCCACTCACATGATGATACTTTATGGATCTTTGTCATTAAGTATATCATGGATATTTATCCTCTGACTTGAGATACAAGAGATATGTCATGGATGTAGTGCATTTTTGTGAAGTAATCTAACGCTACACGAATCGGTAGTTATAAGGGTTGTTTTCAGAAGTGTTGCTAAATTTATGAATCCTGCTTGTAGTCAAAATGGGATTTGTTTCCTTCAAATTCATTTTGAAGTTTAATACTACTGGGCCCCTCGTAGGATTGTTAAGATGTTTGTATGGCCATACCCAAGGTCTTCTGTTTAGAAGAATTGGTAATCTTAATAAATCATAAAGCGAGAAACATAATAGTTAATTAAGAAATGAGTAAGATCCATATTCTTATTAACATGGTGTTAGAAACAAAAGGATGAATATGATGATGAATCATCAAACTTGGTTTTTCTCCAGAAGACCATACACGAGTTGTACCGGGGCATTGGCGTGTTGCTAGACGCTAACCAATGTCATTTCACGTTTTGTAAACATATCCAAGTGGGAGCCGTTGGAAATGTATATATTTACAAACATGTGAATGTCCGGATTCGAACTCGTGACCACGGGATTGCACACATTAGCTAATGAGAATTAAAGTTAATAATTAATGTTTATGTTTACGATTAATTATTACACATTAAGTCCGTTAACGATCGTTAAGTATTTAACGGAAAAATGACTAACGACCGTTAAATGGAAAAGAGAAGGACTAGAATTGGAAACTTGGAAAAGTTAAGGAATGGGCTTTGGGCTTTCATGGTGGCCGGCCATGGGGTCTCTCCAAGGGCCTAGTTCCCCTAACTTGTCCTCTAAGTTTTTCCTACTAGTATATAAGGAGGGATAGGGTCTAGGGTTTCATTCATATCTTTGTGCATTGAATTAACCCTAGATCTCCTTTCCTCTCTTTGTCCTTAATCCGCCGAAAGCACCCCAAGTAAGGGAGTTCGGTTTCGTTTTGCTTAAACGAGGACTTGTGTTAGATCTAGCAATCGCTGATTCGCTTGGTTAATTGTGTATACAAGAACGTGGTTGTAAGACATTATTCTTACACCAATAAGTACTTCTTTGTTGTGCTTTGCTCGAGGGGGTTTTGCTTTTGCTCGAGGGATTTGATATTCGCAAAGAGGTACGTTACGCATACTTTCGCTTAATTAATTTATTTGTTATGATCTTAAGTCTTCCACTGGTACTTTGATGTTTACTTGTTTATTGTATGTTATATATTTTATAAACTCAATAGCTTATGTCCCGAAATAAGCTGAGAATAGTCAAACGTGTAGTGATCGAGAGATTTGAACGGAAAAAGGGATTTGAATTATTATAACTACATAAATAGCCTATAATTACAAAGGCTTAAATGCAAATTAAAGGAAATTAAAAAGATAAAAATATTAAATAAACGCTATCACTATTTTTAAAATTGATGAACGTTTAAAACTTAAAACGTATGTTTAAATAAAATTACGAACGCATAAAATAAAAAAGTGAGATCTAAGAAATAAAAGACCTAAAAATATGAAAATGACATTTTACAAACCTAATGATAAAATAAAATTTATAGAAAAAGAAAATTATTTTTATAAGTATTAAATTAATTATTATTAATTAAAACTAATTTTAACTATTTAATATTAGCCTAAAATACAAGAAAATATGAAATAAAGCTAGAAAAATAAAATTATGACTTGGAAAAATCTAAAATAACTAAAGAGAATTTTTAAAACTATTTTTATATTTTTCTGATTATTTTTGTATTTTCTAGGAATTAAAAACTATTTAAAACTACTTAAATTACTTAAAATACAAATTTAACTAAGAAAAATCTGGAAAAATATTTTTTTGGCTTTTTATATTTATCTTAACTTAAGAAAAATGAAAAATTATTTTTTGAAACTTTTCTGAATTATTTGTATTAAATGCTAATTAAAAAGTGCTAAAAAGTAATTAAAATGCGTAAAAATAGCAAACCTGACTTGGAAAAATCTGAAAAATTCAAGATAAGCCTAAAATAATATAATGGATCTAGGAAAAATATAAAAACAAGTGCTTGTGTGAAGGAAAATGAAACTGCAACTACAAGTGCTTATGAATAAGCACTTTAAATAAGCCAAAAGCTACAAACAAGCATCAAACTGAAACAGAAGCTATAATATACTAAATTTACCAAAATGCAACAAGAAACAACTATCCTATACCTCTGAATTACTCACTACCATGATTTGATGATAAGAGCTTAAGTGTGCAAAAAAGATTGGGGTGCCAAGTTTAAGCTAAGAAATAAGCCACCTAATAAGCTGAGACATGAAACCAAGACTGGGAACCTAAACTAGGCCTGGCTAAGAACCTCTAAACCAAAGAACAGACCTTGATGATCTCAAATGAGCTTGGTGGTGTTTTGACAAGTGCGGTGCACTCAAGTATGCTGAGTCAATGCACAGGGCATTTGTGCCCATTTTGTCAAGCATTTTTGAGGTTTGTAAAAAATTACTAAAAATCTACTAAAATCATAATAAGAATCTAGATCAGTTGAACTTATAAAACCCTAAGTTTCACTTGAAATGACCCAAGAATGAATCAATAAAAATTCATCTTAGTTTGGCTCAAAACTGGTTTTGTGCAATTTTGACTTTTGAAGCAGACATGAATTGTTGACTTAAATGAAATTTGATTCAAAATGGTGGACTGAGATTGATGTAAATTGATGAAATAAAGCTAATGCAATCTAACTCTATGTATTTTGAACACAAAATAAGCTTTTGATTTGGCAAAATCACAACAGTTAAGAAAGTTAAGACATGCTTAATGAGAATTTTGACTTTGGTTGTTTGCAAGTGCGCTTAACCGACTCAAATGAGTATATTAGAGCCTAAGAAACCCGAAACAACAATTCCTAACCATCGTGATAACCCTCAAACACACGTCTGCACAATCCAAACACTCCTATATATAACCTATGCAATTTTAACTAAACAAACTACTAATTCAACTTGCACAGACACTCAAACTAAATCTAACTAGCTTAATAACAACTTAATCAATGAACAAAAACTATTCCTAACCACAAATACAGTTTATGCAACAAACTTGAAAATGGACTTACAATTTGTCCCAGCCACAATGGCTTGCCAAACAGTTCAAGAAACACTATCCTAACTCTATCATAAACCCAAATTCACACTGAATCAACCCAAAGCGACTTCCATTCCTGTTTAACTAAATTTGCCTCACTGTTTGACTTTCGTTGACCATTTCACCAATTTGTTTGAAATTTAATTGTAAGCTCATCAAAAGCTATGAGAAGCTTCAATAAACTTGCTTGGGCTCAGAAATAAGCTACTAACAGATTGTTCATAAGAATTTGAAACTGAAAATTGCAACAGTGAACAATAAACTTGGAACTTAAATAAAAACTTGGATTGATGCTTAACAACACATTACAATGATAATTTAACTTAAATGTGATACAAAGAAACTGAAATTACAACATTTTGACTTAAACTAAAACTTTTATTTAAAAAACGACATAAAGGAAAAATTTAAAACTAACTACTTGCCCTTTCTTCTCTCTTCATCCTCTTTTATACACCAACTCTGCACCTTTTCTCTCTCTGAGCTAATCCCACATGGTTTTTGGTCCATTGGATGAGTCAAGATGATTTTGGCCATTGATTGCATTTTGGCGGGAAAAAGTGTATATACCAGTTGGAGGTTGAGTGAGGGGGGGAAAAGGTGCATTAAATGCATTTTGTAGTGTTGTTGAGGATGAGGGGACATGGAGGAGTAAAGGTGAGGAGGGGGGATGGGTGTTGCAGGGCTAGATGTTGGGGAAGACAGAAAAAGGCCAGTAGGGTGTTTTATATTGAAGGGGGTCAAATTGGAAGGCAGGTCCAAATGGCTTATATGGCGTGGGGTCAATGGTTGATGGCGGTGGTCAAAAGGGTTTTGATAGGGCCAAGGGTTATTAATAACAAGGACCTCTTTTGTAATTTTTGAAAATCAAGGGACCTAGGCTGCCAATTCTGCAAAGTTGTTCCAAGGGACTAAAAGTGACAAGCTCCAATAGTACAAGGACCAAACTTGACATTTTCAAATTTCCAAGGGCCATTTTGCCAATTTTAAACTGGAGGACCAAACTTGTAATTTCTCAAAACTTTTGACATTTTTCACCAAAGGACTAATTATGACAAGTAATGATTTTAAAAGGACCTTTGGTGACTTTTCTTTTGAAATTAAGTGCTCAGGGACTATTTCTGACAACTTTTAAAACTTGGGACCTAAACCGCCAATTATGCAGATTTAGCTCATTTTTCATCCGATTTTAAACATTTTGCATCCAAATATATAAAATGCAATTTTGGAATATTTTCAGTATTTTGATGCATTTCTGAGCATTTTTAAACGTTTTGCAGTTCAGATTTGACAAAAAATGATGAGTATTTACACACTCATCAGACACATTTTAATTTAGAAGGCTAATAATGTAGATTGATAAATAGTTTAATCAAAAATGATAAAATGCTAATACTTAAAAGTTGAAAACTATTTAAGAAAAGCTTGTAATAATATCTAACAATCTTGACAAAAATGAAATTTACTTTCGTCGTTAACAAAACAAAGTAAAGATCATAAAATATAAATAACGTTTTTGGACGATATTTGTATTAACACCTCTTAAGACGATGATGATTCTTTTAAAATAAAGTAATCTAAAAGGAAAATATAAAGCAAGGTCAATTGAGTCAATTCGCTTGGCTAGGGATGAAATATGCAACATGAAGTTCTCGACATTAAATATATCAACTATGCTCACACTTTCGAAACGATAGTGATTGCACCTGTAATTTGACCAAACTACAAGGACGATTTTTGCAATTTACTCTATTTAAATATATCTAACAGTAACATGCTCTTTTATCTTACAAAACTATGCAAACAAACTTATTGATTGAAAGTGATAGAAAAATTGCCAACCTAGTCAATTTTTATACATAAACTAGAGGCTCAAACTCAATTAATAAATGAGCCTCAACTTAGACGCGTGTTTGTTTAAGCTCGATTTGTTTTGAGTTTTTTACCAATTCGAACTCGAGTTATTTTTATAAGGGTAATTGCATATATATCATTTCAAAGCCTCATAATTGCATATATACCTAACCAAAACTCATAATTGCATATATATCTTTTAAAAGCCTTAAAATTGTCACATATATCCAAATGATTATCTTAAATATATTTAATAGAAAAAAAAATGTTTAATAATTATAATTGATACATAAAATGACGATTATACCTTTATTCTTATTATTTTAATTTTTTACAAGTACAAAATATCCTTTTATTGGTTTGAATTCTATTATATTATTTGATATATATATATATATATATATATATATATATATGTATGTATGTATGTATGTATATATATATATATGGGCGTTCTCTATATATTAGATGCAAGACTTTTACAAGACTCATTTAGACCAATAATAATTTAGTATTATTAAATCTTTTCATTTAAATTAAAAGGGCATAATAGTAAAACATATTTTCATTTTCTTATGAATTATTTAAATAAAAAACGTTTTTTAAATCACTTTAATTTATGACTTAAAAATTAATTTATTTTTTAGTTTTATATTTTTCTTTTCAACATACATGTTTTTAAAAAAAGTTAGTTGCATATATGTTTTTTTAAATATGAATTGATGTATTTATAATGAACAATTGTTTAAACTTCTAATGTGTCTTGTTAAAAAAATATAATTGCACATATGTTTATATCGTATAATTCTTTAAAATCCAAAATTTAGAACCAAGAGCATAAATAATATGCATAAATTAAAGATCATATGAAATACAATTTATATACAAATGTCTAAAGAAAAAAAGGTTAAATTCATTGATTATACATGTGTGCACTAATGAAATTTAACACAATTGGACTTGGGGGTTTCCGTAAAGGAGTACATGTTTTCTCCTCATTAAACACTCTCATGATTTTTGTATGTGCGTGTATTTGCGTTCATCAATGCACTTGTATCTCATTCTATACTTGTGTCTTTACATCTTTACCAAGATCAACTTCTCTTTAACATGCACTCTTTAAATTGGTCATGGTCCTCAAATCTATATCAAACATGTTTAATACCTGAAATTACAAACAATTATTAATTTGTTTTTATCTAAACAACTAGCAAACACATATGCATAAGTTAAAACATATGTGCAAACTTCCTTCTTTAAATTTATATCAACCTTAAAACATATATGCACACCCACTTTCATTTATGTTATACCAGCTATAAAACACTATGCACCATTTGCTCATAACAAATTATGCAAACCTTTTTTTAACATTACAACTAACATAACATATATACACATTCTTTGCATTAGGTAAAAATAAATTAAATGTAACTACCGTAACACATATGCACACTTATTAAAGATCATGAAAGCTATTACAATCAAATTGTTTTGAAAAACTAGCAATACAGTAAGCAATTATGGATTAGGTGATACCAATCTTTAATAACAAAAGACCAACATAAAATACTTATCCTACGAGATGTTACTTTCTTTTTTTATTGGAAATGCACGAAATATTACTTTCTCACCTGTATCTCATAATCTAATAGACAACTTTAACTAAGTAAAGCATGCAATAAAATGAAACGTTAAGTTGACACTACACCAACTTGTGATTACAAGGAAAACAGACGTTGTCCGCTAATACTAACATCAAAATACATTATCCAAAGCTCAAAGAGCTATTTTCACCCTTAACATAAATTCTTCTATAAAAAAACAAGATCCAGGTAAATTTATAATATACCACACAAAAGCAAATCAAGTCATTCATATGTTAAAGTAATATATTAATATGAACCTAACATTTATAGTGTCAATATGCAGTTTATTGATTATAACAGTTACACCAATTTTTTTGCCACCGAGATCCTGGTCATACGATATCCTGGTCGTAGAAGCATATGCTCATATATTTTCAAGTAAACATGTTGAAAGTTTACATGTTCACATTATTCTAGAATGTAAATATTAATATAAAAACATATATTATTATATATACTATAGGGCAGGACATACGTCCTTTGCATGACACGTGTCCCAAGATTAAATGCCAACTTTCGCAGGCAAAAATAAAATTTTTTAGTCAAGCAGCAGTTTCTAACAAAAATAGTCCCTAAAGTTTAAGTGTCGCCGCAGTAAGTCCTTTATAGCAATTTGGCAAAATAATCCCTATCCAAATTCACGCCTACAAAGCAAGGCCAGATCGCTACGTTTCATCACTCGTTTTAGACTATAAATACAAGAAATTATATTATATTGCATAATATTTGATGTACTCTTAGTTACTTCTTCATGTTTTAACTTATAGAGGGTCATATTTTACACATTTTGATGATAATATAATGCATTACAAGATTGCGATACAAACTATAATGCACAAATTATGGTGCATGCATCAAAAGATGTGATGTGAATATCAATTTTCTTAACTTATAGTCTAAACCAGATCCATATTTTCATGCCTCATTGATTCGTTGTTGTGAGTGTGAAAATAAACACAATATCAATATATCAAATTAAACGTAAAGATTCGACAAATCAACCTTTTAGGAAAAGGGTTAACGTGCCAAATCTCACGTATGTGATAAAAGTGATACCGGGAAAGTGATTTCCCCGGGTCGTGTCCCAACGAGGTGTGAAATTGACGGTGTCGTTGAGTTTCGTGATTAGGACTTGAATTGGTTTAACGAATTTTGGATTTTTGATTACGCTAATCTACAAAATAAAGAGCGGGAATAAAAATAAAGCATGTAAAACAATGTAAACACTAAATAAACTACTACTAAGCCTAAGAAACAATAAAACGAAGCTAAATTACATCCTAGGGTGCTAAAATGCAAAAACGCGAAAAATCGTGAACGCACCGAGCCTCCGAAAGTGAAAAACATGCAATTTAAGTCCTACGAGTGTAAAAACAATTTTTCTACGTTCTAAATGACTAAAAATAATTTTAGAAAAAAGCCGGGTAGTTTTTTGACTTTTAAATTATTTATTACGAATTAAAAACGGTTTTAATCTAATTAAATGATAAAAAATACTAAACTATTTTGTAAAAATCTGAAAATTTTATGAAAACTACTTTGAATACTACTGGATTTAAGAAAAATTAAAAACTTGCCTATTGCTTTTTGAAATCAAAGAACTAAAGGTAAAAAATAAGCAATTAGGCTAAATCTGCTAATATTGTTTAAATAATTAACTAAGGGACACTAAAACAAAGGACTACTCTAGCACAGATGGTAAGGTGTTGGGTGTCTGGTGTTCTGAAGGTCAGCATGAGGTAGTGGGTTAAATTCCCACCTCCTCCCTTTCTCACTTATATTTTTTTTCTTTAGATTTTTTTTTGCAACTTGAAAATGAGATCAATGTGAAGAAATTTTGGGAAAACTTTTTCCTTGAAACCCAAAAATAAGCTGTATAAACACCTTATTAGCTGTTGTTTTTGGACAGCCACAAAACCAAACACCCCTTTGCCATTTATTGGCACAAAATAACATGAAAAGCTGTGCGAAAATATTAGATAAACAAATAGAGATAACAACTAAGCTATAATATTCACAAATAAGCTATAATTAATCTAAAAGCAATGACGAAAACAAGGAAAAACAGTTGGCTAGCAAATTACACTACGGAAATCCTAAACTAGAAAAAAAAACAATAAGCAATAAAAGAAAACTACTAATTAGCACTAAATAAGATAAGGGAAACAATAAAAGCACTAAAAAGTGGGACCACAAGTTGCTATATTGCTGTTGCTGTAACAGTTCACAAACAGCTCACTTTGGCTTCTTGAAGGCCAAAAATAAGCAATGAAATCAGCTCTAAAGTGAAAAGTAAGCTAACACTAATTAAGCCCTTACACCTAACTACTGATTTCTATCAAAATCTAATCCTAAACCTAGCTTCAAGTTACCTAAATCTAAGCTAAAAAGTGAAGGTTGCTGCTGTGGTGGACTGCGAGACTGAGACAGATTATAATTTTTTTTTTAACCAAACTAATTTTTATCTAATGAAAACTAACATCAACTTCAAAAAAATCGATTAACACTTGCATTAAACCATTTCAACTTCAAAAGTGGGTTAAAAACTTGGAATGTGGTCTAGAACAAAGCTGTTCCAAACACTCTTGTAAGGGTACAATAGAACCTTTTTTTTTTGAAGAAATTTGAGAGAAGGGAAGCTAAAAAGAATTCTTTGATATCATTTGTACAAGCTCAAACAGAACATGAACACTTAAGACACACTTAGAAACAATAAAAAGCGCATAAATTTAAGGAACTGAATTAAAAAATGAAAGTAACTTGCATTGAAATTTAAAATTACGAATTGTAAATATGAGGAAGATTAAAATGGACTAGAACATTAAATTTCTAGACAAGCTTTTTCAATTTGCCTAAAATTCCTATTTATACAAAAGTAAAAATGACTTTTGTCTTCTTCTTGTTTGCTGTGTTGTGTTTCTTGTGTGAGGGAAACAAGCTTGGACTTCCATTTGTGCTTTTTAGATCACCTCTGAACCTTTGGATTGCCTTGGAGAATAATCCCAATAAATCTCGAACTTTGGTTTGGTTTTTTTTGGCCTAAATAATCACATGGATTGCTGACTTGGATGTGGAAACTTGTGATATAGCTTTGGAGCTGGTGAAGATAGGTTGAGTGGAGTAGGAAAAGAAGTGTTGGGTGTGTTTCAGGTTATAGCTCGGCGGGAAAAAGGAATGAAGGAGGAAGCGTGTTTGACTGGGTTTTGGGAAAAGAGGAAGAGGGTTAAAAGGGAGGGAGTCATGTGGGTTTTATTTTGAGAAAAGGTTTAAAAAAGGGGATTGGATGGTTTTTGTAAAATGTTTTATTTGTATTTTTGACTTTTAAAAGTTTTTTTTTTTTTTTTTGAACTAAAAATTGGGTTTGAGAAAAATTTGAGATTTTACAAAAATGGGTTTTGGGTAAAATCGGGATTTATTTGGATTTTTGGGTTTAAAAGAGAATTTTGGTCATTTGGGTATTGGGGATGGGTAAAATGGTGATTTTGGTTTCGGGTTAGGTTTTAAGGTTTGTTTTCCCACTCTCACTCCAAAAACGCGTCCGGGTCTTCAATTGATCAACGATCGTAGAAGCTTTTTAGCACTTTTATGATTTTGGCTCGATTTTGCTCGTTTTCGCTCTGTTTTCAATCCTTTTGTACCTGCAAGACATAAAACACACTCCGAGGATATTTTTAACATATTTTGATCATATTTTGGTGTTTTTTGTCATTTTTGTGGTCTTAGGTGGGTAAAAACAATGAGTAAATATGCACTCATCAAATCCCCCCACACTAGGAAATTGCTAGTCCCTAGCAATCAATCATGTGAAGTAATGAAAAAATCAAGATTACCAAGACTACCCCGTTTCGACCTTTTTATTTGATGCGATAAATTTAAACTAGATTGAAAGTAAACAACATGCTTGATTCACAAAAAATGGTATCATGGAACGGGGATTCACACAAAATGGGTGTCTCCAGGGAATTTGAATCGTCATCCTCTTTTTCATACTCTCAAACTAAGTCTAAACTTATTGTGCAAACGTTTTGGTAAAATGCTAACACTACTTATACCAATAATCTATGTAAGTCGAGACTTAACTTTTTACTCCTACAATTTATACAATTTGAGTTCGTGTGCTCATTTTCAAAAGTTTGACCATTGAAACCGACCTTGTTATGGTTGTCATCCACTTAACTAAAATGTTAACTTCCCGGAAACTACGAAAGTCTAAGGATCGAAAGGGCCTCTTCCATTTAGCGGCTTCTTCTCGGCACATCCCAAACCAGTTGGCTTTAGGTGACCGGGCTTTTGACACCTCACGGAGAATAGTACCGGAATTATCGGGAATTCAATTCCAAAGATTTACAAGGCTACCGTTAAGTTAAGACTAGACCTAAATGGATAACAACCGAAGATAATTTAGAAGTTCGAGATTCAAAGGTGAGATCACTCCATGTAGCGACTTTCTTCTCAGCTTGTCCTTTTAAGGAGGCTAGGTTTTCACCCTCGAGAATAGTATCGGAGCTTTCGGAGACTTTGACTTCAAGAATTTCTAAATCACCGTCAAATTTTTAGACAACCTTGACGAATCCTAGTTCAACTTCCGATTTAAATTTAAAAAAAATCAAGTTTCGTACATTTATTCATAAGCAACTTAATACTTTTATTTGAGGACTCATTTTTTTTATTTTTCATTTTTTAATTTTTTTTTCACTTTTTAATTTTTTTTTTTCACTTTTTTTTTTTTTTTTTTTTTTGACTTTTTGACTTGCAATTTTACTTTTGCATCATTCAAGCACTTTTATGATACTTTCATTTTGCAATTTTATTCCGATTTTAAAAAAGTATGTTTTTCCAAAAATTTAAATAAAAAGTTGAACTTGGACTCTATATCAATTTTGCTTAAAAACTTTTTGTTGTAACAAGACGATTTGAATGTTCAAAAGTTTGACAACGAGCACGTATTTTAGATGAGTTAGTTAGCTTCTGGGAGAAAAAGCCATAGATTACTTATAAGCTCTAAAGAGAACCAACTACTCCACACTTAGCATTTTCATTTGCACAACTCGTAAAAACTTAGCCTAATTGTTAAGAGAGCAGCTAGATCAACACTCTAGCAGAGTCGGGATTCCATTTGTACTAACCTAATCAAGACTAAACTATCATTAACACCGAAGCATTAACACTTTATTTTCGTGCAAATATTTTTAAATTTGGGTCCAAACAGGGTACTAGGGACTAAAGGGTACAAATGTGACAAAATTCGAGAATTCCCCACATTTAGAACTGAATATTGCCTCAATATTCAAAGTCCCGTCAAGAGCTATACTATCGAACGGAAAAAGGTAATACCACTAACCAAGTGTGTGGAAGAAATCTTTCATTTAACACAAAAAGGATTCTTGAAAACATATCCCCAGATAAACATTAGCAAAATGATCGGATATTGGGCGGCTGGATTAAAAATAGGCGCATCAATCATCACTATCAAAGGGATACCTGAAAACATGAGCAAACACACAAGAAGCAAACACCGTGGAGGTTTCCCCCCACACTTAGTTGTTAGAAAGGAGAAAGAAGTCAGAAACATGGGTGGTCACCCATGAAATGCTATCGTTTTGTTAACCGAAGTCGCTAGCTTAACTCGACTCAATTCATTGGTCCATGGGGAGCAAGTGGAAGAGAAAATTCCATCGCACTTTCATTCAAGTGGTTTGATAAACATTGAATGTGTTGAAAGTTCCACTGATGAGATATAACCGCCAAGAGAGAGAGAAATGCCGGGATCAAAGATGGTATCTTCACTCCCGTAAGAGTAAAGATATGGAGAAGTAACGGGATGAGAAAGCAAAGCGTCAATGACGTGACAAAGGGTGGGATAGGTGGGCAAAAGATTAGTTTGAGGAACATTAACAGAATGTTCAGAAATCCTATCCACCATCAAGCAATGAAAACATCCGTGACGGGCTTAGAAGAGGTTCCATCATCCGGCGGTTTAGCAGTGACGAGTGGATGATGGACCTAAGCCATAATCGCACTTCAAAACCGAAGGTATCGAGTCATCCGGAGAAAGAAATATGTCGACCTCTTCCATAAGAGTGTCACTCGACAAATTATCAGAAGACCAATTGCATAGAAGATTTTCCACCAAGAAAAGTCGGCTTCAAAGTCGGCGAGCATCATCATCTCCCTATGGAGAATGATCAAAGAGAGCGAGTTCATCTACGAACTCCTCAAGAAGGTCTAACGTCGAAATGGGATTGCCACTATTCTTTTCTTCGGCTAAAGATGGAGATGTAACGAGGTTCTCCATGTAAGAGTCACTATCCTCATTCTGAATGTCAAATATGGAATTATCCGAAACTAAAGTGAATTCGTAATCAAAGTCAAACAGAGGATTAGTGAACGCCATAGCAAAAGGTTTCTGACACACCCAGAATATCTTCATCATTCGCTTCAAAATCGTCCATATCAAGATCATCGGATCAACATCTCTCACTCTTCCAAGCTCACGAGCTCGTAAGGTATCTCCTCAACATACTCGATGTCTCCACACGATAAAGATTCATCAAATGACGATAATCGCTTTGACTCCTGAGATCACCTCAATAGAAACTTTTGGGGTAGGAGAAGAATCATCATCGAGAGGCTCATCACACATATCACGGAGATAACCTCTGATTCACTGGGGTTGACAAGATTCTCAACACAAGACGGTTCCATTTCCTAATAGTGCTAAAATGCTCGTCCCCCATTAAAAGGTTATCCGAAAGTTCTATGGTGGATAGGCAAGATAAGGGCGGAGAGTGGACATGTGCGGTACTTTGTGGGCTTGAGGTATGCACCTTGTCCTTTATCATCTCCCAATCCTCCTCATCCTCGTCATCAAGACTCCGTAAGCCTCGTAAAAGGATACGCTGAGGAGCAGCTGCCTCGGCTAGAAATCTTTCGCTATGAAATGCTTGTTCCTCAAAAAGTTCTTCAAGGATTATACGAGGAAATTGATCAATGACGGAAGTTGTGGGTTGAATGTTGTCAAAACTGGAAGTGTTATAACAAGGATCAGGTCCATAGTAATTTTGATTCCACGATTGACATTGATAATCATCATGAGGACCCCCACACTTAGCACAATGAGGGTACTGAGGAGAGAAATTATGAAACGATGAATTACTGAAATGATGATAGTACAGTTGTGGTTCATATGAATTCTGTGGAGGGTAGTCGAAATTGTTTTGAGGATAATTGAAAGAGTTCGTTAAATCATATTTAATGAATTCTCTACAAATCGAACAACATCCATCAATAAGATAGTTTCCACACCACTGCATTACATACATTTGAAACAACGAAAACCTTTAACACGCCTCCACAACCGTAAGCAATACTCTTGATTGAACGAAGATATCTCGGCACGGAGTATAAATCGAGGGCTCAACAACATCACAAATGGTAGGTAAAACGGTATTTCCGGTTGAAATTGACAAATTCATTTAAGCAATTTTGAATTATGTTCATGAAATCGTCCGAAAAAGGTTTTGAAGATTCCGGAGGTGGGACAAGTGGTGTGCTCTCAGAGCTAGCAGTTTCCACCACTTCCGCTTTTGGTCTCCTTCTTGCTCTTTCTTAACCTTAACCATAAATCGCGAAAGATTTGGTTCAAATCTAGACGGTTTAGGCTCGTAAACAATAGAACAAATCTCGGGTTGTGGGGGGTGGTCGGAAAAACTTGGAGAATCATCGAGATAGTTTTTATCGGATAATTCGCACCAATAGCAATATTTGCTTGCACCAACCCTTCCACACCGCTTACATAAACAATCGTGATTTTGACAATAAAGTCGATCCTCTTCCATAATGACGTGAATGGAAATAACGACGATAATCGATCGCCGCCATAAGAATTAAACATGTAGAGGGTTAAAGAAATAGAATCAAATGGTCTACAGATACTTAAGGATAGAATTAAACGGCAAAAGAGGGTAAGAGAAATAGAATTATACGGATAAGAGGAACGAGAAGATTATTTTTGGGGTTTTGAAAACGAGTGCACATGCACTTTCAAAAACAACACTTTCAATTAAAACAAGACCAGGCAAAAACACAAGGAACTTAAAACTAATAATCAACAATGCTATTTATTTCAAGCAAAATCTTTTTGTATTTTTATCTTTTACATATATACAAAGAAAAGAAAAATATTTTTGTATTTTTGGATTTTACAAAAAAGCAATAACTTCACGAGGAAAGATCTTTAAGTCACTAATCTCAAAAATCACGATATTGTCGCAACACACTCATCACAAATGCGCCAAAATTTGATTCGTTGTTGTGAGTGTGAAAATAAAACAGTGATCAATATATCAAATTAAACGTAAAGATTCGACAAATCAACCTTTTAGGAAAAGGGTTAACGTGCCAAATCTCATGATGTGATAAAGTGATACCGAAAGTGATTTCCCGTCGTGGTCCCAACGAGGTGTGAAATTGACGGTGTCGTTGAGTTTCGTGATTAGGACTTGAATTGGTTAAACGAATTTTGAATTTTGACTATGCTAATCTACAAATTAAAGGAAGGGAATGAAAAATAAAGCATGTAAAACAATGTAAACACTAAATAAACTACTACTAAGCCTAAGAAACAATAAAACGAAGCTAAATTACATCCTAGGGTGCTAAAATGCAAAAACGCGAAAAACCGGGAACGCACCGAGCCTCCGAAAGTGAAAAATATGCAATTTAAGTCCTACGAGTGTAAAAAAAATTTTCCTACATTCTAAATGACTAAAAATAATTTTAGAAAAAAGCCGGGTATTTTTTTAACTTTTAAATTATTTATTACGAATTAAAAACGGTTTTAATCTATTTAAATGATAAAAAAATACTAAACTATTTTGGAAAAATCTGAAAATTTTATGAAAACTACTTTGAATACTACTGGATTTAAGAAAAATAAAAAACTTTCCTATTGCTTTTTGAAATCAGCAATTAAAAGGGAAAATAAGCAATTAGGCTAAATCTGCTAATAGTGTTTAAATAATTAACTAAGGGAAACTAAAACAAAGGACTACTCTAGCACAGATGGTAAGGTGTTGGGTGTCTGGTGTTCTGAAGGTCAGCAGGAGGTAGTGGGTTCAATTCCCACCTCCTCCCTTTCTCACTTATATATATATATATATATATATATATATATATATATATATATATATATATATATATATATATATATATATATATATATATATATATATATATATATATATATATATATATATATATATATATATATATATATATATATAGAGTGGATCCAATAAGTAAATTAAAATAAGAAGTGGTAGAAGTGACCAAAACCACGGATTTAAGATGCAACGACTTGCATTAGATGCATTTCTATTCATATAGATGCAACATCTTGAGTTTCAAAAGTTAATTTGATGTATAGATGGTGACAATTGATTTTCATGATTCGCAGTGGGAGAACAAAAACAAGAGAAATCATGAAATGCATCTACTATATGTATATGCATCCGACAGCTAGAAAACACACTATGGTGTGTTATAATGCATCTAAGATTATAGGGATGCATCTAATTTAAGTCGGTGCATCTCGGATTTGCGGTTATAGTTCTTCTTATTCCTTCTTATTTTAAGTAATCTTCTTATTTGATCCTAACTCTATATATATATATATATATATTTATTTATTTATTTATTTTTTTTGCAACTTGAAAATGAGATCAAAGTGAAGAAATTTTGCGAAAACTTTTTCCTTGAAACCCAAAAGTAAGTCAGATAAACACCTTATTAGTCACTGCTTGGACAAATTACAAAACCAAACACCCCTTTGCCATTTATTGGCATAAAATAACATGAAAAGCTGTGCGAAAATATTAGATAAACAAATAGAGATAACAACTAAGCTATAATATTCACAAATAAGCTACAACTAATCTAAAAGCAATGACGAAAACAAGGAAAAACAGTTGGCTAGCAAATTACACTACGGAAATCCTAAACTAGAAAAAAAAAAGAGAACAATAAGCAATAAAAGAAAACTACTAATTAACACTAAATAAGATAAGGGAAACAATAAAAGCACTAAAAAGTGGGACTACAAGTTGCTATATTGCTGTTGCTGTAACAGTTCACAAACAGCTCACTTTGGCTTCTTGAAGGCCAAAAATAAGCAATGAAATCAGCTCTAAAGTGAAAAGTAAGCTAACACTAATTAAGCCCTTACACCTAACTACTGATTTCTATCAAAATCTAATCCTAAACCTAGCTTCAAGTTACCTAAATCTAAGCTAAAAAGTGAAGGTTGCTGCTGTGGTGGACTGCACAGACTGAGACAGATTATAATTTTTTTTTTAACCAAACTAATTTTTATCTAATGAAAACTAACATCAACTTCAAAAAAATCGATTAACACTTGCATTAAACCATTTCAACTTCAAAAGTGGGTTAAAAACTTGGAATGTGGTCTAGAACAAAGCTGTTCCAAACACTCTTGCAAGGGTACAATATAACCTTTTTTTTTTTTGAAGAAATTTGAGACAAGGGAAGCTAAAAAGAATTCTTTGATATCATTTGTACAAGCTCAAACAGAACATGAACACTTAAGACACACTTAGAAACAATAAAAACTGCATAAATTTAAGGGGAACTGGAATTAAAAAAATGAAAGTAACTTGCATTGAAATTTAAAATTACCGGAATTGTAAATATGACAGGAAGATTAAAATGGACTAGAACATTAAATTTCTAGACAAGCTTTTTCAATTTGCCTAAAATTCCTATTTATACAAAAGTAAAAATGACTTTTTTCTTCTTCTTGTTTGCTGTGTTGTGTTTCTTTTGTGACGGAAACAAGCTTGGACTTCCATTTGTGCTTTTTAGATCACCTCTGAACCTTTGGATTGCCTTGGAGAATAATCCCAATAAATCTCAGCCTTTGGTTTGGTTTTTGGCGCCTAAATAATCACATGGATTGCTGACTTGGATGTGGAAACTTGTGATATAGCTTTGAAGCTGGTGAAGATAGGTTGAGTGGAGCAGGAAAAGAAGTGTTGGATGGGTTTCAGGTTATAGCTCGGCGGGAAAAAGGGATGAAGGAGGAAGCGTGTTTGAGTGGGTTTTGGGAAAAGAGGAAGAGGGTTAAAAGGGGGGAGTCATGTGGGTTTTATTTTGAGAAAAGGTTTAAAAAAGGGGATTGGATGGTTTTTGTAAAATGTTTTATTTGTATTTTTGACTTTTAAAAGTTTTTTGAACTAAAAATGGGTTTGAGAAAATTTGAGATTTTACAAAATGGGTTTTCGTAAAATCGGGATTTATTTGGATTTTTGGGTTTAAAAGGGAATTTTGGTCATTTGGGAATTGGGGATGGGTAAAATGGTGATTTTGCTTGTAAGTTAGGTTTTAAGGTTTGTTTTCACTCTCACTCAAAAACGCGTCCCGGTCTTCAATTGATCAACGATCAGAAAATCTCATCCCTAAGACCGCTTTTCAAAGACTTTTATGATTTTGGCTCGATTTGCTCGCTTTCGCCTGCTTTTCAATCCTTTTGTACCTGCAAGACATAAAACACACTCCGAGGATATTTTTAACATATTTTGATCATATTTGGGTGTTTTTGGTCATTTTTGTGGTCTTAAGTGGGTAAAAACGATAAGTAAATATGCACTCATCACTCATGTTGTCTATTCCATTTGTATCTCTTCTCAGTTGAATGCGTGTCAATCACATGCCTAACAAAATGTATTTTTAAACAACTGGTATAACTTTCTTCCATCTTACAATCTCTAAAACACGTATGTTATCTAATATTTGTAGTTACAAAAGATAAAATACCTTCTTAACTAAGAGTACATCAAACTTTATGCAATATAATTTTTTTTTGTAATATTCAAATATAACAAAAGCTTCAACTTTTTAAAGGTAGTAGTTAGAAAAAGACAAATTTTTGTAACTACAAATGTAACAAAAATTTGTAACAAAAGCATATGGTAAAATGTTGTAAAAAATTTGTATAAATTCCATATGGTATCAAAAGGCTTTTGTTATCTACAAATGTAACAAAAGCATTGGAAAAAGGTAACAACTTCTTGAAAAAGAAATCCTCGTAAAAAAAACATATGCATATAACTTTAAGCATTGGAATACCTTTAGGGTGGTGGCAACCATGCCTAACAAAAATTTTCATGCCTAATCACCCACCAATAATATCCTTCCAACTCATCTCATACATATCTCATACCTAACAATAAATTTTTAGTGGCAACCATGCGTGACTCATTTTTTTTTTTTTTTAATAAAAATACAAAATATTTTTACCCACCTTCCTCCCTCCCTCCTTCCTCCCCACCTCATATCAACAGCGTTTTTTCCCCCTTCATTTACAAAACCACTTTCATTTTAAACCCAAATTTCACACACACTAAACACACAACTATTCAACCATGACAACACAAAACGGTGAAGATAAACTTATAGCAGTAGCACGTCACATAGCACAACTCTTCCACGCGTATCACCCACATCAACTTCCATGTTCAAAGATTTGAGCATCCAGTAACGAGGCTTCCCACTATTCTTCGCCCTTCGTTCCTCATAACTCTTTTTAACCAAAATGACATCCTGAATCTGAAGACCGTTATTCTTAAGTTCTTAACAATGAACGTGCTATTATTTTTCCCTAAATCAGATGCACGAGCCACCTCAACATGAGCCATGACGTACTTTGACCCACCAAAATAAAGGCTCCAACGGATACATTTTTGGTTCCAACGTTCGAATAAACTTCATACCAAATCGGGGTCTTTTGCCGATTTGGTGTTCCTTCCTTCCATGCCGATTCAAACCGAAAAGGAGGCACTACTCACCCCGAGAGGTATGGAGCATGCCGAATGGCATACCGACTCCACTGCCAGTACCCTTAGAAAGTTAATTCTTTAAGCATTGAAAAAGTGATCCTCGTAACTAAACATATCCTCATGACTAAACAAATTTGTACCCCGTACAAATTTAAGGTTGATATAAAAGATACAATTTTTTGTTTAGTTATTTAATGACAGTTGGATACAAACAGGGGTGTTATCGGGTCGGGTTAACGAGGTTGTCGGGTTTATCGGGTCGGGTTGAGTCGGGTTTTGAGTTTTAAAAAAGTGACCCGCAACCCGACCCGATAAGAAATCGGGTTATCGGGTTCGGGTGTTTATCGGGTCGGGTTAAGTCGGGTCGGGTGATTCGGGTTGTCAAGTTATAAGATCAATTCAACTCTACACAAATAAACCAATAGACAGACAACTTATATAGTTTTTGAACCAAATATCATAGTATATTTGGAACAGCTTATATAGTTTTGTCATATGCAAATGAAAAGCTAAGCTATCTACTGCAGTATATCTTGAAGGTAATGAGGGTGCCTAGTATGTAAGTCTTCATGTCATCAATATAATTCAGATACTTCTTCTCATTAAAAAACTTATTACCATTGTTCTCAACTAAATATAGGTACCCGAAAGCATAATCTCAGTCTTTTATGTGAGTGTGTAAAATAAGTACTAAACCTTGTTTAATATTAATTGTTGAAAGATGGTGAAATTTTCATCTTTATAAAGTTAATACGTTACAATTACATGCATGTACAAAGCATAATATCAGAGCGTGATTTAGCAAGGAAGAGTTGTTTTTATAAACTTAAAAAAATAAATAAGTAGCATTTTTCGGGTCTTGTCGGGTTGACCCGATAACCCGATAAGAAAAATATGTCAACCCTAACCCGACAACAATATCGGGTTATTGGGTTCGGGTCAAACAAACCCGATTAATTTTATTAACCCGATTAACCCGACCCGATAAGACCTTATCGGGTTCGGGTCAACCCGACCTTACTGACACCCCTAGATACAAATGTAACAAAAGCATTGAAAAAAGGTAACAAAAGCATATGTTATCTACAATACAAAGGTACAAAAGCATATGGTAAAGCATATGGTGATTTCTACAATACAATTTTTTTTTCTTCTAAAACACGTATGTTATTTAATATACACGTATGGTATAACTTTATAAAGGCATTACCATATGCTTTTGTTACCTTTTTCCAATGCAAAGGCTTCAACTTCTTGATTTATTGAGTAATTTGTTTTGAGCAAACTTGCTGTTGTGTGTTTAAAGAACCAGTTTCTGACAAACTACTCCTCTTGAATAAATAGTGAGCTGGGAGATATTGACATCCAATAACGTTTCGGGCTAGTGGTACATGTGGTGGCGGAGAAACATTTCTGGCTCTTGAAAGAGGTGGGGGGTGGGGCGTAAAAAGGACCTCACCATTAACAGAACGGATCACAGGCGACAATGGTCATACATACTGCCGACAAGATACAGACGGCCAAAGATGGAAGATATATGACGGCGGCGACTAACTTTAGAACTAGGGTTATGTTTGATTGATAGAGGAGAGATATGTGAGTGTGAAAGTGAAAAAGAGATATGTTGATTTATTTTTGGTTATTCTGAATATCCCCTTCAATTTAGGGACGGTTTTGAAATAGATTAATATGGAATCCCAATAATACCCTTTGAGCTTTTTGTTTAATTGAAAAAGAGATCCTTATCTTTTATTTAATTGCAATTTTGGCACTTTTAATCTTAACCTTTAATCAAACTCATTTAATGGCTCAGATTGATTTTTAAGAAGATCAGAAAGATCAGATCTAATAAGATCGCAGATAATATATATATATATATATATATATATATATACGTATATATATATATACGTATATATATATATATACAGATCAAATAGAAGATTACTTAAAATAAGAATGATAATAAGAACTATAACCGCAACCGTAGACGACTTAATTTAAATTAGACGCGATCCCTATAATCTTTATGCATTATAACGCACTATAATGTGCTTTCTAGCTTTTAATCGATGCATATATGTATGTTAGATGATTTTACGATTTCTCTGTTACTCAAGACGCATTCAAATCATGAAAATCAATTTGCACCATCTAAACATCAAATTAACTAAACTCAAGATGCTTGATCTATATGAATAAAATGATCTAATGCAGTCGCCAGATCTCAAATATGCTTTGGCCACTTACCACTTTTTATTTTAATTACTTATCATCAATCCTTACTATATATATATATATATATATATATATATATATATATATATATATATAAATATATATATATATAAAGCTTTAAATGGATATATATGCAAATTGTTAATACATAAGCGGCTTGATTTGTATCCACCAGGCCACACAATATCCGATTCCGTAAAATAGAGTAAAAGTATGTTTTTTTCCGAAAGAAATTTCACAAAATAAAGACAAGAATCATTATTACCCCAAAAATAAAATAAATAAAAAAATGGCCGACCAAAGTAGACAATCAAACAACGTTCCATTAAACAACCCCCACCAACACAAACACAATAACACTTCCATTAACTACAGATCTTACCAAAACCAATCCACTGTTTAATACTAAATGACTTAATAAGTTAAAAAAAAAAAAAATGCAACAAAAACCATTTTCCATCTTGTTATTAACATTTGTTTCAATTTGGTTATTTAAAAAACAACAACACTGCTGCTGTTATGCAAGTGTTTTCAGTTTAAAGATGCACCACCGTTTTTCTGACCCAGTTAAACATGTTTTAAATAAACTTAGTAGTGTACCCACCAAAGGGAGTGTTGAGTTTTATACACAGCTGGCTGATAACGACAAGATGTTCCGTGGTCGAGGTGTTTCGGATTCGGATGAAAGGCTGACTTTTAGTGATGGGAATTCGAGTTTGCGTATCAAGTCATTGGGATAGTATGTGCTTTTTCTTTTCCTTTCTTAATTTCTTTCTGTTAATTAGGGTTGTTTGGTATTGGGTGTTTGTTGGAAATTATCTAGGATTTGTATGTTTTATACAAGTCCCCGTAGCTGTTAGTCGTTGTTGCCAGTTGTAACAATGAGCCTTCAAACTAAACGCAGGCGAAATCAGAATTGTCTATGTATCTAAAATAATAGTGGGAAGTATTTTCGTAAAAGATGTCATACCTCAATCCTTGTTGTATATAAATGATAGTTCATTTAACTCTTTTTTTGCGCGATATCTTTAAATCGAGGGTCTATTGCATCTTTGTTTTTATTCATATTTGTAATCTTTATAGTTTTATTGAACATAGATTTAGGGGTCCTAAAAAATCGAGGCCCTGGGTGGTCGCCCACCCTAGAGGACTGCCCTGATTAGGAGCGTAAGAGTGTTTACAGTAAATTTTTAAAAGCTGAAAGTATCGTAAGGGTGAGGTTATCACTATTCACCCGGTGAGGGCGAGCCTTTTTTACTCAGATGTACGTGGCCTAATCAAGTTATCCCCGTGACTGTTTCCAATCCTTTACGTGTCCACCTCCGGTGTGTACCTAGTGAGGTTTGAACCCTAGACCTCTTGAGAGGAGTTTAGTTTCCTTACCACCAGACCATTTGGTGGTGGTTAGAATTCAAATGCTAAAAGTATACAATCTTTGAAGCTAAACGCTCTAAAACGCTCATTGCCAGACACAACATTTGCGTGATTTGAAGAAAATGATTATATAAGGATTTTTATGTGAACTGACCCGGTAAATAGTCGTATAATTAACACTAGTTATTAAAAGCTGATTATTTGACCTGATAATCAGAACTAGTTTAACTATACCAGACGCTACTAGAAACTGATAATTGCTTTTAAACTCACTACTGAACACCCTTTGTGCGATTTTGTTAAGTAAGCAGCACTGTGTAAAAGATAGATAGTGTATGGAATGTGTGTAAGTTTTGATTGTATAAAATTTTCGTTATTGAATTAGACTTGAGCACCTGAACTAGGTACAAAGTTGTCTATCATGTTTGTTTTGTCTTGTTTTTCGTCTTCGTTATTATTAGCTATAGTTGTGTTAATTTCTTGTTGTGGTGACCAATAAAAACAAAATGAGTCCTAGATGATAATATGATCAGATCAGTTCTGTTGTAGCTGCCGCTCCTAATCTGATTATGTGACCCTATTGTTAGAAACAGCTTCACTATACCAAACAATGGAAGCTGATTATATTATATATATTATATATATATATATATATATATATATATATATATATATATATATATATATATATATATATAAAAAAAAAAAAAAAAGTTAAATGATTATGTTAAAAATGCAGAGCCAAAAACCTTTTTTTACTGATTTGGGAATGCACGGCTGTGAAAAAGTAGGGTAGTATATGGGTTGTGTACATATTTGAGAAGTAAGGGAGATGAATACACCACACAAATTGATTGTGTAAATCTGTTAAAAAAATGCTTATTCAATGATATTAAAACCCTGTGCATTACTTGGCCAAAAGGTTGGAGACCATGGTTACCGAAATAAATTTTGTTTCCTTTGATGTTTGTTTTTCGCAATAAGAGCTTCTTGCATCTCATGTATGTGAGTGGGTGATACGGTTCAAACCATATTGCAAAATGGGTTGTATGATTCACTATGGCTGGCTGGCTGAAAACAAGCCAAGCTTTTATCAACCAACTCGAGCTCGAGCTTTTATCGAGCTCGAGCCCGCGCCCAATAAACTAGATCGAAACACATAACGAGCTGAGCTCGAGCTTTCCGAGCTTTCATGTACATACATATTTTTATTATACATATTTATATAAACAACCTAAATGCTAATGTGAATATTGGTAGAATAGTTAAATACATATCGTAGAAGGACTTTTTAAAGCTAATGCTCCAATGTTTTGTATAAGTTCTTTGCTTGTGAGTTCATCGTGTATTTTCTTGACTTTATTGATGAGTTTGGCTATAAAATGCAATATGTATGTATAAATTCGAGCTTTTCGAGCCGAGCTCGAGCCTTATTCGAATATAACTCGCTTCGAGCTCAAGCTTGGATGATTAAAGCTCGTTGAGCTATCGAGCCGAGCTCGAGCCTACATTGTGATTTTCGAGCCGAACTCAAGCCCTGTCAAGCTCGAGCTCGGCTTGGCTTGATTACAGCCGTAGTCTAATGGTTCTGACGTGAAGACCATTTTCCTATTTTATTATTTGCATGCATGAGCTCAGCTTGGCTTGATTACAATTTCTATCGCATCATTTAATTCGCCTAACAATACTTCTGTTGTAGCCACTGAGAAATCGATTATTTGACCCAAGTCACTAGAATTTGATTATCTACGACTAGAAAACACAGTAACGAGATAATCACTTCTAAAGTACAATGTCAAACACCCCTTTTTTGTCCTGTTTTGATTTGTAAGGAGAAGCGCTGTGGAAGAGTACTGTAGTATATGCAACGTGAACATGTTTGAGAAGCAACTCCCATTGATTGTATTAATCTGTTTAAATTAATATACCTGATTTTGATTTGATTACAGAATTACACTTTGAATGTATGTACAGTTTTGTGTATATACCTAATTTCTTATTCATTTTGCCTCTCATATTAGAAATTAGTCTACCTAACAGCTGCTTCATAGTTCATAGTGACCCAGCGACCTGGTTCATGATTTTAGATGGGTGTATGCACTATCATAACCGTTATATTTTTCATGTCATCCACCTCGATAACAATTTTTTTCTGTTGAATCAGTTTGCATTACACGACGGTTTCTCTAGGGACGCCGGGCCAGAAATTTTTGGTGGCACTTGATACCGGGAGTGATCTATTTTGGGTGCCATGTGAGTGCAGCAGATGTGCCTCCATTGATGACACACCTTATAGTTCTGTATGTAATCTATGTTTGTTATTTCATCATTACGTTGTGTTTTTTTAATTAATGATTACATTTTTTTTTTCATTGGCAAATGATTTTGATCTTTAAACCCCCCATTTTTTGTAATGATATGCCAACTTGTGATGAGAAAGTTAGATACTTAGATTTCACAATAGTTGGTTAATTGAAAGAATGATTTTATAAACAAATCCTCGAGCACAGCAGAAATTTTTTATCAGCTTTTAATTACCATATGGACAACTAAATGTATTTGATTTCATTATTATTGAGCAGAAATTTAATATGAGCATATACAACCCAAATGAATCGTCAACGAGCAAAAAGGTTAGTTGCAACCACAGGATGTGTACTGCTAGTTGTCCTGGAAGCGGGACAGTCAGCACTTGCCCCTATTCATCATCTTACGTCTCATCCGAAACATCAACTTCTGGCATTTTGATGGAAGATTTTCTTCACTTAGAAACAGATGATAGCAATGGGACAATTGTCAATGCATTTGTCACATTTGGGTAATTACTCATATGTTAGTTCTGTATTTTGTTTAAAGTATTACAGAATGTGTAATTTTTAAATTTTGCTGGTTAATTACAAGGGGGCTATTTGGCCATTTGCAGGTGTGGTCAGCAACAAAGTGGTTCGTTTCTACACGTTGCAGCCCTTAATGGTCTCTTTGGGCTTGGTATGGAGAAAATATCAGTTCCGAGTTTCTTAGCAAGAGAAGGTTATATAGCAGATTCTTTTTCTATGTGTTTTGGACTTGATGGAAACGGTAGGATTAGTTTTGGTGATAAAGGCAGCATCAATCAGGAAGAGACACCTTTTACTTTTGATGCATCACAGTAAGTGTTAAATTTCTGTGTTAACGATTCAAAATTGGGGCACAGTAGGCATATCTGACAGGTTGGGTAAGACTCCGAAGTGGTTGACCTTCTGATATGATTTGAGTGGGCCTGGTTGACCGGTCACACTCTGTCTAATATTTATATATAATTCTGTCTTAAATTTTATCTAAAAAATATAATTACTATAATAATATTTCTTAATGAAATGATTCAGTAGGTTGTACTAAAACTGTAACATTGGGAAACCTGGGTTGTGAGCAACTTCATTTTAGTTATATGTGTTCTTTTTACCCATTTGAACAATTAGAGATAAAATATATAAATTGGGGTTAACTTGCTACATCTCTTGAGTTGTAGCAATTTAGGTTGTGTTTGAAGTTTTGAACCAAAAGACAGACTTGGGCTTGGATTCACTTTCTACTTTTGTTCATCATTTGCAGTCCAACATATACTATAACAGCAACACAGATTCGTGTTGGTGCCTCACTTATCAACTCGAGTTTCATTGCTCTTTTTGACTCGGGCACCTCTTTCACCTATCTAGTTGAACCACACTACACAAGGCTGACAAAAATGGTAAGCAATCACAAAGATCAGAACTTTACACATGGATTGTATCGTCAGTAGTCACTATACATTTTCAACAACATAGACTCAAATCTTGCATGAGATAATGTTACCATAGGGTACAACCAGTTTCATGCAAGGTTTAGTCGAGTGCTGATTACATAAAATTGGACTAATACGAGGTATTAAGAACAATATTTACATGCCCTTGAAATTGAATTTTCTTTATTAAGAAAGGTGGTGATTTTAAGGCCATTTTTTATATCTTCTGCAGTTTCATGCACAAACAAAAGATTCACGGCGGTTAACTGATAAAAGGATCCCGTTTGATTATTGTTATGCTATGAGGTCTACCATCTAGTCCCTTTATCTTTGTTGTTATTTGCTTTTTTTATTTAAACCAGATTAGTTTTGTTTTAATTTTGAATCTTTCTTGCAATGTCCTTGTTATTTGCAGTCCTGATACAAATACTAGCCTGATCCCAGATTTGTCTTTGACCATGAAAGGGGAAGGTCAATTTTTAGTCTACAATCCCATAATTGTGCTCCCTACACGTGTTAGTCTCCTATTTCTACCTCAGATTCATTTCTCTAAAAGGTCTGTAGTTTCTTACTGTATTTTGTTTGTATTGTGTTGCAGACGGAAGTTATATACTGTCTGGCTGTTATTATGCATCCTGAAATGAGCATCATTGGACGTAAGTCACTATTTCTTGTATAAGAAACATTTCCATTTGGCTGTTATAGTTCTAGTAATCATACTCGTTATCTCATGACTTTTGGGTTGGTGGATAATTCTGATTTTGAATTTTCTGGCTGGCAAAGCATGTCTGAAATTACTGACACAGTCTTTTAGTTTTGCAAGTCTTTAAAGGTGTCGTTTGTTTTTTTCCCAATAAGCACTTTTTTCCTCTTTTCACTTCTTTTGTCTGCAGGAGGGCAGAGGTTTCTGTTTGTTTTTTTTTTCACACATAAGTGCTTCTTTTCACTTCTTTCATCTTCTAAATTTCAAACATTATCTTTCACTTATTACCTTTTCTTTCACAAACCCTACATCTCTTTCTCAATATCTTACATCTCTTTTATGTTTCGTCCGTTTTTTTACATTCTCATTCGTTTTTTTACGTTTTCGTCTATTTTTTTACGTTTTCGCCCACATTTTTTTACGTTTTCGCCTGGTTTTTACGTTTTCGTCCGTTTTTTTACGTTTTTGTCCGTTTTCTTACATTTTCGCCCGTTTACTTGAGTTTTTGTCCGTTTTATTACATTTACATTCGGTTTTTATGTTTTCGTCCGTTTTTTTACGTTTTCGTCCGTTTTTCTACGTTTTCACCTGTTTTTTTACGTTTTCGTCCGTCTTTTATGTTTTCGTCCGTTTTTTATGTTTTCGTCCGTTCTTTTACTTTTTCGCCAGTTTTCTTACGTTTTATTCCGTTTTCGTCCCTTTTCGCCAGTTTTTTTTGCTTTTTCGTCCTTTTTTACATTGTCATATGTTTTCTTCCGCTTTTTTACGTTTTCGTATGTGTTTTACGTTTTCATCCGTTTTCGTCCGCTTTTTTACGTTTTCGTATGTTTTTTATGTTTTTGTCCGTTTTTTACTTTTTTGTCCTTTTTTTACGTTTTCTTCCGTTTTGGTCCGTTTTTTATATTTTCGTCTGTTTATTTTACGTTTTCATCCGTTTTCATATGATTTTGTAAGTTATTTTTACGTTATTCTACGTTTTCTTACGTAACAAAACGTAAGATAATATAAGAAAGCGGATGAAAACGATAGGAAACAGACGAAAACGTAAAAAAACAATCGAAAATGTAAAAGAAAACAGACGAAAACGAAAAAACGGTCGAAAACTAAAAAAACATACGAAAACGATGAAAACGGACGAAAACGTAAGAAAAGGACGAAAACGTAAAAAAAGGACTAAAACAGAAGAAAACATAAAAAAAAGGATGAAAACGTAAAAAAAACAGACGAAAACGTAAGAAAATGGACTAAAATGTATAAAAAAAAAGGATGAAAACGTTAAAAAACCGACGAAAACATAAAAAATGGACGAAAACGTAAAAAAACAGACGAAAACGTAAAAAACGGTCGAAAACGATAAAAAACAGATGAAAACGTAAAAAAACAAACGGTCTTCTTGCATGAAGATGAAGACTTTAGATGTGCCTCTTCTTCTGCAGACATGGTTTGCAGATGAAGAGGTAAATGCTCTGAAAAAACAAACGACACAAGTCTACGTGGTCTTTTTTTCAAATATTAGATGTGGATATGATTAGGATTACGTAAAATGAAACATATATTTGATAGGCATCATATTCTGAACATTGGTAATTGTCACTTTAGAATGGTAGCTTAGTCTTAACGAACTCTTAAACCATGATACATTTAGTTTTGTTGCAGCTACTATTGTGGATGCTAAAAAGCTAAATTTAAAGCATCATTTTTATTGGTTTTGTGGCATTGTAATCGTCAAGAAATTGCCGTACTTGCTCTACCATGGCATTTTAAGAGTGTGTGTGTGTTTTTCATGATTAGTTTGTGAAATTCCATGGTATCTTTTAAATAAAGGGTATCTAGTGGTTTCACCTAAATGGTGAGTATTGTGGCAGTGGTTATTTTATGCAAACTTGTCTCACCGTTTAATTGCACAAGATGTTTTTCTTTTTATTTTTCTTTGCAATATGATTGTTTACAACGTGTAAAACTCCTGTACAGAAAACTTCATGACTGGCTACCGTATCGTATTTGACAGAGAGAATCTCATTTTAGGCTGGAAGAAGTCTAGTTGTAAGTGCCTGTTACAGTTCACAGTTTTATGGCCAAACACTCTTGCATTTACCAAAGTCAAATGTTGACTTTTTTTAGGACAGTTATTATAATCTTTAACAAAAGATTATGTTTAGTAGGTTATGACATTGATAATTCAACTGCTTCACCTTCAAAATCATTCAACACAAGCGTTCCGCCTGCTGTTGCTGCTGGGTTAGAAAATGAAGGGACTAGAACCCGACCTCAAAGCTCCGCATCATCGTATAGTACATATTTTTGTTACTCGAATTATAATAGCTTTTACTTTTTTGTAATTCATTCTTTCATTGTAGTTATATCTCTTCCTTGTTTTATTTAAGTTATTACTTCATTTTTTCTCATTGTTGATCTTGTGTGCCTGTGCCCAGGGTTATATTTTACCGCAGCTTTGTTATGTAAATAGCCAAAATTTATAGATAAACCCAAAAAAAAAAAAAAAAATCACAGGAATGGCGATTGACAATTGTTCTTGTATTAGGTAAACCAATATGAGTCAGGACGCAAGAGTTCATTTTTTTTTTTTCTTTTTTCTTTTTTTTTTACTTATTTTTAACTACATTCAACTTAGATAACTGAATACCAATAAAACATATTTACTGGTTATTATTAAACTATTAGGTATCGCTTTTACATGATATTAGTTGAAATAAAAAATAATAAGTCGTAACTAACCTGCGGCAGTTAGGTGTTTTTGAGCATTGTGAAAGATAAAAATTCCTGCAACAAATTATGAGGAATAAATGTGATCAAACTATCAAAGCAACATTTTACTCCCCACTGTCTAGTGGAGGTGTATGTTCTCTTACTCTTGTATAGGACTCGTATCGAATCAAGCATTTAGTGACCTTGATTATACCACTTGATTCTAGACGGTAGACACCTTTTATATTGGGTAACTTTTAACGCGGGGAGGGGGGAGAAGAGATAGGAGAGGGCATTAATTCAATCAAGAAAAATGATTTGCATGTCTAAATCATATACATTGGCTCAGCCTAATTAATTCATTGTTTGACCTGTATATCACACTATTGTATTCTCTTGTTAGCGTTGAGAGTTTGTGACACAGTGCAGCGTGAATAGCTTTTCACGGGGATGTTATGACTAGTTTAGTTTTATGGTTTTCTTAGCAAAACTAGCTATAAGTTGTAAGATTTTAAATGGTCCGTAAATTATAGGCTAATAGGTGATAGTTAGCCTTAGCTACAAGCTATGACTTTTTTGTTTAAAAAATATGCTTGGTAAGATAGCTATAAGTTGTAACTATAATGTGTAAAATGACATAAAAGGCACATAGATAATTAAAAATAGAAAACTCAGTGGTTAAATAGTAAACGTAACTTATTAAAGATAACATGCTTCTAATAATTATCGATGTCACATATTCCATATTGATCTAGGAATAACATCTTTGTATCACTGACATGAACATATTTGGAGTTCATCAAGTATTCAAGTGGTATGTAACTTGAATGTTGCTCAATAGTAGTGAACCTCATATCGTATTTATCACAATTTAGTTATACAAATCAAATGCGGTCATATCGACATAAATTTAAGCTTACACATTAAACATAGGCATTTTACCAAGTATATTTCACCGTTTCTTTAAATGTCTAAACTATCTTTCAATATAACTTCACAAAGATTGATGTAAAACATACCATAGTAATATGCATTTCAAATCTAGAGTTGCAATCCTCTACAAAGGGAATAAAAATAAAAAGTTTGCAAAGCCATTCAGCTCGTGTCACGTGTCCTCCACCCACTCCCTCATTTTTTTCTTATTAAATTTGGTTAGAGGGGTATTTTTGTCATTTAACCCGTTTTTCATATTCCACCCCAAATTTCAAACGCAAATAACTTTCAAACAACAAACTTTTATGAAAAACCGATTTCACCATATTTTTTAAAATTCGATTCTCTTTAATTTGGTATAAATCTTGATAAATATTTCAAACTTTTTTTTTTTTTTACATATCAAGTGGTTCTTGATTTTCTTGATTTTTTTGACATTTTCGGCCCTATTTTTTACGCTCATAAATGTCGAATCTTGAAAAACTTAAAACCTGAAAGTTATAGATTTTTGTTCACTCTTTACCCAGAAATTCAAATCACTCAAATTCGATGTCATATGGGTAAGATATAACACGTTAAAGATGGTGTTTTACTCATATTTGTTGCATACAAGGTGTTTGATGAAATGTCTAGCTTAGATTTTTAGTGTTAAAGTTGAGCTAAATGCACTAATTTTTGTCCCACAACGCATCATTAATCATTTTATTAATGTAAGATTCAAAAAGTGATGTTTTTAATAGTTAATGTTTTTAACTATTAAAACTGATGAACCAAAATGATAAACTGATGAACCAAATCAAACTGTTAAAAAAAAAAGCATAAAAGCAAAACAGATGAACCTAACTAAACTGATGAACCAAACCAATAACTGATGAACCAAACCAAAACTGAAACTATGATTGATGAACTAAACCAAACTGATGAACCAAACCAATAACTGATGAACCAAACCAAAACTGAAACTATGATTGATGAACTAAACCAAACTGATGAACCAAACCACAAACTGATGAACCAAACCAAAAACTGATAAACCAAACTAAAACTGAAACTGTGATTGATGAACCAAAATAAACTGATGAACAAAACAAAAAAAACACCAACATGTTAAGCTGAAACTATGATTGATGAACCAAAATAAACTGATGAACTATGTTTGATTTGGTTCATCAGTTTTGGTTTGGTTCATCAGTTCATCAGTTCGGTTTGGTTCATCAGTTTTGATTTGATTCATCAGTTCATCAGATAGATGAACCAAGATTAACTGATGAACAAAACGTGCATTTTTATTTTAAATTAAGTACTAAAAAAAATCACTTTTTGAATCTTACATTAATAAAATGATTAATGATGCGTTGTGGTACAAAATTTAGAGCATTTAACGCAATTTTAACACTAAAAATCTAAGCTAGACATTTTATCAAACACATTGTGTGCAACAAATATGACTAAAACGCCATTTTTAACGTGCGATATCTCACTTATTTCATATCGGATTTGAGTGATTCAAAAACTTGTGTAAAGAGTGAACTAAAATCTACAACTTTCGTGTTTTAAATTTTGCGTAAATCAACCTTTAAATTAGATAAAAGTATGGTCGAATATGCCGAAAATTTCAAGAAAATCATAACCCACTTGAAATCTTAAAAAAAAAAAATTCTGATTTATATATCAAAATGTATATCAAATTAAAGAGGATTAAATTTTAAAAATTATGGTGAAATCGGTTTTTCGTAAAAGTTTGTCGTTTGAAAGTTATTTGCGTTTGAAGTTCGGGGTGGAATTAAAAACATGTTAAAGACAAAAATGCCCCTAGACGAAATTAGTAAAATAAAAAGGACGGAGATAGAATATTTGTTGGTGGACACGTGTCAAGTTATAAGAGGCTTTTTAGACTTTGCAAACTTTCGTCACTTTTTAATAGATCCGCTGTCTTCAAATCTAACTATATCTTATTTTAAAATTTTTAATAATAATAGGTAAAAAACATGAAAGATCCATGGTGTAGTTGGCGGAAAGGGTTTCAGTTTGATATTTTTAATACTTAAAGTTTAGATGTTGGTAGATAGTAATATAGACTTCAAAGGCATCCAAGTAATTTCACATATAAAAATATTCACAGTAAACGCTTTCTATTAAGAGATATGCCAGAAATACATAAATTTCACAAAACAAAATTCACGAAATGATGTATCTTAATGACAATTGGCCAGTGTTGTAAATATCGGTCTTGGCAGCTGATATATCGGTGATATATCGCTTATCGGCGGTCGACCGATACGATATTTCACTTATCGGTCAAATTTATCGGTTTGGTCAAAATCGGTCAAAAATCGGTCAAAATCGGTCAAATTCAGTCAAAAATCAGTCAAACTATGTCAAAAATCGGTCAAACTCGGACTTTTTTTAATTATTTATTTATTATTTTATTATAAATTGATAAATAATTATGGACTTGGCGCTTTTATTTTTCAAGGATGTTAAACTTTTTAGTTTTTTGTGGTTATTGACTTATTTTGTTATGATATTGCTAATATTTATTTTTTTTAAATAAATTCCTTTATAATTTATGGTCTTCGATAAATCATTGATATATCACCGCCAAGACTGATATGACGCTTGGCGAAGGTCGACCGTCGAGATACCGCCGAGCGATATTTACAACCATGCAATTGGCTACAAGTATGACATGATTTAAAAAAAAAAGAGAAAGAATACCACATATTAACATGACACATTATTTTATGAATTTTATTTTGTAAAAATTATGTGGTTGTAAAAATTCTTATTTATTGAAGCCTTTTAGTGTGAAGCTATTTGCGTAAACTAAAAGCTTAAATCACGTGCATCTAAACAAAGCTTATTCTTGAGTTGGAGCTTTATTTATAAAACAAAAAACTTATAGCCCTAATAAATTTTAAGAAAGCTCGTGTCAAATCTATACTACTTTATAATGCATTTGGGACTATTCCATTATTAGTAAGGCTTAAAATTCAGACTTTTAAACTTGCTTGTTATAGAAATATTGTCTTTTGATAGTTATCAATATCATTATAACATTGTAACAGCTCATTTAATCTTCATTATAACAGCCTTCAATATCAATAATTATTAAAAACGTGTAACCACTAAAAATCATTACTATCAATAATGATTATTAAAAATATCTAACCACATCCACCATATAAATTTAGACAAACCATTTCATATCTCTCACACACAAAAATGGTCTCTCAATATACCCTCACTTTCACTCTTTAACTCTTACGGGTACTTTTTTTGCAGAGATTCTTTATATGTTTGTTAAAAAACATTTAACTAAATAACATTTTACCGCTGAAAAATATAGTCATAGTGTACCCGTCGCCGCATTGCGCGGGTACCCTGCTAGTATGCTCAAATGTATTTAGGGTGCGTTTGGTATCCCACTATAGGAATAAGACTATGACTATGAAAGTGATTAAAGTTGTTTGTTTAAGATGAGAGGGCACATCACTATGGTAATGAATGATAGATATAATCCATACTCCATATACATCAAGTGAGCTAGGTATGGATTTTTCATAGGTGAAGGACCCACCACTACTATCAAACTCATACTCATTGTCATTCATGGCAGCATACCAAACGCACCCTTAGATTTAGAAAAAAAAATGATAAACTTATTTTTACAAATATGCTCAAATGTATTTAGATTTAGAAAAAAAATGATAAACTTATTTTTTTATTTTTTACTTATAAGCTAACCATAAGCTCAGTTTAAGAACTTAATGAGTAAGAAAAAGTAAACCCATAAACTTTATCTTAATTAATTCATAACACCCAAAGTCGATCACATTGGTAAATTTGGTGACCATTACCAACATGTGGCACTGTCTTAACTTTTTTTTTCTTTCTTTTATAATAGAATCTTGCTCATCTTTAATACGGAGTATTAGTTTATACCAATTCATATAATTTAAGTGTTACTTTATATAATGTCGACACATCTTTATGCATATATATTTTGTTAACTACTTTGTATTTATCTCTATTCTAATAGTAAAATATAAATGAGCATGTGTTTTTTAGAATTCAAAATTAAGGTTCCCTCATTAAAATATAAATTTGAACACTATAACAAATACCGAAATTTATATAGGATATATAGCACGAGGGACATCAAAACTATATTATTTTAATCACAAGTATATTTTATTTGTTTGGGCTTTTTCAGTTTACAACCCAATGCGTGTTTAATCTTCCTCCATTTATTCGATTACCACTAGGATAAGGAGTCACCGGTTTCTTTTTCCAGAAGCTATTATCATCAACCGACACTCACACAAATCAAGAACAGCACCGCCTCATTTTTTGATATCTATCGTCGAGGGTCGAGCAAAAAAATGGGTTCGTTATTCTGGAAATGGTGTATCTGCAAACCCACTTCCAATAACAGGTAAGGGAATTTTTATTTATGGGTTTTTGTTCTTGATTGTTTATTTTTTATATTTCTGTTTTGTTATAAGTTAGATCTGAAAATATCACCACAGGTTATAAGAGTCAGGGTTTTAATTTTGGGGGTTCTTGCTGCTCGCGTTTATGCTCGATCCTATAACAGGAATAACAAAAAGGTGATCCTGCTTCTTTCAATTTTCGTTGGATTTTGTTTTTTGCTGCGGCTATATGTTGGTGTCAAAAGTATAGTTTTGTTAATACTATATGATTAGTGTATGTGTTAACTGTTTTTTTTTCAGGTTAATATGTTGTTGGATTGCTTTTGCGCTTCTGTTCCGGGTTAAAGGTAATTGCTGAAATTCAAACATATTTTTTCAACAAATTATTAGTTTTACATCAATGAAAAAATAAATTAACAATAGTCTGCATTTGGGACTGATTTGATGTCTTTGTGTTTTAGTTATCGTGTTTGCTTCTTTATCAAATGTGGGGGCAGTGAAAAGGTTGGCCTGAATTGCTGCAATAGTGCATCTGCCATACCCGACTCTCTGGCGATTAACCAACTTTTACAACGGATTCCCCGCCGTATGGCCGACTGGCGATTACTAGCGATTCGGGCTTCAAACTTGGTATGATGTTTATATGAACGTTATCTTTATGTCAACATTGTTTTGCTATATTAAAAGGGTAATTACATGAACTCTACTAATGTTGTTGTGAGTCTAATGGTGTTCTGTTACACTAACTCACTTTTTTTTCCTACCTTTTTTTGAGGACCTTTGTACGGTAATTTTATTGTTTTCTGTTACTGCCATTTGGAACTAAGAAAAAATGGTAACTGTCTTCTTACTTCCAAAGCGAAACTTTTTTTTTATAGTTATCGGTTTATATTTTTTTTCTTGCAACGGCATCTTAATTGAGATATTTTCTACACCAACAGGTAGGAACTT
Source organism: Chrysanthemum makinoi (assembly GCA_910596185.1). NCBI lineage: Eukaryota > Viridiplantae > Streptophyta > Magnoliopsida > Asterales > Asteraceae > Chrysanthemum > Chrysanthemum makinoi. Next base: position 81,129,879 of record OU343219.1, on the reverse strand, counting down.
CGTAGGATCATGGATTACAAGCATGACTTTCTTAAGATGCCTGTTATTGCTCATGGTTGTTACGGTATGTAAACAGCCGTTGTACTGCATTAATTTACTGTAACGTGTTTTAAGAGGATGCCACATTTTTTGAATAACTACATTATGGTTTCTATGTTTGTACGTTTGTGGTGCATGAGATACCTTTTTGTTTTCTTCATTGGAATTGAGTCATTGACATAAAAGGTTTGTGTTTATTTCGTGTTCGTTTCTAAAAGAGACAATGTTATACTAACTTAATGTGGTTTTCTTGCAAAAAATGAAAACTTCAAGGTTTTAATTATATTTTTAGCTGACCAAATATTAACTATCAAAAACTGCAGAGGCCTATAGAAATAGGAAAATAGGGATTTTTATAAGAGATTTATGGTTGTTACAATTTTTAAAGCATGCATTATTGAGATTGATTTGTACCTCCGACTGTTGCTTAGGTGTTCACAAACAGCACAAGGTAGAAATCTGAACCAACTATCACAAAGTAGAAATTTGAGCCATCACACGGTAGAAATCTTAAATGCGAAAGCTGAAGTTGATGGATTCACAATGGAGCCACCCACTCTAGAAGTCAAGAAGCACTATGTAAGCCCTTTATTCTTGATATCCGAGAATGCGAGTTAGGGTAAGCACACGAAGGTTTTAGTTTTTCGTTTTCTCCGCGTTAGTTTTTAGTGTAACTGGAAATTGTTGCCTTTCATAAATGTTTTGTAGGTACTGGCCTGGTATTCGAGGGTAAGCGCTGAAATCCTTGCAGGGGACACACCTACCACACTGAACTTGCTGGTGCATGACAAATTAGTCGATGCTCCAAACCCTGGTGACCGACTTAAGGTAAATTTCAATTTTTACGTGTGGAGTATCTGATTAGTTCAATATGGATTTAATTACTGTCTTTAATAGATTGGTTAAATTGATATAACGCACTATTGTCTTACACATCGACTTTTTCTCATTTTGTATCTAATATTGCGCAGGTGAGGGGTCAAGAATTTCGTCAACATGCCATTGCTGGTCTTAACCTTTTGAGTATTACGTTGTTGACGGTATGTAACTATCTATTTTTGAAATTAACATGTTTACAACTACGATTTTGTACCATTTGTATTCTTGAGTAACAGTTGTTTGCGATGGTTTAAAAAAACTGTTTGTTCCTTTATTGATACTAAAAAAATAGTTTCTTTGGTTTGACGTTCAGGGAATTAAACTTTTTAAAAAACCCAACTGTTTAGAAAAGACTAATAAGCAGTGTAATAAGTTGTGAAAATGGGACAGATAAGGGATAAAGCTATAAGTTGCAAAACAAATAAAGTTTAAACAACCTAAAGAAAGCTAAACTAAGCTATTGGATATTATTAATAAGCTATGGGAATTAAAACTAGATCACTAAGGAATAAGCTAGAGAAAGAATTTGCTAAGCGAGCATTGATGGTATTATAAGCTACTAACCAAACAGTGCTAAAGGGAAATGTAAATCCCCTTTTATCACTTATACCTTATCTTTATCACAAGTACCACACGAACCAAACACAAATACGTTATGCGTATGAATAAGAAGATGAAATAAAGAAAGGAAGATGGTGACTTGAATGATATATAAATCGTGTATGTGATGATAAGATATGCAAACAATAAGTTGTATATTTCTTGAGAGAGAAAATACACACACACACACACTTTCAAGCACACCCCTCAAATGACCATTTGAGGGGTATTTATAGTCCAAGGGACTTGATGCCCTAAAGGCTTTCTTATGGGCTTTTCGTGGGCTTGGACATGGGTTGGATTGGATAAAAGGCAAGCCTTACATAACTAGTACCCATTTAGCTTAGTCCAATCCACGAGCCCGTTGACTATTCTATCACGATATCTAACACACGTTACAAAGTTCCTAAATGTGAATGACCATCACTTCTAATAAAACTATTAAGGCTAACAATCTCCCCCTAAGGGGTGGTCATTCAAATGATGCTCCACTTGATTAGGTCTCTACTTTTCTTGAGCTAGGACTTTGTGTGTAGATATTGAATAGTCTTGATTCTTTGTTCCTTCATGCTTTGTGATCAGATAATGTGGTTGTTTGCCGTTGTCAACTTCGTTGGTTAGGTGTCTCCACGTCATTCTCCATTTATTTCTCCACCATGCTCACACTTCTATTTGTCTTTTGGTTACCAATGATGTAGTTCTCGAGTCTTTAAACTTTGTAGATTCTTTTACATTGACGAAGAATCCATCTCCTTGATTATTGATGAGAACTTTCATGTGTCGTTGGTATGAGCATGTGGCGAGTCTGCACAATCCATCCGCTCCGGCTTCATAAGAAGAAAACATAAAAACAGGTAGTAATAAGCGGATTCCGGCACTTACAAGTTTGAATTTCGAGGGTGTTAACAGCATAGTGTGAAAACACGTCTCTAATTCTCACAAGGGCCGTTCCTGAACTGGAGTCCCACAAGTGAGATAACGCGATATACCGAAGTACATCTACAGTTCAGATGAGTCGCTGAGGTACACCGAGGCATCACCCCACGACTGTAGACCGTTTGAGACACACTAAGCGTAATCCACGAAGAATTACCGAAGTGACCTGCTGTCAGGGCTGTTTGATGTTGACCCTGGCAGGAGTTTCCATTCCATCACTGAAGAATACAGTTGTAACTCTTCTCATAAATGTTCTGGCAGATTGCTAAGATCTGCGTAGGACTCTATAATATATCACTTGTGCCCTTAATGATGAACAACAAGCGATGTCATGACATGTGTTCCTATGAGATCTTTTGATGAATCTCGTGGCTCTAGACTCAATTAGTGCATTTTGGTTTTCCTGAGCGGAGACTAGGGAGAGGGTCTCCTTCTTCAATATCAACGATCTCTAAGAGAAAGTCAATAGATTATGTAGGGTTCCCAGTGAGAATGAAACAAATCCTTTTAAGAGGAATTGAGTGGTTAGAAGGTTTAGTGCAGTGCGTCACTGGGTCCATGACGTCTTTGTCTTCAATACCAGTGTCATCTAGTGACAACCAGTAGCATATGTATTGAACCCGGTTTCTGCCCTAAGGTTTGATATGGAGGGCTATTTCTTTTCACCCTTTTTCATTACATTTCTTTTTAATTCTTCAACCCCTTCTTTCTCCTTTCTCACATTACTCCTTTTTTCAATCATTCCTAAGGACTTCTAATACTAACTATTTGTGATGTCCTTGGGTAGATCCCTCCGGCTCTGGCGGATCATAGGACGGATATTCCTATCCTTAGTCACCTTATAACTCCATGACTGTCCTATTGTTGCCATAAAACCATTTTCTTTGAAAATCTCTCAGAGTGTTTATGATAGAAAACATGTTTGAAACACTCCGTGAGTTTTATATTTTCAGAAACACTCCCCCTTCACATGTGCTCATAAGTTTTGACAGAAATCTGCACATAGAGGGTAGAGTTCGCACGTTTTGAATTGATCGACTTTATATGAACAAGACCTATTCGAGACACGTTTACATCACTAGAGAACTAGCTTGAAATTATTACCCGTCCTGGTCAAGTCCATAGAAAGTTTCTCGAGATGGTACTTGATTGCTCGTCAATTCATTGGTTTCGACTGAGTCGAGCTCATTATGAGATTCAAACCACGATCATTAAAAACTTTTTGATCACATTTTAATCACGTCTCCTCCCCCTCAAAAATAGCATATTCGTGATATTTTTGATATCAACGGATTAAACAACATTTAGAATATTTTGGGGAGACAAACGGATTTGATTTAAGCATGAATTTGGAACATTTTAGTTTTATACTCCCCCTTTAATAAAGCATAATCAATTAAAGGGTTTTAGAGGGAGTTATCTTGAGCACAAAATATTTTGAAAGATTTTGAAAATCTTTTTGAACAATCTTGAAAAGGTGCTCAAGATGATGATGATTTCTCACCATTTTTAAATGTAGTGCACTGAAGCGTACACCTCATTTTTCGATCAAAGCACGAGTTTTGATTTGAAAATGATCAAAAGTCATCATTTCGTCCGGTTTCGTCTTGATGTATACGAAAGCCATTATTGAAGAAATTTTGAGAAACGACATGTTTTAGAAAACAAATTAAAGAACTCTCGCTCAAGCATCTGTACATGCCCGTATCATTGTTGAATGACATTTCTAGAAACGTACAGAATATCGATTATACGAGAGACATGTCGTGAGAAGAATATTTTTGGATTTTTGATTTTATATTGTTTTTGTATTTTTGAAAAATTTTATATTTTTATATTTTGCTTTTGTTGGTTTTTCAAATTTTGTATTTTGTTTTTCAAAAATATTTACAGCGAAGCTTTTTGGAAAATCATTTTCAAGAAGATTCGAGAAGACGTTCTAACTCCTCAGGGGTTAGGCTTCGCATTCCAATTCGTCGAACTAAATACTCAAACCTTTCTTTTGGAAGGGCTTTAGTTAATAGATCGGCGAGTTGGTAATCTGTCTTCACGAAGAATAATTCAACAGTACCATTTTCGACGTACTCTTTGATGAAGTGATAGCGGACACGGATATGCTTAGTCTTTGAGTGATGAACAGGATTGCATGATATGGCTATGGCACTTTTCGAGTCACAATACATAGGTATTTTATCGAAAGTAAAGCCATAATCTGTGAGTTGCGTTCTCATCCATAGAACTTGAGCACAACACGCAGATAGAGACACATACTCAGCTTCAGCGGTTGATAGTGCAGTGCAATCTTGTTTCTTTGAAGACCAGCTTACTAACTTTTCACCCAAAAATTGTGCTCCTCCAGATGTACTTTTTGCTGTAACTAGATCACCTGCGTGGTCCGCATCTGAAAAGGCTATTAGATCAAATCCGGATTCCTTCGGATACCAAAGTCCCATGTTAATGGATGTCTTCAGGTACCGAAAGATCCGTTTAACCTCTTTGAGGTGCAGTTCGGTAGGCTTTGCCTGAAACCGTGCTAATAAGCAAAAAGCAAAATGAATCTGGTCGACTAGCAGTAAGATACATGAGAGAACCAATCATGCTCCGATATTTCTTCGGATCAATAGGTTTCCCAAACAAATCGGCTCCAATTTTTGGTGAAGTTACCATTGGTGTTCCGACCGAATCACAATTGTCCATACCATGATTTTTCAAAATCTCAGTTGTATATTTAGCTTGATTTATAAAAATTCCACGAGAGGACTGATGTATTTGTAAACCAAGAAAGAATTTTAGTTCCCCCATCATGGACATTTCAAATTTACTTTTCATGAGATTTTCAAAATGTTTTGAAAGATTCGGATTAGTGGACCCAAAAATGATGTCGTCCACGTAAATCTGAACAATCAAAATGTCGTTTTTGCATTTTTGTGTAAACAAGGTAGGATCAACTGTGCCTTTGGTGAAATTGTTTAGGATAAGGAAAGAGGACAGTTCGTCATACCACGCTCTCGGAGCTTGTTTCAATCCATAGATTGCCTTTTTGAGTTTGTAGACGTAGTCTGGATGATTCATGTCTATGAAGCCTTCTGGCTGACTCACATACACTTCTTCTTTCAGAGTTCCATTCAAGAACGCGGTCTTAATGTCCATCTGATAAACCGTGATGTTTTTGTGAGCTACATAGGCTAAGAATATCCTCTGGCTTCTAGTCTAGCTACCGGCGCGAATGACTCTTCAAAGTCTATCCCTTCCTCTTGTCTGTATCCTTTGGCCACAAGACGAGCTTTGTTGCGAATTACAGTCATTTCTTCATCCCGTTTGTTCTTCCATAACCATTTGAGATCAATGACGCGAACGTCAATGGGTCTTGGAACCATTTCCCAAGAGTCATGTAGACGGTATTGGAGAAGTTCCTCCTGCATCGCTTCTATCCATGCGGGTTCTGCCATTGCCTCGCGAATGTTCTTTGGCTCAATATTGCTAATTGAGCAAAGGTAAATGCACAAGTCGCAATCGGTGGCAAGTTGGCGTCTCGTCTGAATTGGCCTTGAAGGTTCACCAATAACTTGTTCAAACGGATGGTCTTTTGTCCACTTCAGAGTAGAAGGATACCGTTGGTTAAACATGTGCGAGTTAGATGGTTCTCGTAAGCTTGAAGAAGATTCAGCTGATTCCGTAGCAAACGGGTTTTCAAATACGTCTTCATCTAACGTAGCATCGTTCTGGTTTTGGTTTTGCTCATCAACTGCTGGTAGGACGGGTTCAAGAACTTGAGTAGATGTAGATGATGTTGATGGAGTTGGTGCATTGTTTTCGACCGTTGTAGATGCATCTTCTGTTGGTGGCGGTGGATGATGATTTTGAGTGGGTGCAGCGGAATGATGGTTTGATGCATTTGTCGAAGTTCCACCATAGTATTCATCGAACATTAACTCGAAGAAATTCTCCCATTCTTGTTCTTTAGGATTATCATACGCAGTTGATTGAGTTCTTTGAGGTACGAGTCCTGAACTGATGTGTCCAGAAGTCTGTCGGTTTAGTGCGGGTTCTAGAGCGAGTCTCTCAGAAGCCATATGTGAAAGTTCGTCAAACTTCACATTCATCGTCTCCATGATCCTCCTAGTTCTCCTGTTATACACCCTGAATGCCCTCGAGTTATCTGAATATCCAATGAAGATTCCAATATCACCTTTTGCTTTCAGTTTTCCAAGATCTTCTCTGTCATTCGTAGGATAGCACAAAGCGCCAAATACGTGAAAGTAAGAGATATCCGGTTTTCTGTTGTTCACAAGTTCATATGGGGTTTTATTGAATCTAGGATGGATTAGGGATCGGTTTTGAGTAAAACAAGCAGTGGCAACAGCATCAGCCCATAGAAATAATGGTGCACTAGAATAGATTAGCATTGTGCGAGCAGCTTCCACAAGAGTTCTATTTCTTCTTTCAACTACCCCATTCTGCGGTGGAGTTCTAACAACTGATGTCTGATGTGTGATTCCAACATCTTCAAAATAAGTTCTTAACTCCTGATTTGTGAATTCTGTGCCGTTGTCTGTTCTTACAACCCTTACTGGAGTTTGAAGAAGTACTTGAATACGCTTCAGAAGGTGATGATGATGCCTGGTGCTTCGTCTTTTGATCTCAGAAACTTAACCCATGTATATCTTGAATAATCATCGACGATGACAAGAATATACTTTTTCCCATTAATGCTTTCAACTCTCATTGGGCCACATAAGTCCATGTGCAGCATATGTAACCTTGCTTCCGAACTGGTAGGAGATTTGGGTTTATATGATGCTCTTTTGCTTTTCCTTGTTCGCATGATGGACATAAGTGATCCTTGGTGTATTTGAACTTTGGAAGTCCGTTGACGATGTTGTCTTTGGCAATTTTGTTGATGGTGTCGAAATTGAGATGGGATAACCGTCTGTGCCACAACCAGGACTGTGTTCCAGATGCACGTGTCATAAGACATATTGGTGATGAAGAGGCCATTTGATTGATGTCGATAGCATACAAGTTTGTATCACGATTCCCAGTTAAGAGATCAGTGCCATCCAAGTTTCTAACAAAGCAAGCATTTTTCCTAAAAGCAACCTCTAAATCTGCATCACAGAACTGCCCGACTGAAAACAAATTGTGTCCCAACCCTTCGACATAGTAAACCCGAGTGATTAAATAATTTCCAAAAGGTAGATCTCCATAACCCATGATAGCTGCTACATGATCATTTCCGAAACGTACGGTTCCCATGAATTTCCAGACGAAATTGATCAGCAGCGTCAGATTCCCGGTCATGTGCTTGGAGCAACCCGAGTCGACGATCCAAAGACAAATTTCGATAACCTGCCAGTAAGAGAAAAAGAATATTGTGGAAACCGTTTTGATTTTGGTTCCTTTGGGTTAGAGGTAAAATCCTGATCACACTCAGAGAGGTTTTCTACAGGGAAGTCTGGTTTATCACTCATTGTCCCATTCTGGAGTGTGAAAGTTCTACCTGTGGGTTTCCAAATATCATCCCTAAAGTATACACGTTGGTTCCTGTCAGTAGTGTAAAGCCTAAGTTTTGCAACTAGTCTTCCTACTATTTTAGCGTAATTACTTTTGGGACGTTCTTCTTAACAGGCTTATCATTCACATTCTTAGAAACACAATCATCTTGAACATTTAAAGATTTCTTGCAAGTTAAACAAAGAGATTCCACACATTCATTAGACTTAGCAAGTTTCATAGGTTCAGTACATTCAGATGAAATGTCTTTCTTATTCAAAAGCTGTAAATTCCTAGGGTGTTCTTCTACTTTCTTCTCTTTATTCAAGCTACTACTCCTAGAGGCAATCGAGACTCTATTGTTCCTTGTATTGCTCTTAGGCTTTAGTCTGCTGCTCCTAGAGGTGCTTTCTAGTCCTGTAGAAGGTGAGGCACACGCATTAGGATTCACATTTTTATGAAGGGAGGTGGTTTCAGCTATCCTAGTCTCTTTAGATGTGGAGGCAGACTCATTAGTGGTACTCATCTTACAAAGGCCAGGTGCTAAAACTTTAGGATTCTCAATAATCGCTTTCCCTTTATCAACATTTTGTTTAGGGACGAGGTGGAGTGACTGGTTTTGATGAAACAATTTTCTCATTGACTTTTGGAGGATGCAAAGAAACAGACATTTTTGGTTTTGAAACCGGTTTGAGAACATTTGCTTTCTCCGCAGTCAATGGTTTTGTAATCACAGTTTCCACTGCCTTTCCTTTTTGACTTTCCAGCTGAGCCCTCAAAAGATCATTTTTTGCTTTCATGTCATTGTAGGCACGCTCATACGACAATTTGTCATACTTGCATTCCTCAGTTTTTCGATCAAGTTGTTTAAAATATGAGACATTTTCTTTTTCAAGTTTCATAAGAGCTTTTTCATATTTTGAAACAATTTCGGAGGTCTCATCCTGGAGTCTTTCATGATCTTCAACAGAATATGTTTGCAAAATGATGGACATAATATCAGTAGTCAGAACATCTTCGAAGAGTGAATCATTTAGATTTTCCAAAACTTTGATGTGTTCAACACTTTCATTAGCTTGCTTTACCAGGGATTTATGGTCCTTGACAAAGTCAGCTGTTTCTTTCAAAAACGCTTGTTCAAAATGAATTACCCTTGAGTTGATGTTATTCAGCTGAGGGGCAATTTGAGTTTCAAAAAACTTTTTCTGTTCATTATCAAAACTATTAAACCAGATGTTTCTAATATTGGTTTTAGTTTTAACGGTCTCTTGAAGATCTGCAATTCTCGTTTTCACATTTTCCAAAATACTTCGCGCTTCACTTGTGTTAAAAGGATTGTTTGAAGACATTTGTTCAATGTTCGAAAGAGATTTGGAGACAACAACTGGTTTTGAAACAGATTTTGAAACAGGTGTTGACACTTTGTTTGAAACACTTGGTTTGGTGGAAAACGTTGATTGAGAAACAAACGAAATACCATTAATTTGGTTCCATTTATTATAATCAATAGGTTTGATTTCCGGATGTTTTTGTTTCATTTTTGATCTACTCTCCTCAGATAGTTCCAACGTTTCAAGAGAATCATGCACAATTATAGGTTCATGCAATGGTTGTCCATTGTTCAACACATTCCGTTCTTTCTGAGCTTTCTTGAGAAAACAAGGAGGTGAGTTACCAAGAGCCATTTTTTGCGAAGTATGAAAAATCGGATTTACTTGATTAGAAAGCATCTTGATTGTCTTAGCGGAATGACCCGTTGTAAGAAGTAAATTGTCCAATTTTTGATCGTTTCAGTTTTATCCAGAATCTCATCAAGAAGAGAATCTTCTCGTTTTGCAAAATCAGTTATCAACTTCTTCTTCTCTTTTTCAAGATCAGAATATGTTGTTTTTTGTTTTGAAAGTTGGTCATTTAGTTCAGAAATTTCCTTGTTTAAAGATTTGATTTTCAAATTCAGATTCACATCAAGTGTGTCATACTTGAGTTGCAAATCTTTTTCTCTTAAAACAGAATCTCGATAACCAATTTCTAATTCTGACATTTTGTTTGTATGAAATTCATAGGCTTTAGCGTGCTCTTTGTAACTCTCAAGCTCAGCGGTCAATTTAGCATTCGCGGCCTTAACTTCGCGATTGACCGTTCTAACTTTCTCAACTTCAATGCCACATTGATTGATTAATGATTCAACATAAGCACGTGTTTCCTCATCGGTCTCAGTATTTTGTGCCACACAGCCTCCACTAGGATCCACATCTGGAGTTTAAGAGTTAGTATTGCTACAACTCGGATTGTCCAGGTATGTATTATAAGTAGGTGTTGGCGTCCAGAATCTTGTTCGTCATAGTAAACACATCAAATATGACATTGTTATAACATGGATCAATGATTGGTACCTCGAATCACGGCATTGGCGTCATAGGCGGAGGTGAGCGACTCGAGTGTCATACTTACTTCACGAAGATTTGCCATGAAGATGCAATTCGCATTGAGTTCCTCGAGGTCTTCCAATTCATCCACAATAGCAAAAAAATCATTTTCCTCGACTCCAAGCGTAACCCGCATCTAGCTTATCGCTAACAAGCGACTTTCGAAGAAATCACCGGTCTTCTTGTGCGGCAGTGGGACGATTTCTTGCCATGTGACTCCTTGACAGTTATAACACTTAATCGATTACCGATTCACATTTCCATGATTCCCAACATTTGGGCTACATACCCATTCGATTACCTACTTGCTCTATTCCCAACATTACGTCAATCGATTTCCAACATTATGACCGATTACGATGGAACCGTCGATTACCCATACGAAATCGGTAGCATATCCTGGGATTTCCAATAACTCCAACCATTTGTCCTTGATTTCCCATATTCACACCCTGTTGCAATTTGCACTTTTGCGAGTGTTTGATGATATCCTTTGGTTGTTGTTAGTAGGTGTGGAATAGCGACCTTTGATTACTTGACCCAAGAGAGAAATTATTTGGGACTTAGGGTCTTCTTGATCGGATTCTAGATCGATGATTCCTTGTTCCCGGTATTGTGGATCCGGATAGAATTGTTGTTGTGGTTGTGGAATGTATTGCTTCAAGTTGTTGTTGGAAGATGATGAAGCTTGTTGTTGTGTATTCCTTTGGAGGTTGAGTCTTTGCAATGAGTGCCAATGGATCATGATTCTTTGCTAATCTTTCTTGCCTGACTTCATTAACTTCACTTGGTTTTGTTTGAGAAAATCATTGGTTGATCAAAGTTCACACGATGTAAGTCTTTTTTGGTTGACAATAGTAACATATCGTCCCCATTCTTCTGGAAGATTGTTCAGGAACTTTATATTTTGAACGATAGTTACGGTGTCGACTTGTTTACGATTAGCTCATTCATCAAAGTGCAAAACCTTCCATAGTAGGATTCAATGGATTCTCCTGGAGTAGATGTGAACTTCTCCCATGCAGTTAGCAACTTGTTCTCTGTCTTGTTGACCGATTTACGTTCCATGACAAAGTCGTCTAACACGTTCCCACATGTCGGCGAGTTTCACAGCTGTCTGGCGGCAAAGATGTCTATTGGTAAACCGGTTGGATAATATGAATTGCCATGTCATCGCCCGACTTTTCGATCCTGCGGTGTATTGAGATTATTGAAGGCGAAGAGATGGTGTGGTGGGAGGTGTTGCATGAGATTTCGGGTTCATTAACTTGTCGAGGCTTGAAGGGTCCATCCTGAATGGATTTAATCATGAGTTTGCCATTAGGTTTGGTCTTGATGTAACGAAGCATATGACTTGTCCATTGAAGATAACCACCTTTTGCCAACATAGGAGGTCGGTTTTGGCACGGCTGCATGAATGTCTTGTTGAGTAGCCATTGATGAAGGTATGATCTGATAAAGTTGATGTAGGATCGATTCAACGATAAAGGAATTGTGGTTGATGAAGATTAAGCTCGGTTGAGGTGTTTGGAAAGTCGTACTTATACTTCGGTTCTTAAAACATTTAAGCCCAAAATTTGAAATTCACTATAAAAATCAATTCTAAGGTCGTATGAAAATTTTTAGTTATGACAATTTTGGCGCATTTGACCCGAAAATTTGAATTTAGGCCCAAAATTTGAATTTTTGACCAAAATTTTCACAGTTAAACCAAAATTTGAATCTCGCGTAAAATTGAACGTTTAGTCTCCTCAAAAATTTAATTTTACTCAAGTTTTCCACGCCAAACTCTTTTTTTTTTTTTTTGAAAATGAAACCTTTATCGTTAGAAAGAGATCTTAGGCAGAAGCAGGATTACAGTAGACAAGGCTTATGAGTAGGATCTTATGCGTGGGAAGCTTATGCGTAGAAACCTTATCTTTGTAGAAACCTTAAAGTGAGAAACCTTATCGTAGAAACCTTATATTAAATATCTTCACAACCTTAAGCTTATCGTAGACAAAAAGTTACTAATAAACGCTACGCGTAATTTTGAAGTTATCGTAGAGTTACTGTAAGCTTTTAGCTTATCGTAAACTATGGTTAAGAACCAAAATCCTTTACACTCGCAGTGTAAAGGGATATCCACAAGTCGAAGTGTTCCACACACTTATCCAAGTGAGGGGAAGCACTGAGGATTATATTGCGAAGATTCTTCACCAAAAGTTACGAGTAGAAAACTAGGGTTTTGACTTTTGACTTCTACTGTAAGAAATTTCCAACGATTCAAATGATTTCTTTTACCGGATAGCCTTAAAAACACTCGAATAACATAAAAATGTTGACCTTTTTCACCCAAAGTGCTTAGAAAAGTTACGAGTAGAAATGACCAAAACCAAATGAGCTTAAAATGAAGAAAAACACGTAAAGCTTGAACTTTTGCAAAAACTGAAACTTTAGCACCAAATAAACCTTAAACCACAAGAATCTTGAATTTTAAAGTGCAAAAATTAAAGCGTTAAGCTTGACAAAAAAGCATTAAAGAGAGCCTTTTACGTAACCCTTCAAAACAAACACAAACACTCCTAAACCTTTGTTAGGCGATTGATACCAATTGTAAATCCTTTTTATCACTTATACCTTATCTTTATCCAAGTACCACCTGAACCAAACACAAATCGTTATGCATTATGAATAAGAAGATGAAATAAAGAAAGGAAGATGGTGACTTGAATGATATATAAATCGTGTATGTGATGATAAGATATGTAAACAATAAGTTGTATATTCCTTGAGAGAGAAAATACACACACACACATACACTTTCAAGCACACCCCTCAAATGACCATTTGAGGGGTATTTATAGTCCAAGGACTTGATGCCTAAAGGCTTTCTTATGGGCTTTTAGTGGGCTTGGACATGGGTTGGATTGGATAAAAGCAAGCCACATAACTAGTACCCATTTAGCTTAGTTCAATCCACGAGCCCGTTGACTATTCTATCACGATATCTAACACACGTTACAAAGTTCCTAAATGTGAATGACCATCACTTCTAATAAAACTATTAAGGCTAACAGGAAATAATGGGCTAAAAGCTTAATGGGAGCTTATGTGACCTATAATAAGCTAGGGGAAAATCAGGCAAACTTAAGTAATTAACTAAATTTAGCAAAACTAACCTAAAACAATCAAATAAGCTGAAAAAAAGATGAAATAAGCACAAGTCAGTCTGTGGCGAGACAACAGACTATAGGGGTAAAGGGTAGGTTTTGGCAGAACAAAATAAGCTCATAAATAAGCTCTAGAACCTAAAATAAGCAAAGAAAGGATAAACTCTATACTATGGGCTAAATGGGACATCAAAAATCAGACCAAATCAATAAGAGAATAGGCAGATAAACAGCTTTGAAATAAGCTAGGCGAAAACGAGAAACTAAGCGGATGAAAGGGACGATTGGGCAATTTTGGTGAAAAATAAGCATCGAGAACCGATGCAGTCAACTTGCCTTATGAGATCGGCCCCAGCTGATTGCTTTCAGTATATATATTCATACAATTTCCCTAACATGATTTATGCATGCATTTTCATTTACTGATAAATATAGAAGCGACACGTTCAAATTTTGCTTATATCTCTTCTAACATAATTGTGGGAAGCGTTTATGCAGGATACAATGATAAACGGATATGGCTGATATATGGAGAAGCCAGTAATTTCAATTTACAAGCAAGCTAGAGACTTGGTCAGGTTTCATATACTAAATAAATTGTAGACCAATAAGATCGATATATTAGTTTAAGAATACTGTATCTGATGAATAAATATACTTGATGAACAACTTTTTCTATGGCGAAATTTTGGAATCCAACTTAGTCGATCTATCATAGATATTCATCGTGTAATGTTTTTGTAAATTGCCGAATTGCAGAAAAAATTATTCAAAATATATGTGTTGTTTGAAGAGTGTGGCTGATGTGTGGCTAATGTGTTGTTCATAAAAAATCCCGCCACATCGCGGCGGGTTACAAATACTTGTTCTTTATATAATATCGTCATTGTTCCAAAACAGCGCTAGAAACAAAACGAAAATCAGCAAGGTCTTTTTAATAAAATGGATTATCGAGCACGTTTCTAATATTCAATCATGGACACGAAATTATTACAAATTTCCTAAAATTGTTCTAAGTTTTGAAAGTTAAATCTATAGTTCTAGACATAAAAAAATGCTTGTTCGCACAACATCGATCTATAACTACTCGTAACGCATACATGATGTGTTATAATAAAGATCTTGTTGGTTATCAGTCCCTTTATCACTCGAACCTGAACTCACAAACACTCCGATCAAAACAGTAAACTGTGTTTTCTCAATGTGTTTATTATACTCAATATGGAAACTAATTACACTCTACAATGAAGCCTACACTAATCTATTTATAGCTAAACAAAGAAACATGAAACTGACAAAACTATTAAACTTACATAAAGACTAATGAAAACAAGGATTAACGGCATAACAAAACCATTATTGGTAATGGGCGGTAAAACTAGATAAATGCCCTTTTATTTGTGTCGGTTTCAATCCCATTGAATGACTCTCATCAATTCCATGTTGGTTCCGAACCGGCTTAACCCGATGAATCGAACCATGACGTGACCCATCAAGATTACCCAACATTCATCCTCGTAATCTTGATCTTGACCCGAGCTTCTTCCACGGTTCTCTTTCATCACCTCCACGTTTAAGACTTTTCCAAGACACCTGACCTTCACCTTGGTCATGTCAAAAATCTTCACATAACACAAATCAAATTCACCACACGTGTTGATTCTCCATTGTTCCCGACTTTTCTTGACAACCATAGCTTTGCCGATCAATGCTATTCCGTGAGATTCTTCCACCGATCAAGAAAACAAGGTGACCACCACCTTTATCATCTTTTAATACCCGCAACACGAACCGAACTCAAAGCCACCTTCTTTGATTTCCTTTCGCTCGTCTTTTTCGCGCCTTTGGTTAATCACACAAAGAACCCGATCAAGGATGGAACTAGCTTTCAAAACTCCAACCTGTGATCATAACATCACAACCCCACTTCTCTTTTTCTGACCAATCTTGTTCTAGAAGACTACCACCACCGGAGAAGAAACAAAGCTACCACCTTTTTTCCATTTCCTTTAACCTGCTAAACAAGTTGAATCAAAACCCACATGTTTTTGAGTACTTTATGCCCGCTTACTTATGCACATCCGGTTCGTCTTCCTTATAACCTGTCAATCCGATCAAGAGAAACCCGCAGCCCCTAGCGTCTTCACTCAAGCTTGTTATGAGATCCTTTTCCATGGGTCAAGAAGACAAGGTTACACCCGCCTACACCGTCTCCCGTTATCCGCTGTAAAACAGTCCTGAAATAGCCCCTGCTGTCCTCGCTTCCGCTGCAATCATAGCCCCGCACCCGAAGGCTCCTCTTTTTTGAAAATCGACTCTTAAACCGGCCTCGTATTCACGAGCCCAAGATCTGATACCAAATGTTGGTTATTAGTACCTTTATTACTTGAACCCGAACTCACAAACACTCCGATCAAAACAACAAATTGTGTTTTCTCAGTGTGTTTATTATACTCAATATGGAAACTGATTACACTCTACAATGAAGCCTACACTAATCTATTTATATCTAAACAAAGAAAAATGAAACTGACAAAACTATTAAACTTACATAAAGACTAATGAAAACAAGGATTAAAGGCATAACAAGACCGTTATTGGTAGTGGGCAGTAAAACTAGATAAATGCCTTTATTTGTGTTGGTTTCAATCCCATTGAACGACTCTCATCAATTCCAGGTTGGTTTCGAACCGTTGAACCGAACCATAACGTGACCTATCAAGATTACCCAACAGATCTTATAAATTTGAAGTCTCAACACTCATTATTTCTATTGTTTTAGATCAATTTTGAAACATACAACAATTAGGGCCCGTTTGGTTGGTACCTATGGGAATGAGACTATGACTTTCAAAGTCATTGTGGGTGTTTGGTTTGTGGGCCCGGTAATGAAATGAGTATATTATAGTCATAGATTCATTACACACCAATTTGGTGTCTATGAAATCCATTCCCGTGGGCTCCTCTTTTTTCCACTACAAAATTCAAATATCTATACACTTTTTCATACCATATTTTATCAACCAAAAATAAACAATGGTAATGATACACTTTTTCATATCTATTTTCATTCTACCCATACCAAATCCGATACCCATTGTCATTCCTAACAACAAACCAAACGGGCCCTTAGTTTTCACTTTTGTAACACATGTGAGGAGTATATAACACAAGCATTTACTATACAATATGTAGTCGAACAATTGAACCTGCAACACGTCATCTTAAAAAACTACTCAATATCACTGGAAAAAACTGGCACCATTCTAGCCTCATACAATCAAACTATATAGACTATCAATAAGGTTAAACTAACTAAGTGCCCGTTTGGTTGGTACCTATGGGAATGAGACTATGACTTTCAAAGTCATTGTGGGTGTTTGGTTTGTGGGCCCGGTAATGAAATGAGTATATTATAGTCATAGATTCATTACACACCAATTTGGTGTCTATGAAATCCATTCCCGTGGGCTTCTCTTTTTTCCACTACAAAATTCAAATATCTATACACTTTTTCATACCATATTTTATCAACCAAACATAAACAATCGTAATGATACACTTTTTCATATCTATTGTCATTCTACCCCATACCAAATCCGATACCCATTGTCATTCCTAACAACAAACCAAACGGGTAAGATATCATACTATCTTATAAAGTATTTAAGCCTTTTTTAAATAGAAATATTTAAAATTCAACTTGTTTATTATAGAAAGTCAATAACTTACATGACAAGAAGCATAATGTACACTATTTTAATGCACACATTTAAAAGACAAAATACAAGTCTTACTAGAACCACAATGTACACTACTTTAATGCTATTAATATAGTCAACGTTTTTAATGTAGTCAATTAATTAACTGGTCAATAAATACGAAAAATTTAGTTATTAAATTACCCTTACATAAAAAGTTCAAATTATCAAGCATATTGTATATCCAACTGTAACGTAACTAATACAAATAACGAAGCATATTATACAAATATTCAAGCTCGAACGGGCAACGGGTCAAACGGGCTAGACCCCGAACGGGGCACGGGTTAAACGGGCACGAGCCAAATGGGCAAACGGGCTCATGTTATATGAATCACTTTAAAAAGTCCAAAACAGGATCTCACACTGGAAACTAACGGGCTGAACAAGCACGGACCAAACGGCCTCATGTTATACTAATTGACACCTCTAAAATTAATTTGTACTATTATATAATAAAAAACATTGTAATTAGTTAAGGAATTGAAATACGTCACATGAAATTCTTGATATCCGTAAATTTATTGTCAAAAAGAATAAAATACATGATTCACCAGAAAATTTTAGTTTAGGGTATCCGTCGTCGCAACGCGCAAATACCCTGCTAGTATAACATAATAGTGTTGGAGGATTCAGGTTTAAAAGATAAATTGTACAAAGGAATGATGTCTAATTAATTGTCATTGGAGGATTCAGGTTTAAAAGATAAATTATACAAAGGAATGATGTCTAATTAATTGTCATTGGAGGATTCAGGTTTAAAAGATAAATTGTATAAAGGAATGATGTCTAATTAATTGTCAAATAGAGGTGATATATATCTCTGCTACTTATAAAACAAATTTGCTTATTTTTTAAAACTTAAAATCTCTTAAAAATGATTAAATGATTTAATACCCCTCCTAATATACATCTTATTAATAATGGAAATTTTGACAATAAATTTAAATTTACAAATACACGGCTGATAACTTTTTGAGCGACAAAGAATTGAATTTTACAAATGACAACTAAATTAAGTCTTGCACTATAATATTAACATCATATATTTCTTTATCAATTGGCTTACAAAATGTTGTATGCTCGGATATTCATCTAGGGTTATACGATTGCAACCGGTTCTATCAATTTAAAAAAAATAAGCAAAAGAAAAAAAAACGGTTGCATCAAGATTTATACCAAAATCACGGAATCAAATTGCGCTGATACATAGTAATATAAAGGAACAATTTCCAACTAGAGATACTCTGTGTTAATAATGACTGGTGACTATCTTTGGGGTCACTTATAGTAAGTGACCACATATACTTGCCTACTTGGTCACTAACTGAAGTTAATGGATAGGTTACTTGAATCATATACGTCACTTTTCATTGTTACTGTAACAGTTCACTAATTTGATTTGATAGTTTGCTTTGAAAGATACTATCAAGTTATTACCCACAAGCTTTTTGCCTGATGGTTTTCGTGAAAGTGTGAATGCTTTTTAACCAACTGGTTCGAGTTAATGTTATGGCAACAAAAAAAAAGTGACTACTTGGTGTATATAAATTGTAGTGCACGTGTTTTTTTTTCTTTTCTTTCTCTTACTACTTTTCACTTCCTATAACACACATATCTCACAAATATCTCGAACAATGCTTGAACTTTGTTGAGAATTATAATCTGGATACTTTTGTTTTTAATCTGATTGTGATATCTAAATTGCTGTTTGTTATGTTGATTCAGTTATATTTGCTGGAAAGAGATTCAGGGGTTGATATTGTAAGGTTTATTTCTAGAAGGACTGAAAGAGCAAAGATTTTTAGCTTGGATAATACTTTGGATAAATTGGACAAGTCTAGAAGATGAAGGTCCAATATGTAACATTGAAGGCTATATAATTTGGAGATATATTCAGTCTTTGATATCTCATATTATCTCTCTCTCACAAAAATTTACGATACTCTCTCTAAAACAAAAAACCCTAGTTTGTATTTTGATTTCCTTGATCAAAATACTTTGTTACTTGTTGTTATTGAGTCATTGTTATTTGATTGAGATCAAATACTGATTGTTGATTGTTTCTATTTGAGAATAGAAGATTTGGGTTGTAATTGTGTTTCTGAAGTAATAAAAGTATTTTATTAATCATAGAGATATGTTTTTCTTCATGGTATCAGAGCCAGGTTCTCTGAAAATCATTTTTTAAAAAATTAGGTTTTTGATAAATTTGGGTTTTTTACAAATTGATTGGTTCTTGGTCAATTAACTTGTGTTAATTGATAGATCTTGTGGTGGATTTGGCTAAAATTGAAGGTTTCTGGAAAACCCATATTTTTTGAAAAATTAGGGTTTGGTTTATGTTGGGGTTTTTTGTGATTAAGGGCTTCTGAGTCGATTAAAGTTGATTAATCGATAAGATCTGGTATTTGGTAAAGATTGGAAGTGGTTTTGGTGATTTTCCCTAATTCAAAAAATTAGGGTTTGTTGATTCTTGGATCTTGGTTCTGAGTTCTTGCTTTATATCTGCTATATCTCTAGACTAAGTGAATCTAGAGTATAGTAGGTTTGGTTTCCGCTGCTGATCGTTATTGCGTGCTCTGTAACACCTCTCGCACTCTTTCTTTAATTTCTTTTCTTATTCTTTTCTGTCTAGATTGCTTGGAGGATAGGATTTGGGATTATTGGAAGTTGTGATCGGTTGAGATTGAGATTAGTTTTATTTTTATTCTTATTCTTGTTCTTGTGTGCTTGTATGCGCTCTTGACCTACCACTCTAAGTGACAAGAAAAGCCTGAGAACTACTTTCTTTACCTTTCTTGTGTGATTGATTATCTGTTCTTGAATCATGTGTTAATAATTACGTTCATGGTTATCTTGATGATGAATATGAAGCTGAAAACCCTGTCACTTTAATAAGTAAATTGGATTTGAGTCATCCTTTACATTTACACCCTAATGATTCAGCTTCTTTGATTGTGGTTTCAATAAAACTAAAAGGAACTGAGAATTATAATGTCTGGTCTTGTGCTATGATGTTAGCTTTAGAAGGAAAAAATAAAACTGGTTTTATTGATGGCACTTGTAGAAGGTCTAATGTTGATGAAGTTTTGGGAAGACAATGGGATAGGGTTAATCTTTGTTGTGTTGGGATGGATTCTAAATTCCATCTCTGAAGAGTTGTTTCTTGGTCAAATTTTTTCCAAAAGAGCTTCTAATTAGTGTCGGAATGAGTTAAAAGATACATTTGACAGGGTTGATGGTTCTGTTACTTTTAATTTGCATCATAAAATTCACTCTTTAACTCAGAATGGCACTACTATTTCTGAATATTTTAATAAGCTAAGTACTTTGTGGAAACAATTTGATGCTATGGTTCAGTTACCTAGATGCACCTCATCATGTGCTGATGAAGTTAAAAAGCATAACCAACTTATGAAACTTATGCAATTCTTAATGGGTCTAGATGATACTTACATGCAAATAAGAAGTAATATTCTTTTTAGAGATCCTTTGCCTGATGTTAAAGGTGCTTATGCTATTATCAGTAGTGAAGAAAGCCATAGGAATATTGTGTTTGGTAGTTCTAGTAGAAATCATAATTCTGCTTTTGCTACTAGAGTTTTGAATACTCAGGTTAATAATCCTACTTGTCAGAATGTTAGACCTATTAATCAGAATACTCAAGCTAATCCACCTAATGCAAATTTTAATAAAGTATCTGATAATAGAAGAAACATTGGTTCTGCTCTTGTATGTGATCACTGTGGTTTTAATGGACATACTCAGGACAGATGTTTTAAATTGATTGGGTATCCTCCAAATTTTGGAAAAAAGGGTAACAATATGAGACCTCAGACTTCTCAAAAGATTTTCTAATAATAATTCTGTGGGGTCTAGTTCTTCTTACGGTTTTGGATGAACAACTTACTACTCTCATCTCTCTCATCAAAGACAACTCTGTTAAGGGCAATAGTGTGCAGGCCAATATGGCAGGTACTTATTTTAATACTAGTAAGGTTTTCAATCAAAATTTTCACAAGTTCTTTTCCACTAATACAAATTTGAAATCCAAACTTAGTTCATTTGGAAAAATTGTGGATTACGGTGCTAACCGACATATGACCACTCGACAAGAACTTGGTCAATGTTTTTGATATTTCTCATCTTCAAATAAAAGTAGGTCATCCAAATGGAACTGAAGCTTTGATTACTAAAATTGGAAATCTTAAACTAGCTGATTCTTTAATATTATATGATGTTCTGGTTATTCCAGAATATTGTGTTACCTTAATTTCTGTTCATAAATTGGCCAAAGATAATAAAATTGTGGTTACCTTTGATGAGAACAAATGTTATTTCTTGAATCAGGATTTGAATCTGGGAAATGTTCAGGGGACTGGTGTCGGTGTGGTGGTTGATATTATTTCAATTTAGGAGGTACTTCTTTTAAAGTAATAATTCACTTTCTTACTATAGCACTGCAGCTTGGTCACCCTAGAGACCACTGTTCTAAGTGTTTTAAAAACAGATTTGAAGCTTGCTTCAAAGAAACAAAACTTATTTTGTGAAATTTGTCAAAGAGCTAAGCAAACTAGGGAACCTTTTCCTTTAAGTGATCATACTTCTATTGTTTTGGGTGAACTTGTTCATTTAGATTTATGGGGACCTTATAAGGTTGCCGATAAGGAAGGTTACAAGTATTTTTTGACTATTGTGGATGATTACACTAGGGCTGTATGGGTGTACTTACTTAAAACTAAGGATGAAACTATCCATTATATCACTATCTTTTATAATATGATTGAAACTTCGGTTTGATAGAAAAATTAAGAGTTTTAGAAGTGATAATGGTACTGAATTTGTTAATCATTCTTTCTCAAAGTTATGTGATGAAAAAGGTATTACCCATCAGACTTCTTGTGCATACACTCCACAGCAAAATGGTATTGCTGAAAGGAAACATAGGCATCTTTTGAATGTTGCTAGATCCCTTATGTTTCAGGGGGGGAATTCCACTTAAGTTTTGGACTGAGTGTATTCTTACTGCTACTTTTCTTATTAACAGATTACCTTCTTCTGTGCTTAATGGAAAATCTCCTTTTGAGATGATATATAACAAAAAGCCTACTCTCTGCAATTTAAGAATGTTTGGTTGTTTGTGTTTTGCTACTATTGTTAATAGCAATGATAAACTTGGTAGTAGATCTGAGAAATGTGTTATGATGGGGTATTCTAATTCTAAAAAGGGATATAGATTATATAGTCTTGATAAGCATCGGTTCATTTTTCTAGAGATGTTAAATTTTTGAGTCTATCTTTCCTTTTAAAGACTTAGCTGATAAGAGCAGTTCTAATTAGAAAATGTTTTTCAAGACTTAAATCAGTTGAACTTTTTTGATAATGAAACTCCTGAACTACCCAATGATGAAGAGAGAGTAGACCCTAATCTGAATAGTGACATTGAGTCACAAAGTGAAGGTGGCTGCTCTCCTCCATCTGGTAGAGACCATGTTACTAACAATAGTGACAATAGTGTTTTTGCTGATGAGGATGAGGTGGTAACTACACTTGATGATAATAATATTTCAGAGGGTAATTTGAATCCAAATTCTCTAGTTCAGGGTGAAGTACCTTTGAGAAGGTCTTCTAGACCTTCATTTTTCTAAAAATTATAATGATTTTGTTGTTGAATCAAAAGTTAAGTATGGGATTGAAAAGTTTGTGAATTACTCTAAACTTAATTCTAGAAACTATTGTTTCTTGTTGAGTTGAACAAAAGTCATGAACCAAGAAACTATTTTGAAGTTTATTAAATCTATCTATTGGACTGATGCTATGAATAATGAGATTGAAGCTTTATATAGAAATGATACTTTTGAAGTCCTTGTTTTACCTCTGGTAGAAAAGCTATTGGAAGTAAATGGGTGTTCAAAATTAAGTATAAGTCTGATGGAGAAATAGATAGATATAAAGCTAGAGTTGTTGCTAAAGGATATAATCAAAAGGAAGGTATTGATTATGAGGAAACTTTTTCACCTGTTGTTAAAATGGTCACTGTTAGATGCTTGCTTAATATTGTTGTTCAGAATAGTTGGCCTATTTTTCAACTTGATGTTAATAATGCTTTTTTATATGGTGATCTGGAGGAGACTTTTTATATGAAGTTACCTGAGGGATTCTTTCCTGAAGGTGATAATAGAGTTTGCAGACTTAAAAAGTTTTTGTATGGTTTAAAACAAGCTCCTAGACAATGGAATGCTAAACTAACTTCTGCTCTTATTGAAAATGATTTTGTGCAAAGTAAAAGTGATTATTCTTTATATACAAAATCAAAAGATGATGTGTTTATTGCATTTCTTGTCTATGTTGATGATATTATTGTTACTGGAAATAATATTGATGAAATCAACAGTTTCAAAGCTTTCCTTAAAACTAAGTTCATGATTAAGGATTTAGGAAAGTTGCAATATTTTCTTGGTATTGAAGTTGCTGAGACTGATAAAGGAATTTGTTTAAATCAAAGAAAGTATTGTTTAGATTTGTTAAGTGAGTATGGTATGCTTGGTTGTAAACCTTCTAAAACTCCCTTGCAGTCTAAATTGGTTATATCTAATGAGGCTACTGAAAATGATCCTTTACTTGATAATATTACTGATTATCAAAAACTTATGGGAAAGCTTATTTACTTGACTAATACTAGGCCTGATATTTCATATGCTGTTCACTGTTTAAGTCAGTTCATGCATTCTCCTCTTAAGTCTCATCTCAGAATAGCTTTAAAGATACTTAAGTATCTTAAAAGAGCTCCAGGTTTGGGTATTCATATTACTAAAAATTACGGTATGTCTCTTCTTGCTTATTCGATGCTTTGATTGGGCTAAATGTATTGTAACAAGGAGGTGCATTCTGGCTATTGTGTTTTTTGAATGGGTCTCTAGTATCTTGGAAAAGTAAAAAACAACCTACTCTCTCTAAAAGTTCTCTGGCCGAGTACTGAGCTCTTGCTTGTAACCAGTGAAGTTATCACGGATTTTAAAGATTTTAAAAGATCTTAAAATTTTCGATCTTTTACTGTTCCACTTCATTGTGATGTGATAAATCGGCTATTAAAATAGCGACCAACCATGTTTCATGAAAGAACAAAACACCTTGAAATTGATTTGCATTTTGTTAGAGAGAAGATTTTAAATGGTGTTGTTAAAACTGTTAAAGTGGATTACTGCAAATCAAATAGCAGATATCCTTACCAAAGGGTTGGATACATTACAACATGATTTTTTGGTTAAAAATCTTGGGATGTTTGATATATATCACTTATCAGATTAAAGGGGGTGTTGAGAATTATAATCTGGATACTTTTGTTTTTAATCTGATTGTGATATCTAAATTGCTGTTTGTTATGTTGATTCAGTTATATTTGCTGGAAAGAGATTCAGGGGTTGATATTGTAAGGTTTATTTCTAGAAGGACTGAAAGAGCAAAGATTTTTAGCTTGGATAATACTTTGGATAAATTCAGACAAGTCTAGAAGATGAAGGTCCAATATGTAACATTGAAGGCTATATAAGCTGGAGATATATTCAGTCTTTGATATCTCTTCTATTATCTCTCTCTCTCACAAAAATTTACGATACTCTTTCTAAAACAAAAAACCCTAGTTTGTATTTTGATTTCCTTGATCAAAATACTTTGTTACTTGT
Source organism: Chrysanthemum makinoi (assembly GCA_910596185.1). Lineage (NCBI taxonomy): Eukaryota > Viridiplantae > Streptophyta > Magnoliopsida > Asterales > Asteraceae > Chrysanthemum > Chrysanthemum makinoi. Next base: position 81,104,908 of record OU343219.1, on the reverse strand, counting down.
TGTTATTGAGTCATTGTTATTTGATTGAGATCAAATACTGATTGTTGATTGTTTCTATTTGAGAATAGAAGATTTGGGTTGTAATTGTGTTTCTGAAGTAATAAAAGTATTTTATTAATCATAGAGATATGTTTTTCTTCAAACTTACTACTTTTAGGTTGGTGGCTAACTCAAATACCATTAGACCAAACTTATATCGTAGAGTGTGTTAGTTTGTCTTTAAAAATATAAATTAAGAGAACACGTCAATGTGACGACTTTTTTTAGTTAGTGACAAGGTGGTAAGGAAATGAGATGCTAAGCACCTTTTAAGCCAACATGGTGCGCAAAGTATTATTTTCTTCATACCTCCTTCATTCCATATTAAGTGTTCATTTTGATTTTTTTAGTTTCTTTTGTTCATCTTTGATCATAAAATTATACCGATGAAAATACATTTAAAACTCAATCTATTTATATATTTTGTATCAAGTATTATATAACACAAATAATAAAATTTAAATTTAAAGTTGAACAAAAAAGACTCTAAAAAGTCAAACTGAACATTTAATATGGGATGAAGGTAGTATTCAAAAAATAAAACAACACAAATTATTTTCAGTCATGCTTCAAATTTCGAGAAAAGTTTAGATTATTGCTCAAAATCTTCGCTATTCATCCTCCAAAAATATTATTATTACCTTTTAATATCTTTTGATTTTTATTGAAAAATTAACTTATGTTCTCAATTAATTCAATATAAATATGTTTGAAGTTGAAGTCGGGAGGATATGATTGAAGATAAATTATTTTTATAGGATGAATGTGATCAAAAGGTGCTCTTTAATCCTTCAGTGTGATGATTTGAGGACATTGTTGAAGATGGCCTTAGTGATGGATTATGTCTTTGTAACCATATATTTATCGGTATTAGAATTTTCATAGCCTTTTTAATCCGTGGTGTTATAGAGTTATTTATCATAAACACTTGATCGGTATATAAGGACCAGTTTGATTTATAGATGCGGTTGGATTTAAATTTGAATTTGAATTTGGGGTGAAAGAAAATTAAAAGAGAGAGAATATATTTTAGTTTATATTATAATTAAATGCATATAAAAATGATATCTATACTACTTTATAATGCATTTAGGCCTTCTAAAATTAGAAGACTTAAAAATTAAGCCTTCTAATTTTAGAAGGCTTAAAATTAAGATAAGGAGCTTCAATCATGAAATGACATGTGTCAACTTAACACTCCACTTCTAACAACTTCAAGCCTAACTCTAACATGAAAATTAAGATAAGGAGCTCCAATTATAAAATTACATGTGTCACTTCTCAACTAAAAATTCATCTTTATTTTCAAATTAAAATATCTTTTTATCTACTTATTTATATTATAATCTAATTTCACCATATTTTCTAAAATTTTATGCTCTTTAATTCAACATCCATTTTAATATATTTTTATAAGTTTTTAGTTTTTATATTTTTAGTGGGTTTATTTTATTTTAATTCAAATTTTTACAACTTTAACATTTATTTCATTTATTCCAATCATATTATAGTTATCGGGTACCCGCCGCCGCATTGCGCGGGTACCCTTCTAGTTTTAATAAAAATATAGAAGTATTGTGATAGAAATAAAATGGGTCTCACAGGTTTTGTGTAAAACCCAACCTACTGGTGTGGGAATAAAAGAAAAATAGTGAGCCTTGCGGGTTTGAAAGCTAAATTTATCATCCAAACATTATTTATTACTTTCATTCCCAAATCCAACCCCACACCCTCCAAACAAACGCACCCTAAATATCTCATTACTACGTATTATTAATTTCAACATACATTATTGGATACTATCCCAACTATTTATGAATTCACTATTGTGTTCTACATGTATCCAACATCGACCAAGAAAAATCATCGCTCATCATCATATCTTGCCAAGACGACGATGGGGTGACAAAATCTTCAACGATATGCAATGGTGATAACTCGCTATCAAGCGATAATGTGATATCTGGTAAAAATGGTTCAGTCCAGAAATCTTCAGTCAGTTCGTAACTAGAAATTGGAGGTGCAATGTCACCTGAAACTACAGAATCTGAGCCACCAAACCAATCTGACGATGTTTCAGAGCGCGAAGAACATGATGTTGATTCAGATGATGCCTCTAGGGAAAAACTTTCATTGTCTTCATGGAGTTCTAGACTTGAAACTTCTTTTGAGTTGGCCTGATTATGATCCATGCTTCCAATGTGTCCGGTTTCTAGCACATTTTGGTTTTGATGAGCTCGCTTCATTAAATGCGTGTTCCATCTATTCTTTATTTCATTATCGCTCCTTCCTGGCAATTTTTTAGCTATTGCGGACCATCTGTGAATACAAAAACAAAAGTTTCATTTAGCATTCCCCATCCATTTTTTTCAAACTTGATCGAGTATGTATTTTGATTACGAAAATGTTTCTAAATACGCAATTTATATGTACCATCACACTGTTTGATTTCTTATACTTTTAGTTTCATTAAGTATGAAAACTACAAAAACTTTCATCTAAAATTATACTACGTATATGCATGTGGTGCCCCACCCGAAAAACATTCCTTCTTCGCATATTATATTGCAAGGAGAACTTACTTGTTGCCAAGCTTGTTATGCATATTAAGAATGATACTGTCTTCTTCTAACGTAAAATTTCCATGTTTCATGTCTGGACGAAGATAATTCATCCATCGTAACCTACAACTCTTCCCACTTCTCGACAAACCTAAAAAACGATGGACAATTAGTAAGAATCAAAATGTCGCATCTACTTGCAACAATACAAGAGCTTAGGAAACTAAATGACTCGTACCAGCAAACTTTGGGAGTAAACCCCAGTTCCAGTGACCATATCTCTGGATATAAGCACGCAACTTGTGGTCTTCTTCTTCGCTCCATGCACCTTTCTTGAACACATTTGTCTTGGCACTTAAAGCTTTAGCCATCTTTGCTTACTGACACTCTAAATCAATCTCTATATGTGTTTTGATCCAAATACAACTATATATATATACTACTAGATCATATAATATAGAACGTGCTCAAATTATATGAATTGTTTTATTGAAATTATTGAAATATATAATTATTTAATTATTGATTAAACGTTTGCTGATTGCACCAAGTATCTTCTTTACCCCCACATGGTAGTATCTTTTAAAAATTAGCAAAGATGCATATGCATGTGTGCGATATATATTGGCATTTGTTTATTGTATATACTAATACTAATGTGACTTGTGTTAATATGTTGTGTAGCAACTAAAGTAATTAAGTATTACAATGCTACTATATACGATACGAATGTATTTTTAAATTGTTCTTGAGGAGAAATGAATCAACTATTGAATAATAAAGAATTACTACATTTATTTCACTCACTACAAAAAACAAGTTCAATTTTCTACATTATAAAGGCCAATTGGCCACGGTTAAAAATGTATAAAATTATAAATGCCACACTTACTAATATGTGGTAATAATGGGTGTGACAAATTTTCCTACACACATAAGTGTGGAGATCTTATCCAAATGTCTATGGTTAAAAGTGTGGAAAAAATCTTTGAATATCCACACTTAAAAGTGTGGCAAAATTGCAAAAAGATGCTTACAATTAAAAGTGTGGAAACATTGTTAAATATTCACACCTAAAAGTGTGAACAAAGTGTCAATGCTACACTCACAAGTGTGGATATATTTTCTGGAACAACAAAAAAATAAAAATGAAATTAAATAAAAATATTCAATATCTCAAAAACCTAATGATTTTTATTTTCCGGAACACATAACAAACATTTATACCTCCACAATACCAATACACAGATAAGTCGATGTGGCTAATGATATTTATCAGTAAACTAGTAAAGTGTATAATAAGTGTATCCAACAGTAAACACAAGTATACATGTAGCTAATGATATTTATTTACGAAGCGAGATATGGAAGTATGGAAGTATGTTTGCCAACACTAAACATCGACCTATTTACTACCAGTCTTGTCTTCTTCATTAGAGTGGCAGACCGACATATATCATCAATCTTCTGCGAGCATATCCGAGTAACTAACTTTCTTGTCCGGTTAGTGGGTTTTGTTGCGTGTTTGTAGCATTTGCCTGCTGCCCCATTGAATCCGGCCCGAGTTGGTTGTAGTTCTTTGTCGTGTGGCTAGCCCTTGTCTTTGTTGCCTCAAAACTGAATGTATGATTATTGGATTGTTTAGGGGCAAATTATCCCATGCTCCGCCTGTGTACTTCTTGGCATTATCCCAAGAAGAGTCAACTTCTATCAATAGGTTTACCTCAATGTACTTCTTGGCATTATCCATGCTCCGCCTGTGTTAGAAGCCGATATTGCAATCTGAAAAAAATATTAAAAATGACAAATTCAGTTAAAGGATAATCTTTTATGTTATGAGAATGTAAAAGCAGTAAAATGAATGTATGATTATTGGATTGTTTAGGGGCAAATTATCCCATGCTCCGCCTGTGTACTTCTTGGCATTATCCCAAGAAGAGTCAACTTCTATCAATAGGTTTACCTCAATGTACTTCTTGGCATTATCCCATGCTCCGCCTGTGTTAGAAGCCGATATTGCAATCTGAAAAAAATATTAAAAATGACAAGTTCAGTTAAAGGATAATCTTTTATGTTATGAGAATGTAAAAGCAAATAATGATTAAAATGAATGTATGATTATTGGATTGTTTAGGGGCAAATTATCCCATGCTCACGGTGTACTTCTTGGCATTATCCCAAGAAGAGTCAACTTCTATCAATAGGTTTACCTCAATGTACTTCTTGGCATTATCCCATGCTCCGCCTGTGTTAGAAGCCGATATTGCAATCTGAAAAAAATATTAAAAATGACAAGTTCAGTTAAAGGATAATCTTTTATGTTATGAGAATGTAAAAGCAGTAAAATGGGTGAATTGGGTCATGAGTCAAAACTAGTAAACGGATCCTAGCATGGTTTTGAAACTTTTTTTAAAATCGTTGCTAAGCATAATGATTACATCAATGATATAATATTGATAATAAGCGTGATAGTTTGAACCCGTTTCTTGGTTTGCTAAACTTTTTCATTTTCGTCGTGAGGCATTAGAGATAATATATAACCCGCACAGAAAGTTCACATGTAAATATGTTAAATTGCCACCTCTAAAGCTGAAGGAACACATATATTGTACTCGGACACACGAAACAAGTGAACCTTGGCGTAAATACAAGTACACCGAAGCGATTCAACTCCAAAAAGGTCCCAACAACAAAGGGGTAACCATAACCAAAGCACCGGGGGTATCATCTCTTTGAGTGAAGCATCATTAGAAATCTTAGCAAGTTGCATAATGCGGTTTTGGTTCCTTCCATTAGTCCGGAATGGTGTTGAACGGCACGAACCTCTTCCACCATTTTCAAAGCAGACGCCCACCTCTTCATTGTCATGGCAGATTTGGACACATCCAGTAAGGAAGGATTGCTCCTATTCACTATTTCAATCCAGCGCTCTGCTCACAAACGCACCGATTGCGCCGCCTCTTCATTGAGAAAAGAGACTAAGCGGCCGATCCTATTGCAAAACCACGAGAACCATCCAGTTACATCGTTGCAAATGTGTTAATTTCAAAGTTTCTAGATACACTCTTTTGACTTTTGTGGTCAGACAGACTAGTTTTCAACTTTGATTTGATATGAAAAACTATAACTTCTAAGAATATTGATAGTAAGGGTATTTTAACTTGCCAATAGCGGCGGTGGTATTTCCAGCATCAAGAGCATCGGTTCTTTCACGAATGGTGTGACTCATTCCGACCATTTACGCAATACCACCGCGTCGTCAGCGATGGGCCCATAAGCATCAATTGCTAGACCGGTCGATATGGTGCTTAGCATCCCCAGCGACCATTCGCGATCCCGTACATGGCAGCTAAGCTAAAGCTCACATAAATGGCAAAAGAGATGGCAAATATTGGAATGATGACATGATTTATATCGAGAGCCAATCCAAATATCACATTCGTTCTGCACCTGTCTGCGGAGTTGCATACATCCCACCGGTACGTAAATTGTATTAAAAAAGATGTCATATGCATCCAAAAACATAATTGATTTTCCAACAAGGTACATTTTGACTTTTAAGGTCTAGCGGACTAACATTCCAACTCAAGATTATATGAACTACTTTCTGTAGTTCTACTTTCTGTAGTTCGCAAGATCTATGAAAAATATTAACGTAGAAAATATTCTTCAATTAAGATCAATGTTCTGTTGAACTTTTATAATAAGTAGTATACATGCAATTTAATGGTCAAACCATGTGGAAAAAGTTTACCTATATGCCTTTGCTAGTGTAATACTCCGTTATGTATCCAATAACCAAACACACCCATAGACCAATTGAAACACAAAAGAAGATGTGCCTGGAAAACAAAACAAATGAACAAACTCATAATACAACTGTTTAAGTAGTGCGTTACAGCCCAGTAAAGTAACCAAATGCTACGAACGAAATAGCCACATACCTGAATTAACAAAAGATTCTATGCAGCATGTCTGATGTGCAGTTCTCGAGCAAGCCACAATGACCTTTGACCACGGTTATACCTGAATTAACAAAAGATTCTCAGAATCTTAACATCAAAAAAACAGTTGCAAACTTAATTTCAAATTGAATTAAATTACGTACAATTCAAATGCAGAATTAAAAAAAGCAGTTTGCATAAAAGTCTGCGGGTTTTTAACATAAGCTATTTTGCCGGTTAAACATGAGATCTACACAAACAAGTTCCTAGTCTCCCGAATATTATCAAAAAGTACAAAGAGATGATACATAAGAGAAACTACTAAATTTATACGTCAACTAGAACCAAACTAGTAGAGTACTTGAGGTCCGGACGTGACGCCTTTTCTCTAGTTACATATTATGAAATAATAACAACTAAGTAAGAACACTTATCCATAGGCGCAAAATTAGTGCTAGATTAGGTGTTTGGGAGTCATCTTGCAGAGTTAAAAGCACTCAAAAGACTGGTTATCACATATGTCCTTTCACCCCAATCCTTACTAGAGATGCTACAATAACAAGCACTTTCGTTAACTAGCGAGATTCCTAAAGTGCCATACTCTGAATCCTTTAATTATTAGGACCTAAACAGAATTTAACAATATAGCCGAAATGACATAGCATCAAAAAGCCACATCTTAATCACTAGATTACGTACAAGTCAAATGCATTATCAAAAACAGGATACACATAAAATTAGGGCTAATGTTCAGATAAGATTTTGAAACATATGGTATCCTACACTTTGGGATACATAGAGTAGCCAGATAAAAGCCCGCTATTATCCTGAACCGGGTTCTTATTATATGTTCTAAGTTCATTGACTCTCAAATAAGGCTGATGTAATGTATCATATATTATACTAAGAGGAAACCATTTATCCCATTTTTCATCGGCATCTTATATCTTATGGAATATCATCCATATAGAAAGTATGACTTGACATAAAAAAAGAAAGTATTACACTATTATTTCTGTCCTGGCATCGTTATTCAGCTATCAAGTGAGAAATAACTAGCAGTGAATTATGTCTTACGACTTACGAGTAAAGAAGCAACTTGTGTTCAAAAATCAAAGTCAAAAGCTTCAAGTGTAATGTGCTCATTTTACTAATACTATCTCAAATTCGTAACGCACTATCTCAAATCCATCATCCCTACCACACGAACGACTCTAACACACAACACATAGCGATCAGTACTCTATTATCATATACTCAGACCCCTAAATTTACATTTAAAGGAAAACAAAAACAAAACCTTCAGCGAGAACCTATTTGTACACTGAATTTATAATCAACTAATGTGCTCACTTTACTAATACTATCCACATGGCATAACGTAGTTACTCGTACAAGCTCTATAATCTCTATGTCATTTAAACCTAAAATTTAACCGGATAATATATTAAAGTGTAGAAACCGGTTACAAAATGAGCGAAGGCAAAATGATTTAATAAACCTTCCTATTCGTACAATGACTTGCTAATCGACTAGTGTGCCGCGAATATTACAAACTTCCTCAATCTACTTATGCTATCCACGTGGAACAACGCAATTATTCATACAATCTCTATGTCATTTTAAACATGAAAAACTAAATTAAAATATCCCATAGCGCCATCACAGACGATAGAATAAAGTGCAATAAACAACGACAAATTGAAGCGAAGGCAAAGCTGATTCAATTCTATCACTCAGTCACTAGAGGTAGAGACTAATCGCCGATTAATCCATGTTTTACAACAACGATTTATTCTATCGATGTGGCTTAACTTCGAGTTATTCATACAAGCTCTACAACCTAAATGTCAACTTTACACAGAAAAACCTAAAGCGAAATCTTCAAGTATAACGTCTTAACGATTACAATAACACAATTCATACATCTAGCGTTTGAATTCAAAATCACATAAAATAAAAGTATAAAACCTAAACTGATAATAAAACAGGAATAAATTACAAAGCGGTAACCGTACCTCCAATTCGTTTGTGATGTTGCGGATCGTTGTTCGAAATGGCTCGGAAAACCGGTCCTCTTCCAGCGTGCTTCTCGTTCAGCTTCCTGAGTAAGATCTCTAGTTCTCTTATCCATCTATCCTCTCTCTCTGAGCAAAAATAATTCAGTTCCATCACTAACAGAATTCATACATTCGATTTCGAAATAACCTAAACTGGATATAAAATAGCAGTTATGATACATAACATTCATTTAATAAAACTCTACCAACGCAATCCGGACCGAATCATTATATCTCTAAACTACTTAACCATTACAAAACAAATAATAATAATCATTATTGAATGGTACAATTCAAAACACATTAATAAACGATTAGCTAACATTTACCTGATGATCGGAACAGTAAGGTACGGAGGCGATTACAGATCCACGACGGCGATTACAGGTCCACGGCGACCATTATGAAACCACAGCGATTACGGCGACGATTACGAAACCATGGCGATTACGATTACAAAAGCACGATATTCTGAGACGATTACAGATCCGAGACGCGATGTAACAGTGATTAAAAGTTAGGGTTTGATTTTTATGATTTTATTTTGAGTAAGGAGGATCAGCTCGTTATTTTTATCAGTAGACGTGAGAGGTGTGTGCAACAGTAATAAGGGATGATTTTATTTTGATTTGATTTTATCAGTAGTCAAAACTATTAAGCTAATAAGAGAAGTGTGTTATTTTAATTTTGTGGCTTTTTTTTATAAGTGTAACTTTTGTTTCCACAATTATAAATGTGGTTTTTTTGTGTAGTTGAGTTGAGATCAATATAGAACTCATATTTGTCATAGAACAAATGAACCAATCATAACCCTTCATTTTTTATCTAAATTAATACAAAATCATTTTCCACATTTTTTTTAAAACAACATATCTTACAAACGGTAAATCTTCAAAATATAAAAAATACACCATCGTGACGAGAATTAAATTATCTTTCTATAGATATGCACTTTTACATATTTTCGACAAACATTTTTTTTCAAAAACTCCGTCCGAAAAAATCATATATGATTTTTACGAATCATATATGATTTTAAAAATTCATGTATGATTCGATTTTTCTGAATCATATATGATTTTTACAATCATATATGATTCTCAAAAATCATATGTGATTCTTAAAAATCGAATCATATATGATTTTCACAAATCATATATGATTTTTGTTGACCGAAATTTCGAAAAAAAAAGTTATTAAAAATATATATTAATGCATATCTATAGAAAGATAATTTAATTCTCGTCACGATGGTATAATTTTTATCGCGTAACGATTAACGGTTTGCGAGATATTTAATTTTTTAAAAAAGAGTGAAAGTTTATCATAATAAGAAAATGAATAGCTATTATTGGTTGATTGGATCTATGGTAAATTTTGGTTCTATATTGAACTTTTGCCTTGTGTAGTTATTTTTACATTTTTAAATGTAGCATTTTTAAAGTGTTTTCTTACACTTATAAGTGCGGCTTTTTAAAAATTTGTTTTATTTCGGTTATAAATGTGGCGTTGTTGTAATTGTCCACACTTATAAACGTGGCGTATTTTTTAATAAATTTGTGACACTTATAAATGTAGCAAAGTTTTGATTTATATAAAAAAAAAAAAAAAGTCCACGGTTGACCATACCGTGGAGAAATAGGTGTGGAGAATTCAACTTTTTTTTTAGTGACTTCTCGATCATCAAAAGTATTACAAGACTCATATTTAAAATCTTCTAAAGCATTACCTTAAACACTATTGATATTTCTTATTCATAGGTAAATTAACAACCATTAGAGCACTCCCAACGGTAACGCCGTAACGGCGTTAAACGAGAAAAAACGGCGTTACGGGCGTTATTACAGTTGGGACCTCGGCGTTAAAAGAAAAACGAGGCCAGCGTTGCCAAAGCAACGGCGTTATAGGAGCGCAAAAAAAAAAAAAATCAAAAATTTACACTTTCTACCCTTAAAACGGCTACTAGCGTTATTTTCAAAAAATTTTCAAAACCACCCTAAACGGCTACTAGCCGTTATTTTCAAAAGATTTTCAAAACCTTTTTTACCACTATAAATACCCAATTAAAACACCATTTCTTTTCACACTTCCACTACTAAATCCTCTCCATTCTCTCAATCTTTCAACTTCTATTAACTGCAAAAAAAACAATGTCGGGAGGCAACGATGATACTTTCTACAATCTTCTTGCTAGTGGGTGGAATCCCTCAAATCCGGGTTCATCATCTAACCCGAACGCCGGTTCATCTTCAATCCCCAACCCACTAGGCTTATCGAGCCAAGAAATGTATCAACAACATCAAGCATTTACGTATTGGCAACAACAAAACCAACAAAACACCTTAAACTCTAACTTTCAAAACCTACAATTCACACAACAATCACAACAATCACAAACTGAAACACATGATGTTCGACACACCCACGTCTCCTCCAAAAAAAAGGAAAAGGTCGCATTAAGCGAAAAGCAAAGAAATCCAAAGACCCCGAGCCCGAACCAGTTGATTCTGATGAAGGCGAAGTTGTTGTTCACTCACGTTGGACTCCAGCAGAGGAAGCATTACTTGCAAGATGTTACATAGCTGTTTCGGAGGATCCAAAAGTTGGAAAGTGCCAACCCAGAGATACGTTTTGGTATCTGGTGCGAAATGAGTTCAATAAAAACAACTTTCAACGGCGCAACAAGGACATCTTTGTCAAGCAAGTGGAAAACTTTGAACGGCATATGCACAAAGTTCAACCCTCATTACAACCGTTCGAAAGCGTGATCAGCGAAGCGGGGAAAGTGAGTGGATGTGATGCAGCGGGCAAAGCAATGGTATCGTGAGAAACCAAGGGATCGACTTTTGGCCTCGAAGACGCTTGGGAGGTTTTGCGTCATTATAAGAAATGGAACACGCCGGAACCGGTCGATTTAACCGGCGAAGTCCCAAGCCAAACAAACGAGAATTTGTTTGGTCAAGATGAACAACCTCGCCCCATGGGAAAGAAACGTGCTAGTAAGAAACCAAGATCCGATACTACAACAAGTACTTGGGGAACAAGCAGGAGGAGCGAGCTCGTCAGCTTATTTCACCGAAACTATGGCAAACGAGTTCGTATGAAACGAGAGTCTCGAAGCGGCGTATCGGGCCGCGCAGGAAAAAGATCTGACAATAACCCGGTTGGAAGAAATAAATTTTTTGATGACGCCTATCTGCGGGGCAAGATCAAATGGTCGTCAGGTGGATCAATGACGAAAAAAGATCGAATCATCGCAAAATATAACTTGAAACCTCGTAAGTAGATCGTATTCTCGTCATTTCCTTTAATTTGTTGTAACGTTTTATTTCGTTGTATGGTTTTTTTTATTTCGTTGTATTTTTTTTATTTCGTTGTATTTTTTTAGTCTCGTATTGTAATATGTTTTAAGTTTTAATGAAATGTTTGTTTTAGTTTAAAAAATGAAGTGTTTGATTTAGATTAGGGGTTGAAATTGAAAATATGAAATATTAGTGGTGTTATGGTGTTATTGGGATGTTATTGTTGTGGGTGTTTTTTGAGGATGTTAATGTTAAATGGTAAAGCTGATGTGGCGCTGACGTGGACGGTGTTATTAGTGTTATGGTGTTATTGTTGGGAGTGCTCTTAGCCTACTTGGGTTACTCAACATAAAGTAGCATGAAATGAAACATTAATATTAAGTCCAAGTTAATACATCCCCATAGTTGGAGCGCTCCAATGCTAAAACTGAATATGATCTCGGCTAATATGGTTGAATGGTGCCACCTGGTGAAGACATAGACATATCTCTATAGATGGAACATGAAAAGATCGAAAATATTCTATTTTAATTTTATCATGACCAGAAGATAGATAAAAGAAGATGTTTTTCTATCTTTTGTCATAACGGCACATAGTTAGATACTTATATGCAATTAGTGATCACAAATTACTGTATTTATACCTGTATATAAAGCATTTAGACCATTCTTTAAATAAAAACATTAAAAAATTTCAGTTTATACACTTGCTAATTATGAAAGTTTCAATAGCTTGTTGCATATACACAAATGAACGTTACATCTAGAAAATTAAGTGTATTAAATTCGTAAACTTGTAACAACCATCTAAATTAATAGGGCTAATAACCTTTTAAAGCACTATACTTGTCTGGAATGACAGTTCTGCGTAGCGAACTAAAAAAATAACTCTTTTAGACATTAATGCTGACATTTTTGTCTTTCTTTAAGTATTATGACCATTTTACCCTTTCTGAATTTTTTTCGAAATACTTTTTTTTTCGAATTTTTTTTTCTAAATTATTTATTTTCCAAAATATTTTTTTTTGAATTTTTTTTCCAAAATATTATTTTGAATTTTTTTTTTGAAATTTTTGTTCCAAAACTTTTTTTTCTAAATTTTTTTTCGAAACATTTTTTTTTCAATTTATTTTTCTTAAATGTGTTTTTTTATAATATTTTTTTTGTGACACGCGAAAAAAATTGAATTCTTTTTTGGTAATATTTTGTAATAAAAAAAATTCGATAAAAAAATTCACTTGTGACAAAAAAAAATCAAAAGTGAATAAAAAAACAGGTGAAAACGTATAAAAACGGAATAAAACGTATAAAAAAAAATTTTGAATTTTTTTGGAAATTCTTTTCTTTTTTTTTGAAATTTTTTTATGAAATAATTTTTTTTAGAATTTTTTTTTTGTGACATGTGATTTTTTATTTTAATTTTTTAGATTAAATTTTCTGAAATTGTTTTTCGAAATTCATTTTTTGTTTGTATTATTTTTTGAAGGGTAAAAAGGTCATAATACTTAAAGAAAGACAAAAATGTCAACATTAAAGTCTAAAAGAGTTATTTTTTTAGTTCGTGACGTAGAACTGTCATTCTTGACAAGTATAGTGTTTTAATAGGTTATTAGCCCAAATTAATACAGCCCATTTAAATCGTCTATAAACTTGTAACAACCCATTTAACTACTTGCAGTTACACTACTATTTTAACTAAAGTTATTGTGGAAAACTAGAAGGGGGGGGGGGGTTGAATAGTTTTATCGTTTAAAATCTTATTTGAAACTTTATTGTGAGATCAATCAATATAGATAAATGAAATGTTAGTGAAGAATGAATAATATGTAAGCAATATATAGTAAGTAAGGAAAGGAACAATCAAACCACGACAAAGTTGTTTATAGTGGTTCGGTCTACAAGGACTCTTTTTCCTTGTCCTACTCCACTCCCCGAGTCTCCAACTTGAGAGTTATCTTCACTAATCAACAAGCTCAATTAACCGGCGGAGAAAACCTTTACACGTCGCTTATACAATCTTTCCGACACAAAGCTAGATGTCGAGTTCTTTTACAAGGGTACAACCACTCCCAACACACTATGTATTTTGAGAACTAAAATACTAAACACTCACACTCAGAGGTTTAAGATGGCTTGGCATAACAATGATGTATAAACAATAATAGATCACACAACAACAAAACAAACAAGCCTTCCAACTAATTTGTGGAAAACTAGAAGGGGGTTGAATAGTTTTACCGATTAAAACTTCGTTTTAAAATATTTAGATCGACTTATGTCGATCTATTTAGATGTGTATGTTGGACGTTGATAGATAGATATGTAAGTATGTAATGTAAAGGTAAAGAGTAAGAAACACAAAACCACGACACAAATATTTATAGTGGTTCGGCTACAAGGACACCTTCCTTGCCCTACTCCACTCCTAGAGTCACCTACTCGAGAGTTCGTAATCACTACACGACACAACTCCTTATGGCAGAGAAGCCTTCACAACATCGAATACTCTTTTTCCGGTACTAGGCTAGACACCGGGTTCCTCCACAAGGTAGAACCACACCTATCACAACGACGCCTACACTTTATCCGGTACAAGGCTAGATACCGAGTTCCATTACAAAAGAGGAACTGATACGCTTACGCAGCCCGTTCGGGGTCAAAGGAACTTCCTTTTCATCGAGCAAGTTTTTCAACACCCTAGGCAGTGAACCTAATCGTTGTAGTGTAGTATTAGGGTAAGCCACGGGTATTGATATCGTTCTCTAGGGGAATAGGAATGCTAGTAAGAAGTTACTACGCTAAGGTTGGGGTTGAGGAAGATTATTTTTTTTATCTTTTTTATATTTTTTAGGAAATGAAAAGGTACGAATCTCAGGGTTTGGATTTGGGGGTTGGTATTTCTACCGATTACTCTACTTATCTAATTATCTAATTAACTAAGCTAAGGGTAGTCTATGTCTATTGTTGTGTGCTCGTATGATGTTTAAAAATGTGTTTACTTAGATTTTATTACTCCATAGTTATCTCCTATTGATGGTTGAATTGTCACGTCCTTATTCTTAATGTGTTGTGTTTCTAAGATTAAGTAGGGTATCGTTTATCGCTAACTCTTTGAAGCTAACAAAGGTTAATGACTACGAAATCTCTAGGATTCATAAACTTAACACTAAGGTATTCTTTGGATGTTTAGCCTACAATTTCACTAGTAACTATATGCTAAGGTTCAACAAAGATTAATCAAGCATTAATAACACAACGAATGACCTATCGCAATACTAGGTCAATCACAATTAAGATAAGAGACAACCAATCAATATTCAATAACTAGGTTTCATATTACCTAAGAAAACACACAAGTAAATTAGCCGGACATGGAGAACATGCAAGCATACACACAATCAATTGAAGACATAATTGAATCAATAACACTTATCTTGATGTAAAATAGGGTATGGAACCCTAAAATACTGTACAAGACAGCCTTTGTTCGGTTTAGGTTTTTACTCCACAAAACTACCTCTCTAAAACTGAAAAATTCGGATTCTATATATAGTGTTACAAATTGTGACGGCGTCACTCTTTAATTGTGACTCCGTCGGTCGCCCGTCATTAGGGTTTCGTCTTGGCCACGTCAACTCGTGACGGCGTCACCTTATGCCCTGTGATTTGTAAGCCTTGTCTTTGACGCCGTCGGATCCAAATCTAGGCCGTCTGAGCTGCGACGCCCTACTCTTTTAAAACCTGATGCCGTCACTTGAAAAATGTCAATTTGCTCTCTGAGTCGTCAAAAGATGTTTCGCGACGGCGTCACAAATAAGACCTGACGTCGATTATTGACTTTGGCCATTTTCTTCGTATATTCGCGCCTTTTCGTCCGAATAAGTGTTATTCCAGCAATTTGCCTTCAAGAGACCTAAAAAGTGAAAAGGAACGAAATTAAGTAATAACGGATACAAAAGTGATCAATTAAGGGTTTAAATGACCCCTCAAAAAGGTACCTTTTAAATCCTTATCAAATATCCCTACACTTGGTATTTGCTTGTCCTCAATCAAATGTGCTTTTAGCCAATTAATTTATAAGTTATGGGTCATGAAACATTAGTTTAGAACGATTCACAACACATATAAGCCCCGCAAAAGTCATAACAAGCACGAAAATTACATACTAGCACCTCACATGGGGTGTTTGGATACTTACATCTCTCGGGTGTATATGAAATATAACAAGTTGGAAATGGAAGATAAACACTCATTAACCGGTCCTAGTACATAGATTACCATAGGCTTGAGACTAGATCAAACCTCCATCGCTTTGGCGTAAGCACCTAGGAAAGACTATCCAAGAGGTCTTTTAAATGGTTGTAATGTTAGGAAACTACGGTAGGAAATCTAGGCGTGATTCTGACGCCCTACTCTTTTAAAACCTGATGCCGTCACTTGAAAAATGTCAATTTGCTCTCTGAGTTGTCACAAGATGTTTCGCGACGGCGTCACAAATAAGACCTGACGTCGATTCTTGACTTTGGCCATTTTCTTCGTATATTCGCGCCTTTTTGTCCGAATAAGTGTCATTCCAGCAATTTGCCTTCAAGAGACCTAAAAAGTGAAAAGGAACGAAATTATGTAATAACGGATACAAAAGTGATCAATTAAGGGCTTAAATGACCCCTCAAAAAGGTACCTTTTAAATTATTATCAAATATCCCTACACTTGGTATTTGCTTGTCCTCAAGTAAATGTGCTTTTAGCCAATTAATTTATAAGTTAGGGGTCATGAAACATTAGTTTATAACGATTCACAACACATATAAGCCCCGCAAAAGTCATAACAAGCACGGAAATTACATACTAGCACCTCACATGGGGTGTTTGGATACTTACATCTCTCGGGTGTATATGAAATATAACAAGTTGGAAATGAAAGATAAAAACTCATTAACCGGTCCTAGTACATAGATTACCATAGGCTTGAGACTAGATTAAACCTCCATCGCTTTGGCGTAAGCACCTAGGAAAGACTATCCAAGAGGTCTTTTAAAGGGTTGTAATGTTAGGCTTACGGTAGGGAAACAAAGGGTTTGGTGGGATAGGCGATTTAGTGGTGGCAAGTCAAAAATCTTTATTTTACAAGCATACGAAAAATGGTGTTGCTAAGCCAAGACTCGACACTCTAAACTCTAGATAAATTGAAACAAACAAACACAAATTTAAAGATAGATGTAGGATGGTAGCCCGTTTTATTTTATGTTTTTTATATTTTTTTTGCATACACTTTTACTCTACCATCCTCTACGAAAACATCAAAATAATAAGGATTTATAGGCATATCCCTACACTTGAGTTTTTATTACTCTAACACTAATTTGACCCGAATTGAAAAGATCAAAACACTTGGAGTACATTATTACGCAAATAAAGGGAATTTGAATTTAACGTTCCCTTCCCGTCATTTCATAAAATTTAACTTTTCCCATGAGTCCCAATCGTCCCAAAACTGTGTACAAAGGATATGACTCGACTTAGCAACTTATGCAAGCAACTAGATAATTGAACTAAGGGTTTAGTATGATAACAATAATGGACTAAAAGTGAGTGCATACAAGGTAGGCTAAGGCGATTTGGGTGTACATTTGGGGGTGGATTGTAAACAATGCTCTTCATTGATATTCCGGAAAACCGAAACATCACGAGAACCGCGAAAAGGATAGGCTCTGAGGGGTTAACTAGGGATATCGTGTACTAAAGATGAGTACAACGCAAGGGTGTGGGGGAATTACTCAACCAATGTGGAAGAAGTAATTATATCATGGGTATCAAACAAGGGTTATCCTAATGCCTCTTATCATTTAGTTATTCCTAACTACACAAGTGTAGTTGATGAGTGTGTAAATACTCATCATTTTTTGTTTAATCTGAACTGCAAAACGTTTAAAAATGCTCAGAAATGCATCAAAATACTGAAAATATTCCAAAATTGCATTTTATATGTTTCAGATGCAAAATGTTTAAAATCGGATGAAAAATGAGCAAAGTTTGCATAATTGGCGTTCAGTCCCCAAGTTTCTAAAATTGTCAAAAATAGTCCCTGAGTCAAAATTTCAAAAGAAAAATCACCAAAGGTCCTTTTAATATCATAACTTGTCAAATTTAGTCCTTTGGTGAAAAATGTCAAAAGTTTGAGAAAATTACAAGAATGGTCCTTCAAGTTTGAAAATTTGGCAAAATTGGCCTGAAAATTGGAAAATGGCAAGATTGGTCCTTGTACTTTGTGAGATTGTCACTTTTGGTCCCTTGAAACCTCTTTGATGAATTGGCAGCCAAGGTCCTTGCAATTTCAGAATTTACACATATGGTCCCTATAATTATTAAACTCTTTCAACCTTTGGACTTGTCAATACCTTTTGACCACCACTTAAACCAAATTAGACCCTTTCCCTGTTTTGACCCCTTGCTTACTAATACCCAATCAAACGAGATAAGTCAAACCCCTATACAGCCTTTTTCTTCTTCCCCAACACTAGCCCCAACTTTCGCCTTCCCATCCCCTCCTCACCTATTCTCCTCCATGTACCCTCATCCTCAACAACACTCCAAAGGGCATTAAATGCTCCTCCCCTCTCCTCACTCAACCTTCAACAGGTTAAAAGCCAAATTTCCCGCCAAAATGATCCTATGGTCAATATTAACTCAAAACCATCCAATGGCCCTAAAGAATGGTGGGATTATCTCGAGAGAGAAAGAAGACTTTTGGAGCTATAAAAGAAAGAGAAGAAGCTAGAGGAGGTAGTTAGCTTTTTATTTTTTCCTAATGTCGTTTTTCAACTTAATGTTTTAGTTTTAGATAAAATGTTGTAATTTTAGTTTCCAAGTATCATATGTAAGTGAAAACATCTTTGTATGTGCTTTTGAGTTTAAATTCAAGTCTTTTATATAAGTTCCAAGTTTTTAGTGCACTGTTGAAAATATAAGTTTCCAGTTCTTACTCATAAGCTCTCAGAAGCTTATTTTTAAATTCAAATCAGCTCATTTAAGTTTATCAAAGCTTTTTGTAAGCTTAAACATCCATTTCAAGCAAATGTGGTACATGGTCAACAAAAGTCAACTATGAACTCAAATTGCAATGGTGATGGATTTTGGTGATGCAGTGAGTGGAATTGGGTTGGATTTAGTTAGGTTAGAGTAGTTTTAGTTTTGGTTTTGGCCTGCAACACAGCTGGACTCTTGTGAGTTATTATCTCATTTTCAGTTTTCTAGTCAATTTGCATTTTTGTTTGTACTTATATCTGTGGTCATAAACTGCTTAAACTTGTTTATAAAGTTGCATTTAGGTCTTGTAATCTCAATTTGGTCTTTGGTTCAAATTTGGATCACTAGTTAGCTTTATTAAATTTTCATATCAGTCCAATATAAGGTGTTTGGAATTGTGCACTACGACTTTGAGGTCTGCTAAGTGGTAGGAAATTATAGTCTCATGTTTGTGTAGTTCTAGCTAACTCATTTCTGTCTTAATCTTGTGCCTGCTAACCCCTATAGTCAAATTCATTCATTAGCTGTCCTAACTGTTCCCTGTTGGACTTTTGAAAGTTAAAAGTTTGATTTGTGTTCAATTTTCAGTAAGATAGCTTAATATAACTTTATTTCATCATAATATATTAACATCAATCCACAAAATCAGCTCAAAGTTTGAAAAAGTCAACTTTCCATGTTTTTATCAAAAGTCAAATATTGCAAAACCAGTTTTGAGCCCATCTAGGAAGATTTTTCATGAGCTCATTTCTGAATCATTTTCAATGAAACTTGTGGTTTTAAAAGCTCTCTTGGTCTATTTTCTTATGTCCATTTTAGTGTATTTTTGTGAATTTTCTAAAAGCCTCAAACTAGCTTGTCAAAATGGGACTCAATGCCCTGTGCAGGGCACTGATATTGCACAGGGATTATGCAGATCTTGCATGCTTGTCACAGAGCTCATTTGAGCTCACCTAGGTCTAATTTTTGGTTTACAAACTCTTGGTCAGGTCTAGTGTAGGATCCAACAAGTGCTTTTCATTTTCACTTATTTTGAATCACTGTGCATAAGCTCAAAGTAGGTACCCCTTTAACTGTTTTTAGCTTAAAGCTCATTCCATCAAACCTGTTAATCTTGCAAATCAGTGGTTTGGGTTAGCTAAAACTTGTTCCATTTTAGTTCTCTTAGCTTAATATAGCTTGTGTATCAGTTTGGTAGCCTTTGGATTCCATTTGCTTATTCAAGTGCTTATTTCAATAAGCACTTCCACATCAGTTCCATTTTTCTACACAAAACCCCATGTTTTTCCATTTTTCCTAGCTTCCTAATATAATTTTAGACTTTTCCTGAAATTTTCAGATTTTTCCTAGCTTGTTTGCTATTTTTCTTAATTTAAATTAGTTTTTAAGCATTTTTAAATACCATTTAATACAAAAAATTCAGAAAAGGTTCAAAAAAATAATTTTTCATTTTTCTTAGGTTTAGATAAATATAAAAAGTAAAAAAAGTAATTTTCCAGATTTTTCATAGTTTATTTTGTAATTTTTAGTAATTTAATTAGTTTTTAATAGTTTTTAATTCCTAGAAAATAGAAAAATAATCAGAAAATTACAAAAATAGTTTTGAAAATTCTATTTTGATATTTTAGATTTTTCTAAGTCTTAATTTTATTTTTCTAGCTTTATTTCCTAATTTCTTGTATTTTAGGTAATTATTAAATAGTTAAAAATAGTTTTTAATTAATAATAATTAGATAATTAGTTATAAAAATAATTTTCTTTTTCTATAAATTTTATTTTATCATTAGGTCTGTAAAAATGTCATTTTCATATTTTTAGGACTTTTATTTCTTAGATCTCACTTTTTATTTTGGTACGTTTACGTAATTTTTATTTAAACGTAAGTTTTAAGTTTTTAAACGTTCATCAATTTTAAATATAGTGATAGCGTTTATTTAATAGTTTTTATCTTTTTAATTTCCTTTAATTTGTATTTTAGCCCTTGTAGTTTATGTCCTTTTCCTGTAGTTATAATATCATTCAAATCCTCTTTTCCGTTCAAATCTCCCGATCACTATACGTTTGATAATCCATTGCATAGCTCGCTGGGACATAACGACCCGGGGAAACACTATACTCCTCAGATCTTCATTGCATTCGTACTTAAGCAGTTTTAAGCGATTACGGTTACGCCATTCACAAGTGGCGGGCTTGAGTGATTTAGCTGATGCGTTTGGCCCGCATCAAATTTTGCCGGGGATCGAACCGGTCACCCAGCGTGGATGGGAATACTTACCACTATACTACAACCTGGGGTTGCCCCACATGTTGTGTATATATACAAAGTTTATAAAAAAATCTTTTTAAATAATGGTCGTAGTATTTCCCTTTTACGTTCTTTGTTTCGGCATAACAGCCGGTACTTTGAATCTTGAGGGCAATATTCATTTCTAAGTGTGGGGGGGATTCTCACGAATTTTATCATGTAATTATCCGCCTAATTCCCGTTTTGGCCAATTTTTTTTTGGAGTAAGTGTTTTGCACTTACTCAATTGGTTATCAGTCCGCCTTGTCTAATAAACAAAAGGATTGGCTAATCCAGGAGCAAACGACTCTTGGTAAAGATATCTCAAATCCGTTGACGGCTTGCAATTTGCCCAAAATTGTATGGTATTCAGCTCACCATATCCTTAAAAGTGAAGAGTTGGCTAGCCCGCAAGTTTATGGCTTGTGGTAAAGGCAGTGGAAAAACCATAATTGGTAATCGACTCACCAAAGATAATGTTGATAATTTATCTAAGAGTTGGCTAGTCCAGAGCAAACGGCTTCTGGTAAAGACAAAGTCAAATCCGTTGGAAGTCGGTGGTTTGCTCAAAATCACATGGTTATCGGTGTACCATGGTTCTTACTTGAACTGAAACATTTGGCTACTCCAGAAGTAATGGATTTAGGTAAAGAGATTGAAATCCATTAGTTTTTCTCAAAAGATTGCTAGGGACTAGCAATAGTTTAGTGTGGGGATTGATGAGTGTGTAAATACTCATCATTTTTGGTTTAATCTGAACTGCAAAACGTTTAAAAATGCTCAGAAATGCATCAAAATACTGAAAATATTCCAAAATTGCATTTTATATGTTTCAGATGCAAAATGTTTAAAATCAGATGAAAAATGAGCAAAGTTTGCATAATTGGCAGTTTCAGTCCCCCAAGTTTCTAAAATTGTCAAAAATAGTCCCTGAGTCAAAATTTCAAAAGAAAAATCACCAAAGGTCCTTTTAATATCATAACTTGTCAAATTTAGTCCTTTGGTGAAAAATGTCAAAAGTTTGAGAAAATTACAAGAATGGTCCTTCAAGTTTGAAAATTGGCAAAATTGGCCCCTGGAAAATTGGAAAATGGCAAGATTGGTCCTTGTACTTTGTGAGATTGTCACTTTTGGTCCCTTGAAACCTCTTTGATGAATTGGCAGCCAAGGTCCTTGCAATTTCAGAATTTACACATATGGTCCCTATAATTATTAAACTCTTTCAACCTTTGGACTTGTCAATACCTTTTTGACCCTGCCACTTAAACCAAATTAGACCCTTTCCCTGTTTTGACCCCCTTGCTTACTAATACCCAGTCAAACAGATAAGTCAAACCCCTATACCGCCTTTTTTCTTCTTCCCAACACTAGCCTGCTGACTCAGCCTTCCCATCCCCCCTCCTCACCTTTTCTCCTCCATGTACCCTCATCCTCAACAACACTCCAAAGGGCATTAAATGCTCCTCCCCTCTCCTCACTCAACCTTCAACAGGTTAAAAGCCAAATTTCCCGCCAAAATGATCCTATGGTCAATATTAACTCAAAACCATCCAATGGCCCTAAAGAATGGTGGGATTATCTCAGAGAGAGAAAAGAAGACTTTTGGAGCTATAAAAAGAAAGAGAGAAGAAGCTAGAGGAGGTAGTTAGCTTTTTATTTTTTCCTAATGTCGTTTTTCAACTTAATATTTTAGTTTTAGATAAAATGTTGTAATTTTAGTTTCCAAGTATCATATGTAAGTGAAAACATCTTTGTATGTGCTTTTGAGTTTAAATTCAAGTCTTTTATATAAGTTCCAAGTTTTTAGTGCACTGTTGAAAATATAAGTTTCCAGTTCTTACTCATAAGCTCTCAGAAGCTTATTTTTAAATTCAAATCAGCTCATTTAAGTTTATCAAAGCTTTTTGTAAGCTTAAACATCCATTTCAAGCAAATGTGGTACATGGTCAACAAAAGTCAACTATGAACTCAAATTGCAATGGTGATGGATTTTGGTGATGCAGTGAGTGGAATTGGGTTGGATTTAGTTAGGTTAGAGTAGTTTTAGTTTTGGTTTTGGCCTGCAACACAGCTGGACTCTTGTGAGTTATTATCTCATTTTCAGTTTTCTAGTCAATTTGCATTTTTGTTTGTACTTATATCTGTGGTCATAAACTGCTTAAACTTGTTTATAAAGTTGCATTTAGGTCTTGTAATCTCAATTTGGTCTTTGGTTCAAGCTGGATCACTAGTTAGCTTTATTAAATTTTCATATCAGTCCAATATAAGGTGTTTGGAATTGCTTGCACTACGACTTTGAGGTCTGCTAAGTGGTAGGAAATTATAGTCTCATGTTTGTGTAGTTCTAGCTAACTCATTTATGTCTTAATCTTGTGCCTGCTAACCCCTATAGTCAAATTCATTCATTAACTGTCCTAACTGTTCCCTTTGTTGGACTTTTGAAAGTTAAAAGTTTGATTTGTGTTCAATTTTCAGTAAGATAGCTTAATATAACTTTATTTCATCATAATATATTAACATCAATCCACAAAATCAGCTCAAAGTTTGAAAAAGTCAACTTTCCATGTTTTTATCAAAAGTCAAATATTGAAAACCAGTTTGAGCCCATCTAGGAAGATTTTTCATGAGCTCATTTCTGAATCATTTTCAATGAAACTTGTGGTTTTAAAAGCTCTCTGGTCTATTTTCTTATGTCCATTTTAGTGTATTTTTGTGAATTTTCTAAAAGCCCCAAACTAGCTTGTCAAAATGGGACTCAATGCCTGTCGCGGTGATATTACTGCAGGATTATGCAGATCTTGCATGCTTGTCACAGAGCTCATTTGAGCTCACCTAGGTCTAATTTTTGGTTTACAAACTCTTGGTCAGGTCTAGTGTAGGATCCAACAAGTGCTTTTCATTTTCAGCTTATTTTGAATCCTGTGCATAAGCTCAAAGTAGGTACCCCTTTAACTGTTTTTAGCTTAAAGCTCATTCCATCAAACCTGTTAATCTTGCAAATCAGTGGTTTGGGTTAGCTAAAACTTGTTCCATTTTATTTCTCTTAGCTTAATATAGCTTGTGTATCAGTTTGGTAGCCTTTGGATTCCATTTGCTTATTCAAGTGCTTATTTCAATAAGCACTTCCACATCAGTTCCATTTTTCTACACACAACCCCATGTTTTTCCATTTTTCCTAGCTTCCTAATATAATTTTAGACTTTTCCTGAAATTTTCAGATTTTTCCTAGCTTGTTTGCTATTTTTCTTAATTTAAATTAGTTTTTAAGCATTTTTAAATACCATTTAATACAAAAAATTCAGAAAAGGTTCAAAAAAATAATTTTTCATTTTTATTAGGTTTAGATAAATATAAAAAGTAAAAAAAGTAATTTTCCCGATTTTTCATAGTTTATTTTGTAATTTTTAGTAATTTAATTAGTTTTTAATAGTTTTTAATTCCTAGAAAATAGAAAAATAATCAGAAAATTACAAAAATAGTTTTGAAAATTCTATTTTGATATTTTAGATTTTTCTAAGTCTTAATTTTATTTTTCTAGCTTTATTTCCTAATTTCTTGTATTTTAGGTAATTATTAAATAGTTAAAAATAGTTTTTAATTAATAATAATTAGATAATTAGTTATAAAAATAATTTTCTTTTTCTATAAATTTTCTTTTATCATTAGGTCTGTAAAAATGTCATTTTCATATTTTTAGGACTTTTATTTCTTAGATCTCACTTTTTATTTTGGTACGTTTACGTAATTTTTATTTAAACGTAAGTTTTAAGTTTTTAAACGTTCATCAATTTTAAATATAGTGATAGCGTTTATTTAATAGTTTTTATCTTTTTAATTTCCTTTAATTTGCATTTTAGCCCTTGTAGTTTATGTCCTTTTCCTGTAGTTATAATATCATTCAAATCCTCTTTTCCGTTCAAATCTCCCGATCACTATACGTTTGATAATCCATTGCATAGCTCGCTGGGACATAACGACCCGGGGAAACACTATACTCCTCAGATCTTCATTGCATTCGTGCGTAAGCAGTTTTAAGCTGATTACGGTCTGCCATTCACAAGTGGCAGGCTTGAGTGATTTAGCTTGACTGTTTGGCACGCATCAGTAGTCTTACTAGCGATCTCGGAATGCATAACAAAAAAGTTATAGAATCTATTATACTACCGGTTCACAGTCTAAGCATCAAAGATGAATGCTTTAATTCCTACAAATCTAAGGGCGATCCTCACATTTTGGGTGGAATTTAAGTGGTAAAGGGTTTTTGTGCTAGTCATATAATTTTCTATCCATGAGACGCTTTATTAAGACTAATGGCCCACTCCTATATGTCATGAAAATTTTTAAATTTGGTGCCAAAATTACCCTAACCGATATTTATCATGGTTTATTACACAAATGAAATTGGACAAAGCAAATAGTCAAGGATAAGCATAGTTTCAAAGTTCCCGTTTTATTTTCCCTCCCTACACTTAAACTGAACATTGTCCACAATGTTCCTCGAAAGTATCAAAGTTATGATAATAGAAGGTAATTAAAAATGAAAGAAACTAGTACTCCCCTGATTAGCTCGGTAGGATCCGTGTGAAGTAGTGGTTACATCTTTCTTCAAGAAGAATGTTTGCGTGAAAAGCTCCTTCTCATCTTATGTATCTTCTTCTTGATAAATTAAACATGCACACTTGAAGAAAACTGATGAGTGTGTAAATACTCATCATTTTTGTACAAAATAAACTGCAAAATCATCTGAAAACATTCAGAAACACATCAAAATGATCAAAATATCACAAATCAGTGTTTTATGTGTTTTAAATGCAAAAATATCAAAATCGGATGAAAAACATATCAAATTTGCAAAATTGGGTTTTAGTCCCCAAGTTTCAAAAGTTGTCAAAAACAGTCCCTGAGCACAAAATTTCAAAAGAAAAGTCACCAAAGGTCTTTTTAAAATCATAAATTGTCATATTTAGTCCTTCGGTGGAAAATCTAAAAGTTTTGAGAAAATTACAATTTAGTCCCTGAAAATCCAAAATGGTCAAATCTAGTCCTTGGAAATTTTCAAAAATGTCAAAATCAACCCTTGGATTATTAAAGCTTGGCAAGACCAGCCCCTTGACTACTTTTCATAATTTACATGTTTGGTCCCTGGGAATTTCAGTTTTACATATTTGGTCCCTTGTATTAATACTTAAACAAACCAAATGGACCTTATATAAAACCCCAAGCCCAATATTAAACCCCTGGCCCAATCTGTTAACCCGGTCTAATTATCCAACCCGACAACCCACCCAACCCAATGTTTAAAACAATAATAAACCCGCCACACCTTTCCCACCTTTCCCTCTCCCATGTCTGCTACTCCATCTCCAGCCACCAACACAAGCCACCAACTCACCCTATCTCCTTTCCATGTCCCCCCTCCTCCAACTAACTTCCAAGGATCAATTAATGCACCCCTTACCCACCATATCAACCCAATGTTAAAAGAGATTTGGCGCCAAAATACCATTCAAAGGCCAAGATTATTTTCAAGCCATCCAATGGCTAGGAAAGAGTTGGGAACCGCTTCGGAGATGAAAGAAAGGCCTTGGGTTATAAAAAGACATTTGGAAGCAAGTTGGATAGTTTTTAGTTTTTATTTTACTTTTAATGTCGTTTTTTATGTAAAAGCTTTAGTTTAGTATCAAGTTTGTAATCTTTTGTTAAATTTTGTTAACTTAAAGTATTTAAGTGTTTTAAAACTCAATTCAAGTATCAATTTTCAGTTATTGTTACAATTCTCATTTTGTATCCCTTGTTGAAAATTTCTATCTTTAAATCTTGTATGCTAGCTCTTATTAGCTTATTCTTAAGCTTAAATAGATTCATTTCAGCTTATGGTAACTTGTTATAAGCTTGTGCTCAAATTCTAAGCTACATTGGATATTGGTCAACGAAAGTCAAAATGGGTCAATATGGCAATGGAATTGGTCAAATGGTGAAGCGACTATGGAAATGGGTTGATTTAGGTCTAGTGGGTTGATTTAAATAGGTTAGAGATCTTGGTTCACTGGTTTGCAAGCTATAGCAGCTTTGGACTTTTGTAAGTCATTTTCAAGTTTCTTTGCACTATTTGATTTTGTAGTTAAAACGGTTCCAATCGGTGGTGTTTAGGTTAAATAAACTTAGATTGATCACAATTACAAGTTGGTTAAGAGTTTGGGTCAGTTTGAACTCTTAACAGGTTACAAAAGGGGTGTTTGGTTTTGCTAAATTTTCGTCTCGAGGCCTGATAAGTAGTTAAGGTCTTTTGGTTTATACTTGTGTAGTGTGTCTTAGCTCAAATCTGTTTTAGTTTTGGTCTGCATAACCACCAAAGTCAAAATACAACTTAATCAATCTCAACAGTTAACTGTTGAGATTTTTGAAAAATCAAAATCTTGGATTGTGTTTAAAAGTAATTAACAAAGGTTGTTATAGCTTCATTACATCATTTAACTTCAATATCAAGCATAAAAATTGGATCAAACTTCACTTTAGTCAAAGTTCTATCTGTTTCAAAAAGTCAAAAATGTCAAAAATCTTGTTTTGTGCAGATATTGCAGATTGTGCACAGGTTTCATTAGAGGTCTTTAGGTCCTGATTTTTAGTTTCCAAGTAGTTCACTAGGTGGTTTCCAAGATCTAATATCTGTTTTTGCTTTAAGCTTTCTGGATAAGCTTGTGTACAAGCCCAAAGTAAGGGCCAGTTGCCCTGCTCCCCTGTCTCAGCATCAGCTGAGATTTTCTCAGTTTGTGCAGCAAGTGTACAGAGCTCATAAGAGCTCACCATGGCCTCATTTTTGGTTTAAGTACTCTCAACCAGGTCTTTTTCAAGTCCTAATTGGTAGTTTTCAGTGTAGTGCTTATTTGTAGCTTGTGCTTGTGCTTAAACCTGGCACCCTAGCAACTGATTTTAGCTTATCATCATAACACCAAATCTGTGAAATATTGCTTATCAAGGTTATAGCCTGTTGTTTTAAGTGCATTAG
Source organism: Chrysanthemum makinoi (assembly GCA_910596185.1). Classification (NCBI taxonomy): domain Eukaryota; kingdom Viridiplantae; phylum Streptophyta; class Magnoliopsida; order Asterales; family Asteraceae; genus Chrysanthemum; species Chrysanthemum makinoi. The sequence goes on along the minus strand of OU343219.1, from coordinate 81,076,686 downwards.
GGTATATTTAGCTTATTATAGCTTCTTTTAACAGTTGGTGGCTTGTCTTAATCATTTGGCTTATCTAGTGCTTATTTCAATAAGCACTCTCACATCAGTTCCATAATCTTGTACACAAGCACTTGTTTTTCCAATTTTCATAGCTTCCTAATATAATTTTAGAGTTTTCCTGAAATTTTCAGATTTTTCCTAGCTGTTTTGCTATTTTTCTTGATTTAATCTAGTTTTTAAGCATTTTTAATTAGCATTAAATACAAAAAATTAAGAAAAGGTTCAAAAAAAATAATTTTTAATTTTCTTAGGTTTAGATAAATATAAAAAGTGAAAAAAGTAATTTTCCAGATTTTTCATAGTTTATTTGGTAATTTTTAGTAATTAAATTAGTTTTTAATAGTTTAAAATTCATAGAAAATAGATAAATAGTCATAAAAATACAAAAATAGTTTTGAAAAGTCTATTTTGATATTTTAGACTTTTCCAAGTCTTAATTTTATTTTTCTAGTTTAATTTCCTATTTTCTTGTATTTTAGGTAATTAATTAATAGTTAAAAATAGTTTTTAATTAGATAAATAGTTATAAAAATAATTTTCTTTTTCCATAAATTTTCTTTTATCGTTAGGCTTGTAAAAATATCATTTTCATATTTTTAGGATTAATATTGCTATAGTTTCACTTTTTAATTTGTACGTCGCGTAGATTTTAATTTCAGTTTTATAAAAACCTAAAAACAAAAACATCATTTTAATTTTAGTGATAGCGTTTATTTAATAGATTTTATCTTTTTAACTTTCTTTAATTTGCATTTAAGCCATTGTAATTTGTTGGCTTTGTTTGTAGTTATAATCAATTCATAATCCCTTTTTCGTTCAAACTTCTCGATCACTATTCGTGAGTCGATCCATTGCATAGCTCGCTGGGACATAACGACCCGGGGAGACCCTATACTCTCCTGGATTTCATTGTATTGGTTTTGAGCAGTTTTAAGTCTGTTACAGTCTGTCATTCACAAGTGGCAGACTTGCGTGATTAGACTTGACTGTTTGGAACCGATCAAATTTTGGCGCCGCTGCCGGGGAGCTGTGCTGTTCTATCTTCCGTGTAGCAGATTAGTTGTTTGAATCCGCACTCTTTGTTTATATCATCCATCTCTGTATATATATATATCCATATTTTTCTTAAAAATCCAAAAAACCCAAAAACATCCAAAAACGTATAAAACACAAAAATATTTTCTCTTTTGTTTATATATATGTATCAAAAATAAAAATACAAAAAGAATCGTCGTTTTCTTTAATAATTAACAACTTAAAAGATTACCACCGCAAACCAAGGCAGTGCACTACCTAACGGGGTGCGACCATAATAAGTTCCCGAACTAAAGATATAAAACTTGCCTTTGTGTCCATTGTGATTGGTGTACCTTTTTCAAAGAAGCCATTCATCTTGGATTATTGGTTAAGTTCACCGTTGTTTTGCCTCGATTTTGTGTTAATTGATTTTGTTGTGATATCGACGTTTGAACCGAAAACCATAAATATTCTTCTCACACCCATTTTTACAAAACGTCTTCATAATTCTCATTCTCATCTGAAAGAATTTCATAATTCCATTTCTCTCCTTAACTCTGAGGTCCCTTAGAGTTAACTCTAGTGCATCGCACTTTCGTTCTTCTAGATCATTGAGTCCTTTGCGTGATCTAGCAGAAATTCTTAGAAGACGTTCTCGTAGGCGTCTTTGCCCAAATAGTCGAACCGAGATTCGTACTATTTCTAACAACACCATGGCGACGAACGTACTATGGGAAATGCTCCGGCACCCACCGGGGTTATGGAGATGCCATTGTTTTACCGTTATCAATTCGATCACCAATTGAAGACACATTTAATCCAACTTGTGTCTACGAATCAATTCCGCGGTCGTCGAGAAGACCGTATGCACACATCCGTTGGTTCAACCATTTGACATCAACTCTCAATTACAAGGATGTGCCACAAAATGTGATCAAATTGATGCTATTTCCGTTCTCAATTCTTGAGGCGGCCGGATTTGGAAAGAACCCTCGATCCATCGAAACTTGGGAGGATCTTGTCCAAAAGTTTGTCAATTATTTCTTCCCTCCATCAAAGACGACTAATCTTAAAAATGAAATTTCTGGATTTCGTCAAAATTTCGGTGAAAATTTTGGAGAGGCATGGGAGAGATTCAAAGATCTCCTCAGGAAATGCCCCCATCATGAATTCACTGAGCTTCAACAAGTCAATATCTTTTACAATGGGTTGAACGGTAATGATCAAGATTCCTTGAACGCATCCGCGGGTGGAAATATCTTGAATCGTAAACCTAAAGATGTGCTTGAAATTTGTGAGAGTAAATCAAAAGTTCCTTTTTCTCGCAACAAAGTCAATGTTCCGAACACTCCTGCTACTTCATCCGGTAACTCTTCGGTTAGCGCTCCGTTAGCAGCTCTAACGGATATGATCCAGTGTATGATTAAAGAGGTGAAGGAAATCAAAAGCGAAATTCATAAGCCGGAACCAATCAAAGCCATAAACAAGGTGTGTGAAATTTGTAGTGGTCCACACGCGTATTATGATTGTCAAGCAACCGATGCTTCCTTTTACCAAGCTCCCGTAGCTTCGGTAAACCACAATCAATACCGACCACAGGCTGATCCTCACTACCGTGCACCGAGCGGTATGACACCACGGTTTTCCTCACATGCAAAACCATGGCAATCAAAATCGCTTTGTTCCGAATCAAGGGCAAAATTTCAATAACCCTCAAAATTTCAATCAAAACCGGAACAATTTCAACCAACCTTATCAAGCTCCTAATCATCAAAGTTATCAACCACCTCCTCAAGCTCCCATGCCCAATGACTTCATGAAAATGACTGAGTCAAACATGCGTTCAATGCAAACTCGGATCAATAACATGAGAGGTGAGCTAAAAAGGGAAATTGATACCACATGTCTCGGCGGACAAATGAGTTAAAGAATATGATGAGCAGTTTCATGAACATGAATATGAACAAAGCTTCATCATCTTCCGGAGGACTCCCAAGCAATACAATTCCTAATCCCAATGCCGAGTTGAAAGCCGTCACCACTCGTAGTGGTAAGGCGACAATGGACCTCGACTCCAATGCCCCTCCTCCTGTGGCATTTAGTCAAGTTACCAAGGAGACAACGGACAAGGTACATTATTCAAGCCCACAGTACGCACGTCCCACCTTCGGTAGTCCAACCTTCAAGCCGGGAACCCGATGTTCGAAGAAAAATCTTGAGCCAGAAAACACTTCCATTCCGGCTCAAAAGTCTAGTCAGCTTCCATACCCATCAAGAATGAATGATGAGAAGCTTAAAGACAAAAACAAAGAGCAAATGGAAAAATTTTTCCAAATCTTCAATGAGCTCCACTTTGATATAAGCTTCGTTGATGCTCTCGTTCTTATGCCTAAATTTGCATCCACGCTTAAAGGCTTACTCACCAACAAAGATAAGCTATTAGAGATGGCAAAAACCCCTCTCAATGAGCAATGCTCAGCAGCCATTCTTAATAAGCTTCCCGAAAAGCTTGAAGACCCTGGCCGGTTCTTAATCCCGTGTGATTTCTTGGGGATGTTTCAATGCTCCGCCTTGGGCGATCTTGGCGCTAGCATTAACCTCATGCCACTCTCAGTATGGAAGAAACTGTCTCTTCCTGAACTTTCATCCACTCGTATGACCCTCGAGCTAGCGGACGTCGTAACTCGTCCACTTGGGATAGCCGAGGATGTCGTGATGAAAGTGGGAAAGTTTCACTTTCATACTGACTTTGTTGTTGTAGACTTCGATGCAGATCCTAAAGTTCCCCATCTTAGGGAGAGCTTTCTTAGAAACGAGTCGTGCTCGATTGATGTGTTTGCGGAAGAGTTGACCATACGGGTTGACAACGACGAGCTCACGCTAAATATCAACCAGAACTCCAAACCTCTATACAAACAGAGTGTTGCCACAATTGATCAAAAATCTGAAAGATTCAATGCAACACTCTCAAACTTCACGGTTAAGAGGAGTCATGAAAACGTCTGAGCTCAAAGCTTTAAAATTACCCCTGGTTCAAACAAATGGTTTGAAAGCGTACCGGGAAGTCAAGAGTGTTCTTGATGATGATGACGATGATCTAGAATCGGAGACTTCATCGGAAGTGGTGGAAACTGCTAGCTCTAAGAGCACACCACTTGTCCCACCTCCGGCATCAGTTTGTCGCATCGATATTGTTAAGTCTGTGGATGAAACCAAAATCTCTTCAGTTTCATCTGAGTTGGATGATGATGTTTGTGATCCAATGGGAGACATTCTTCCCATTGATGAATTGCTCAAAAATGATCCAGCATTCTCTAGTCTTATTCCCGACTCTTCCATCCCTTCTCTCACTCCCGATGAGGAAGATGACAACTTTGGAATGAAGTCGATGCATTTCTTAGTGATGAGTCAATTCCAACGGGAATTGATAACACTTACTTTGATCCGGAGGGAGACATCCTTTTTCTGGAAAGTTTGTTGATTGAAGAACCGTTTCCCACCCTCCCTCCCGGACATCTTCTTGACAATCACCATATAAGCTTCAAGTTTAAGCTTAAAAATGTCAAAAATGGTGATTTTCTTATTTCTGATGAGGAATGGACTTGCATTGTCCTACATATCTTTGTTCCATTCTTCACAGATAGTGTGGTTGCTCTTTCCTTTTTCTTTCGGAATGAGGACACCATCTTTGACCCCGGTATCATCCTTTATAGATTCTTCTATTAACACTACCGCGGTTATATCTCGTCGGTGTGGAACTTTCTGATGTTCATATGTTTATTAACATTGTGAACGAAAGTCCGATCGAGATTGGTTTTCCACGTTACTTTCCCCATGAACAAATGAATGCGGGGTCGAGTCAAGCTAGCGACTCGGGAATCAAAAACAATAGCACACTGTATGGGTTTTCACCCATATTTCTGACTTCTTTCTATTTTCTACCACCCTAGTGTGGGGGGTTGCCCCACATGTTGTGTATAAACATTTCCAAAAAAAATCTTCTTTCTATATAATGGCCGTAGTATTTCCCTTTCACGTTCTTTGTTTCGGCATAACCGCCGGTACTTTGAATATTGAGGGCAATATTCATCTCTAGTGTGGGGGGGAATTCTCACGAATTTTATCATGTAATTATCCCCCGTTTTTGGCCAAAATTTTTTTTTTTTTTTGGAGTAAGTGTTTTTCACTTACTCATTTGGTTATCATCCGCCTTGTCCTGTCGGACAAAAGGATTGGCTAATCCAGGAGCAAACGGCTCTTGGTAAAGATTTCTCAAATCCGTTTACATGGCTTGCAATTTGCCCAAAATTGTATGGTTCTCAACTCACCATATCCTAAAAGTGAAGAGTTGGCTAGCCCGCAAGATTATGGCTTGTGGTAAAGGCAGTGGAAAAACCATAATTGGTATTCACTCACCAAAGATAATTGATAATTTATCTAAGAGTTGGCTAGTCCGAAGGGTACGGCTTCGGTAAAGACACATCAAATCCGTTATATGGTTTATGATTTGCCAATAAATCCGATGGTTATCGGTGTACCATGGTTCTTGCTTGAACTGAAACATTTGGCTACTCCAGAAGTAATGGCTTTTGGTAAAGAGATTCAAACCCATTATGTTTTCTCAAAAGATTGCTAGGGACTAGCAATAGTTTAGTGTGGGGATTGATGAGTGTGTAAATACTCATCATTTTTGTACAAAATAAACGCAAAATCATCGAAAACATTGAGAAACACATCAAAATGATCAAAATATCACAAATCAGTGTTTTATGTGTTTTAAATGCAAAAATATCAAAATCGGATGAAAAACATATCAAATTTGCAAAATTGCGTTTTAGTCCCCAAGTTTCAAAAGTTGTCAAAAAGCAGTCCACGAGCACAAAATTTCAAAAGAAAAGTCACCAAAGGTCTTTTTAAAATCATAAATTGTCATATTTAGTCCTTTGGTGGAAAATCTAAAAGTTTTGAGAAAATTACAATTTAGTCCCTGAAAATCCAAAATGGTCAAATTTAGTCCTTGGAAATTTTCAAAAATGTCAAAATCAACCCTTGGATTAGTAAAGCTTGGCAAGACCAGCCCCTTGACTACTTTTCATAATTTACATGTTTGGTCCCTGGAATTTCAGTTTTACATATTTGGTCCCTTGTATTAATACTTAAACAAACCAAATGGACCTTATATAAAACCCCAAGCCCAATATTAAACCCTTGGCCCAATCTGTTAACCCGGTCTAATTATCCAACCCGACAACCCACCCAACCCAATGTTTAAACAATAATAAACCCAACACACCTTTCCCACCTTTCCCTCTCCCATGTCTGCTACTCCATCTCCAGCCACCAACACAAGCCACCAACTCACCCTATCTCCTTTCCATGTCCCCCCTCCTCCAACTAACTTCCAAGGATCAATTAATGCACCCCTTACCCACCATATCAACCCCAACTGTTAAAAGAGATTTGGCGCCAAAATACCATTCAAAGGCCAAGATTATTTTCAAGCCATCCAATGGCTAGGAAAGAGTTGGGAACTTCGAGAGATGAAAGAAAGGCCTTGGGTTATAAAAGACAGCATTTGGAAGCAAGTTGGATAGTTTTTAGTTTTTATTTTACTTTTAATGTCGTTTTTTATGTAAAAGCTTTAGTTTAGTATCAAGTTTGTAATCTTTTGTTAAATTTTGTTAACTTAAAGTATTTAAGTGTTTTAAAACTCAATTCAAGTATCAATTTTCAGTTATTGTTACAATTCTCATTTTGTATCCACTGTTGAAAATTTCTATCTTTAAATCTTGTATGCTAGCTCTTATTAGCTTATTCTTAAGCTTAAATAGATTCATTTCAGCTTATGGTAACTTGTTATAAGCTTGTGCTCAAATTCTAAGCTACATTGGATATTGGTCAACGAAAGTCAAAATGGGTCAATATGGCAATGGAATTGGTCAAATGGTGAAGCAGCTATGGAAATGGGTTGATTTAGGTCTAGTGGGTTGATTTAAATAGGTTAGAGATCTTGGTTCACTGGTTTGCAAGCTATAGCAGCTTTGGACTTTTGTAAGTCATTTTCAAGTTTCTTTGCACTATTTGATTTTGTAGTTAAAGCGGTTCCAATCTGTCTTTACAGTGGTGTTTAGGTTAAATAAACTTAGATTGATCACAATTACAAGTTGGTTAAGAGTTTGGGTCAGTTTGAACTCTTAACAGGTTACAAAAGGGGTGTTTGGTTTTGCTAAATTTTCTGTCTCAGAGGCCTGATAAGTAGTTAAGGTCTTTTGGTTTATACTTGTGTAGTGTGTCTTAGCTCAAATCTGTTTTAGTTTTGGTCTGCATAACCACCAAAGTCAAAATACAACTTAATCAATCTCAACAGTTAACTGTTGAGATTTTTGAAAAATCAAAATCTTGGATTGTGTTTAAAAGTAATTAACAAAGGTTGTTATAGCTTCATTACATCATTTAACTTCAATATCAAGCATAAAAATTGGATCAAACTTCACTTTAGTCAAAGTTCTATCTGTTTCAAAAAGTCAAAAATGTCAAAAATCTTGTTTTGTGCAGATATTGCAGATTGTGCACAGGTTTCATTAGAGGTCTTTAGGTCCTGATTTTTAGTTTCCAAGTAGTTCACTAGGTGGTTTCCAAGATCTAATATCTGTTTTTGCTTTAAGCTTTCTGGATAAGCTTGTGTACAAGCCCAAAGTAAGGGCCGTTGCTCTGCTCCCGCAATCTGCTTCTCAGTCACCGAGATTTTCTCGGTTGTGCAAAAGGTACAGAGCTCATAAGAGCTCACCATGGCCTCATTTTTGGTTTAAGTACTCTCAACCAGGTCTTTTTCAAGTCCTAATTGGTAGTTTTCAGTGTAGTGCTTATTTGTAGCTTGTGCTTGTGCTTAAACCTGGCACCCTAGCAACTGATTTTAGCTTATCATCATAACACCAAATCTGTGAAATATTGCTTATCAGTAGTTATAGCCTGTTGTTTTTAAGTGCATTAGGGTATATTTAGCTTATTATAGCTTCTTTTAACAGTTGGTGGCTTGTCTTAATCATTTGGCTTATCTAGTGCTTATTTCAATAAGCACTCTCACATCAGTTCCATAATCTTGTACACAAGCACTTGTTTTTCCAATTTTCATAGCTTCCTAATATAATTTTAGAGTTTTCCTGAAATTTTCAGATTTTTCCTAGCTGTTTTGCTATTTTTCTTGATTTAATCTAGTTTTTAAGCATTTTTAATTAGCATTAAATACAAAAAATTAAGAAAAGGTTCAAAAAAATAATTTTTCAATTTTCTTAGATTTAGATAAATATAAAAAGTGAAAAAAGTAATTTTCCATATTTTTCATAGCTCATTTGGTAATTTTTAGTGATTAAATTAGTTTTTAATAGTTTAAAATTCATAGAAAATAGATAAATAGTCATAAAAATACAAAAATAGTTTTGAAAAGTCTATTTTGATATTTTAGACTTTTCCAAGTCTTAATTTTATTTTTCTAGTTTAATTTCCTATTTTCTTGTATTTTAGGTAATTAATTAATAGTTAAAAATAGTTTTTAATTAGATAAATAGTTATAAAAATAATTTTCTTTTTCCATAAATTTTCTTTTATCGTTAGGCTTGTAAAAATATCATTTTCATATTTTTAGGATTAATATTGCTATAGTTTCACTTTTTAATTTGTACGTCGCGTAGATTTTAATTTCAGTTTTATAAAAACCTAAAAACAAAAACATCATTTTAATTTTAGTGATAGCGTTTATTTAATAGATTTTATCTTTTTAACTTTCTTTAATTTGCATTTAAGCCATTGTAATTTGTTGGCTTTGTTTGTAGTTATAATCAATTCATAATCCCTTTTTCGTTCAAACTTCTCGATCACTATTCGTGAGTCGATCCATTGCATAGCTCGCTGGGACATAACGACCCGGGGAGACCCTATACTCTCCTGGATTTCATTGTATTGGTTTTTGAGCAGTTTTAAGTCTCATTACAGTCATTCACAAGTGGCAGACTTGCGTGATTAGACTTGACTGTTTGGAACCGATCAAAAACAAATGAAACCTTCGCGTAAAATCGGTGGTAACAATATATATATATGACTCTACTAAACTAGGATATAATGCTTGTGGAATGGATGTTTACAGATTTTATGGAAAATTAAGACCTGGAAAATTCCAAAAATTTATAAGCAAATCGCTTAAAACGAAAAAGTAGTAAGCTGTTTCTGCTCCTCCTGACGGACACTGGTATGCGATTTTCTGGAAAAAATTCTGGAATATTTTTTTCTTTAAAATCTGGAAAAAATTTCTGCAAAAAAATCCATTATGACTCGATACAAGCATTTGACTCGAACAAAAATACATGTGTATCTTTTAAATAATTGTAATTCTCATGTTCACGTTTCTTTTGAAAACGTGTGTAATCCTCCCTACACTTATCCATTATGTAAAATATCTTTATATGTAATTAAGACGAGGTTAAAGACAACATAAAGCATTTTTACAAATTCAAATATGAGAATAAACAATCAATAAAAGATATACGACACACAAACAAGCAAACAATTAAGCATGAGTTGCCTTTCACGAAGCGCTTTTCTTTATTTATGAGTCTTGTAGCTAGACTCGAAGTCGTGCCCCTACTTGACTTCATTACCGTCACCTTCTTCCAAAACAATATCCTCATCGTTGACCATTTCATTATTGTCCAACTGATAATGTTTCACACGTTGTCCATTCACGGTAAATTCCCTTCCATCATGGTCCAGTAGCACCACAACCCCATTGTCCATTTCCCTCTTCACCGAAAAAGGTCCATACCATCTTGATTTGAGTTTTCCCGGAAATAATCTCAATCTTGAATTATACAAGAGCACCTTATCTCCTGCCATTTTTTCGCCCTTTCTTTATATGTGATCGACGATTCATAAGCTTCAAGTCTTAGTTCATCCAGTTCTTGAAGCTGTAGGAACCTATTGACCCCCCAGGAATAATCCATATTACAGGCCTTAAGTGCCCAGACGCCTTTTTCAAGTTCAATAGGGAGGTGGCATGCTTTCCATACCAAGCGAAAAGGGGTTGTTCGATAGGTGTTTTATAAGCGATTCGAATGCCCGAGTGCCTCATCCGTTTGAATGCCCAATCTTTCCTATTCTGGTGGACCGTTTTTTCAAGTATCCGCTTTAATGCTCTATTTTTGTTCTCTACTTGCCCATTCGTTTGCGGGTGATATGCTGTAGAAAATCTACGCGGAACACCATACTTCTTCATCACCTTCTCCATTTGAGCATTGCAAAAGTGGGTTCCTCTATCACTGATCAATGCCTTGGGAATCCCAAATCGTGCGAAAAGCTTTTTAAGAAAATGAATGACTACTCTTGCATCGTTAGTCCTAAGGGATTGGGCCTCCACCCATTTGGATACATAGTCGATAGCCACTAGAATGTATTCATTTCCTCCAGATGATGGAAAAGGTCCCATGAAGTCTATACCCAAACATCGAATATTTGTGAGACTTGGATATAGTTCTGAGGTGATTCATCCCTTCGCGAGATGTTTCCCGATCATTGGCATGCATCGCACGTTTTAACTAATCTCTTAACGTTGCGGAAAATAGTAGGCCAGTAGAATCCGACATCGAAAACTTTTCGTGCCGTGAAATTTACACCGTGATGCCCCCAGATGGTCCCGCATGACACTCTTTCAAAATTCGATCAATCTCTCTTCCAAAGAACACAACGTCGAATGATTTGATCGGGGCATATGCGGAATAGGAAGGGTTCATCCCAGAAATAATGTTTTAGTGCGGTGAAGAATTTTCTTTTATCTTGCTTAGTCATGTAATTTGGCAAAACCCTACTGGACAGATAGTTAGCATAATCCGCATACCATGGCTCTATTTCCTTAATGGCCATTAGCCGTTCCTCGGGAAAAGAGTCGCGAATCTCGGTATGGTCTAACTAAGGGTGAGCATATGACCCGAACGGACCGGACCGACCGAAGGACCGACCGGACCGACCACATTCGGTCCGTCCGATCCCGCTTTTGGGCTAATGGTCCTCGGTCCGTCCGGTCCGGGACCAAAACCGGCAATTTGGCCTTGTTGGACCGGACCGATCCGAAGGACCGACGGACGGTCGGGGCCGAGACCGACCGACCACATTCGGTCCGGTCGGTCTTGGGTTTATGCCGAATCGGTTTCGGTCGGTCCGATCTTGGCCGGTCCGGTCCGGTTTTTGGACCATGCACACCCTTAGGTCTAACTTCTCAAGGTCTGGGTTCTCTAACCGTGACAGATGATCATCAGCAAGATTTTCAGCTCCCTTTTTATCTCGAATTTCAATGTCAAATTCTTGAAGCAATAGAATCCACCTAATGAGTCGGGGTTTTGCATCTTGTTTGGAAAATAAGTAGCGTAAGGCGGAGTGATCTGTGAAGCGGCGGTTTGGAGAGGACGAGATATTGCGAACTTGTCGAAGGCAAAACCACGACTAAAAGCTCTTTTCTGGTTGTATAATTTTCTTGCGCTACATTCATGGTTTTGCTAGCATAGTAAATTGGTTGAAAATGCTTCTCCTTTCTTTGGCCGAGCACGGCGCCTACAGCATAATCACTAGCATCGCACATGATTTCGAATGGTTGAGACCAATCAGGGGTGACCATTATCCGAGCCTACGTGAGATATTTCTTTAGTCTATTGAATGCTTCCTTGCATTCTTTAGAAAAATCAAAAGGGGCGTCCTTGACAAGAAGCTGTGTCATTGGCCAGGAAATTTTCGAGAAATCCTTAATAAACCTTCTATAAAATCCCGCATGACCTAGAAAGCTTCGAATGGCTTTAACGGTAGTAGGATATGGTAGTTTGGATATCGCTTCGATTTTAGCTCTATCGACCTCGATTCCATTTCCGGAGACTTTGTGCCCTAAGACGATTCCTTCTCTTACCATGAAATGGCATTTTTCCCAATTCAGGACTAAATTCGTTTCTTCACACCGTTTCAACATCTTTCTAAGGTTGGATAGACAAAGGTCGAAGGAATTCCCAAATACCGAGAAATCATCCATGAAGACTTCCATGTTGTCCTCAATTAATTCATGGAATATGGCCATCATACATCGTTGAAAGGTAGCGGGGGCATTGCATAACCCGAAGGGCATTCGCTTGTAAGCAAAAGTCCCGTAAGGGCATGTAAACGTAGTCTTTTCTTGATCTTCAGGAGCAATGGGGATTTGGAAGTATCTTGAGAAACCATCAAGAAAACAGTAGTACTCATGCCCGGCTAACCTTTCGAGCATTTGGTCGATGAATGGCAAAGGAAAATGATCCTTCCAGGTGGCATCATTTAACTTCCTGTAGTCGATACAAACACGCCAACCAGTAACCGTTCTCTGCGGTACTAAATCACCCTTTTCATTCTTCACAACCGTCATTCCTCCCTTTTTGGAACCACTTGGTGGTGACCCAAGGGCTATTCGAAATGAGGTAGATAAGGCCAGCATCGAGGAGCTTGACGGCCTCCTTTTTCACTACCTCCTTGATAATAGGGTTAACTCTCCTCTGCGGTTGAATGGTTGGTTTGTAATCTTCTTCCATAAGAATTTTATGAGTACAAAAAGTAGAATCAATACCCTTAATGTCGACAATACTCCAAGATCACTCCTTTGTATTCTCTTAAAACTTCTAAGAGCTTCCCTTTCTGTTCAGCGGTCAGCGAAGAGCTTATGATGACAGGGAGTTGGTCCTCTTCTTAAAGGAAGGCGAATTCTAAATGGCTCGGGAGATCTTTCATTTCCAAAGTAGGAGGTTCCTTGATTGATGGTTTTAGCTTGTTTTCCGGCTTTTGAAGCTCAAGAGGTTCAATTTCTTCCCTACGCGGGTAAAAGGAAACAGCTCCAACCATCTCAATCTCTTCATCATTGTATATCATGTTGTTATCATCATTCATGAATTCGTTTAATAGATACTCATCAATACAACCATCTATGTCATCAACAAATTCATCAACTTCTTCAACAAAATAAATGGGGTGATCGTAGGAGGAGGAATGACTCATAGAATCCTTGATGTCGAAGGTTAAGCTCTCGGACCCCACTCGTAAAGTGAGTTTACCATCATGAACATCGATGATGGCACGAGCTGTAGCCAAGAAGAGTCTTCCAAGGATTATCGGACCGAAGTTATCTTCCTCCATTTCTAAAATCACGAAATCAACCAGAAACTTGAACTCTCCTACTCTTACAAGAACATTTTCACAAACTCCAATGGGATATTTGATTGATCGATCAGTTAACTGAATACTCATTCTAGTTGGTTTCAGTCCTGAATATCCGAGTTTGAGGAACAAGGAATGGGGCATCAAGTTAATGCTTGCCCCAAGATTCGCCAAGGCATTTTTCATAGAAAGTGCCCCTATAGAGAAAGGAATGGGGAAGCTGCCCGGATCTTTTTTCTTCTTGGGCAGGTTTTTCTGGATGATAGCCAAGCACTCTTCTCCTAATGATATCAACCCTTCAAGTTTCTTCCGATTTGATATTAACCTCTTGAAGTATTTTCTATGTTTAGGGATATGATAAAATACATCGAGAAGTGGTATGTTGACGGAAGTCCGTTTTAAGTAAGACAATATTCTCTCATTGTCTTTTCAGCCTTTTGATTCTTTAGATGCGAGGGATAAGGAATCCGTGCGAGAGTCGGTCGTTGGGCAGGTGCTGATGTTTGTGGAAGGGGTCGTGGGGAGTTGAAGGAGGTTCAGGAACTGCTCCATCTCCTAACTCAGGCTCCCTAGTGGTGGGATTCTGGTCAGGGTGTGGGGGATACTTGGTAGTAATTCCTGATCAAGTAGTAATGGCACAAGTTGGATCGTGATGGGTTTGACCAGGTTCGCTTACTCTTTTGAGGAGTTCGGCGAACTGACTCTCTAATTCAGCTTGTTGCTCTTGAATGAATCCTTCGAGACCCTCTAAAAGTATTGCCCCTTCCATGGTAAAGCCTCGAAGTTCTTTTCAAAGGCATCACGGATGGTGTATTCAGAACCCTCCTCTCCCTCAGTCTTCCATTTTAGATTACCCCAAGGAGTGCATTCATCGTTTTGTTAGAATGTGAGAAGGGAAGGGTCATCATAAATGTCATGACTAGAAAGGAAGACGCGCTCTTGGCTTGTGTTATAATCACACTCATCGCTCTCGTGTGGCCCTCCACAAATGTCGCATATAAGGTATGGGTTAAACAACCTTTTAGATTCTGGCGATTTCGTGAGGTATGCAAGCTTCTCTTGTGCCTTCTTTATCCGATCATCGAGAGATGATATGTTTTTATTCGAGGCAGCAGAGACACACATCACAGTTACTGGCTCGTTCCAAGGGTTGTCTTGGTATTGGACATATTCCTCAATTGTTAGGATCGTATGTTTGGTTGATATGATGAATCGGGAGGTCGGGGAAGATGGAAGAACATCTTCATCATGTTACTGAGAGAAAGTATGAAGAGAAGGGAGAAACTATGTGTTTTATTTATGAAAGATGAAGGTTACACAAACGAGACTCACCCCTCCATGGAAGTATGGAGGGGTTTATATACCCAAACACATACATCTATGGGTAATTGACATAACAAGCCCATGTGTTTGAGGTAACAAAGATAGAAATAGTAATCCCGTCAATGTCGTTCCATTTATGAGTTAGGAGCGATTCCAACAATCTTCCCCCAATGGGACGACATAAGGGATTACTTACAACATTTACTACAAATATAGAAAACAAATAAAGAAAGGTCTTCATAAGCTCTTCAAGTGCCGAGGATGATGAAAGGTTACGCTTTTGTCTTCTTGGTACCTTGACTTGAGAACCATTTTCTTCACTTGTAGGCAAATGATGTAATATGCATAAATTGATTAACTTCCCCAATTCATGCCGCATGTCTTTAGCAGACTTCTCCGTTACTCCTTTTGGCGAAGTTTCGAATCAGCTTCCCCAACCGACAACCGCCTTTAGCGATTCAAAACTTTGATGTAGTGAACATTTCCTCTAACTTTTGACGCTTTCACGCCGAATTTGTAGATGAGCAGTAAACCACACAAGGTAAATCCGACTTATTGCGGAAAATCCGTTCGGGGGTAACATGCAAGAAATCAACAAGATCTTCTCTCATATATAGATGCTTCACACCAAACAAACCACGAAAGACAGTAAACGACTTCCCGAATGTTGTGGTCTATCGGAATAGTAGTTACCAGTGAATATGCAATTACTCGATAAAATGACCGTGTGTGAGGCATCACAACATCATATTTAGGTAACTTCACGCACGATAACTCTGTGAAAGTGAGACGATAACAACAAAGTGAGACATTTAGACCACAGATCGCCTCATTTCTTCCCCCTGATTGAAGAAATTCATGAAAGGAGAGGGTTTTCGCAAAAAATACAAAAACAACAAAGGAAGCGAGACACACCTATACTCTCTTCTCCCCGATGTTTTCAATGAATCAGAATCATACACCACGTATGTTGATGATGAAATTGGAGACATCGAAACCATGTATGTTCAATTAATCGAACAAGTGTGAAGTACCATAAATATCTCATGAGAATCAATTGCTGATAAGACTTCTCTACTCGTGTATACTCTTCTCGACTAACTCTTTACCCCATTATCATTACGACGGCTTTTTGTAGTGACTCTACGATGGAGAGAACCCAATATGACGAACTTGAGAATGAAGTAGTATAACCCAAACTTGTGACTTAAACTTGCACTATTGTCAGACGAAGAACCCTTTTTCTTATCTCCATCGAGAAAAGGGTAAACTTAAAGTTTCTCAAATTATCCACTCCTTAGTGTGACACTTGAGCACAACAACGTAACTCCTTAAAAGTGATAGTTATAAGCTGTGAGCACAACAACGTAACTCCTTACATCAGGTTCAACTAGATAACTTAAGTCTTTGTCATTTGTACCAGTTAAAACTCGAACAAGGATCTCGAAGAATCATGCATCCAACCAACCCCGATATCTTCAGATACTAAGTACACGCACCCGTGAAATCCCACTTCACCCTCAAATAAATAATAGTGAATTGTCGCCGTAGTCACATCTTTTGGTTACATGCCAAAAACTAGCCTTTGTTAAAGGTTTAAATGAACTTTGATAATGGTTTCCCGATCTTGTCAAAAATTGTATCCCCGTGAAAATTAAGCATACCAAAATACCACACCTTTTACTGAATATAATACCAAGAAATTAACAAAATGTATAAAGAATACATTTGATAATGAACTTGTCATCCCAATGATAATTAATTTGGATTAGTATCTTCAGCCCATACCAAATACGGAGTATTAACTTACAAAAGAAAAAACGTAGCCATTTATGTAGCTCACGTTTTGTGTGTTTCAATTGTTTAGCCCAACACCTTAATATTATCACAGTCCAATAGCAAATCAAAAGAGTAGGTCACGGGCCCAAATGAAATCCAATAACCAGATTCATGTAATCAGTTACTAGTATAAGACTACCAAACCCTGTTATGTCTAACATTAGTTTTGCCCTATTATCACACACAACATATGCGCCCCCACTTTCTCTCATCACAAAAAAAATGCAGCCAACATCTTTAATCCAATTTCTAAACCGTGACCCCATCACAACTCAGATCAGTTACCATCTCTCTTAACTCAATCAATCTCTTCAAAGAAACACTACTAAAACTCATAAGCATCATCCTTTTATACGGTTTAGCACGGATCAATAACCTTCGAAGTGTAGAGGTAAAGAAGACTTCAAGATCAATTGATAAGATCTCGGGTAGGTTTATATGATTTTGTTTACGAGTTCTTGTTTCTTTTAAACGAATCAAAGAATGATAATAACATAATTGTTATCGATCATTCTTTAACTTCGAATAAAAAATTGAGCAATGCTCTTCAAGGATCTATGATGGTTAAGTTTCACTCACATAATCTTTTAATAGATTTGAGTTAGAACAAACTGAGATCGATTTATTTTATTTTTTTTTTAATTTCTGTTTTGAGTCGATTGAGAAGTAGAGAAATTGTAGTTTGAAGTTGATATGTTTGAGATGGATGGAGTAGATGTAGGCGTATGTAGGAGGGATGTATCACGTTTATATACATTTATTCATTTTGAACTTTATTTTGGATCTGTGATGTGAATGAACTGAGATTCAAAGTAGTATTGGTATTTGATGTGGTCGTTATCAGTGAAAGGTCGACTTCTTTTTTTTTTCATCTTTATTTCTGTTCTTACGCGTAAGGCAAGAAACGGTTTAGGCGTAAGCTAGGTCTTACGCGTAAAGCTTATGCGTAAGACCTTATGCGTAAGGCTTATGCTTATGCGTAAAAACCTTACGCGTAACTGTTCTTACGCATAACTTCACAGTTATGCGTAAATGCTTTGAAGATGCTCCTTATGCGTAGGAATAGGGTTTTGACCCTTTGACCTTTTTCCGGCGTACTTTTCCGACTATTTTTCCGTTCAAACTTATAAACCCAGAAACTGATTGAAGAAAAAGCAATATTCTTACCTGTTTGACCATGAAATTGGACCAGTTGACCACATAATATTTCACGAGATTGGTACAAAAATTAGTCACAAAAAGTGTTACCAAAAGACTGAATCTTGGACAGAAACAGGAACATGGAAACAGCAAAAAATTTGTAGACTTTTTTGACCAAAAGGATACAAAGTATAAGAAAAAAGATTGTTAAACATAAAAATATGTGAAAAGTTAACAACTTTGTAAAAAATCAGATTTCTAAAACATGATTTTGACAAGAAAAAAACATCACCAAATCAACCAATGATAACAAACCGACCTGGCTCTTGATAACAATGTTAGGATCGTATGTTTGGTTGATATGATGAATCGGGAGGTCGGGGAAGATGGAAGAACATCTTCATCATGTTAGTGAGAGAAAGTATGAAGAGAAGGGAGAAACTATGTGTTTTATTTATGAAAGATGAAGGTTACACAAATGAGACTCACCCCTCCATGGAAGTATGGAGGGGTTTATATACCCAAACACATACATCTATGGGTAATTGACATAACAAGCCCATGTGTTTGAGGTAACAAAGATAGAAATAGTAATCCCGTCAATGTCGTTCTATTTATGAGTTAGGAGCGATTCCAACATCAATGCGGTCCCATCCTTCTTTCGCAGTGAGATTGGAAATTCTTTGGCCAGTTGAGAAGTCAATCCCTTTTTGATCATTTCGGGAGACATTGTCATAAAAGATTTAAAAAAGCAACCAAAGGTTGATACTATGATGTGGGGCTTGTTGAATGAGATCTTTGTAACGAGTCTAGGAGTTAACGATAGATTCTCCATCTGTTTGATGGAAGTGAAGAATTTTGCTCCTGATAAATCAGTTCTCCGTGGGAAAGAACTTCTTGGTGAATTTGGTTGTGAGTTGTTCCCAAGTGAAGATGGACCTTGGAGGAAGCTTATCGAGCCACTCCTTAGCCCTGTCCCTTGAAGAGAAATGGGAAAACCGGTCCGGATGTCTCCTTGGATGCTCCGTCAGCATAGATAGTATCCACAATTTTTAAAAATTGTTTGATGTGATGAATAGGATTTTATTTGTGGGATCCATGGAATTGACATGCGTTCTGGATAAGCCAAATGTCGGTGGCATGCAACACCTCATTGACCGCTTCGTAAGGGTAGACAATGGCGGTAAAATCAGATGAGGAGGGGAAGAGTACTCCCCGAGGGATTTTGCTTCTGTTTTATTGATGGGTCCATTGACCGGAGAAGCGGGAATTTCCTCGCTATGTTGGCTCAGATTGTCAATGTTGATGGCTGCAGGGGATTTAGGGGAATGAGTGGACACTTCTTCAGTTGCGGCTTCATCAAAGTTGATGGTGGTGCCTTGAGGTTCCGACTCATGGAGAGCTCTTCTTCGCCTATTTAGCTCTCTTTCGGGTTCAACAAAAGGTTCAAGAAGGGTTTTGGTGGAACTGCGGGTCCAAAGTTGTCTAAGGGGATTGGTGGGGGGAAATGGCAGGTTTGGTGGTTGATTATCACCTTCCATGATGGAAAGTGATGGGGATACTAACAAAGGTCACGAAGAAGGGGGATAGACTATGAGGAAGCTAAAAATGAGAAAAAATCTTACTTGATAGGAATCAAGCAAGGAAACCTAAACGAGGTAGACTCCTAACTAGCTATTCTATTCCCCGGCAGCGGCGCCAAAAACTTGATACGCTTACGCAGCGCGTTCGGGGTCAAAGGAACTTCCTTTTCGTCAAGCAAGTTTTTCAACACCCTAGGCAGTGAACCTAATCGTTGTAGTGTAGTATTAGGGTAAGCCACGGGCATTGATATCGTTCTATAGGGGAATAGGAATGCTAGTAAGAAGTTACTACGCTAAGGTTGGGGTTGAGGAAGATTATTTTTTTTATCTTTTTTAAATTTTTTAGGAAATGGAAAGGTACGAATCTTGGGGTTTGGATTTGGGGGTTGGTATTTCTACCGATTACTCTACTTATCTAATTGTCTAATTAACTAAGCTAAGGGTAGTCTATGTCTATTGTTGTGTGCTCGTATGATGTTTAAAAATGTGTTTACTTAGATTTTATTACTCCCTAGTTATCTCCTATTGATGGTTGAATTGTCACATCCTTATTCTTAACGCGTTGTGTTTCTAAGGTCATAGGGTATGCATTTATCCCTAACTCTTTGAAGCTACCAAAGGTTAATGACTACGAAATCTCTAGGATTCATAAACTTAACACTAAGGTATTCTTTGGATGTTTAGCCTACAATTTCGCTAGTAACTATATGCTAAGGTTCAACAAAGATTAATCAAGCATTAATAACACTACAAATGACCTATCGCAATACTAGGTCAATCACAATTAAGATAAGAGACAACCAATCAATATTCAATAACTAGGTTTCATATTACCTAAGCAAACACACAAGTAAATTAGCCGGACATGGAGAACATGCAAGCATACACACAATCAATTGAAGACATAATTGAATCAATGAAGTAAAACACTTATCTTGATGTAAAATAGGGTATGGAACCCTAAAATACTGTACAAGACAACCTTGGTTCGGTTAGGTTTTACTCCACAAAACTACCTCTCTAATCGAAAAATTTGGATTCTATATATAGTGTTACAAATTGCGCATGTACTCTTAAATGTGTTGCCGTCGGTTCGCCGTCATTAGGGTTTTGTCTTGGCCACGTCAACTCTGTGACGGCATCACCTTATGCCTGTAACGCCGTCGCCCAGTCTCTGACGCCCGTCGGATCCAAATCTAGGCCGTGCGGCCGCGACGCCTACTTTTAAAACCTGATGCCGTCACTTGAAAAATGTCAATTTGCTCTCTGAGTCATCATAAGATGTTTCACGACGGCGTCACAAATAAGACCTGACGCCGTACCCTTTCAATTCAGCAGATTGAGTGTCTCAATTCTTGACTTTGGCCATTTTCTTCATATATTCGCGCCTTTTCGTCCGAATAAGTGTCATTCCAGAAAGTTGCCTTCAAGAGACCTAAAAAGTGAAAAGGAATGAAATTAAGTAATAGCGGATACAAAAGTGATCAATTAAGGGCTTAAATGACCTCTCAAAAAGGTACCTTTTAAATCCTTATCAGGAACTACTACCCAACACTACACAACACCTATCCCAAAAGGAGACCCACTCCTTATAACATCATCAAGGATATCAATATCCTTGGATACAACCTATCTCTATTTGTACCTCGATACACCATATCGATTGTACACCCTTGGCATCCTTCACTAATGACTTTGACACGGACGTTAAGCACCTTTCACTAATGCCATCATCTTGACTCTTTCGGCATCGTTCACTATTGCCTTTGACACAGACGTTAAGCACCTTTCACTAATGCCTACGTCTTGATTCCTTCGGCATCCTTCACTAATGCCTTGGATGTTAAGCACCTTTCACTAATGCCTTCGTCTTGACTCTTTCGGCATCCTTCACTAATGCCTTTGACACAACACTTCTAGAGAGGAAGAAAGAACAATCAACAAGAGAACCTCAATAGTCTTGATGATGACGAAGCATGGCAACTCATGGACTTGAGCTTGCTTGACTTCAAGAAATGGTGATCTCGCATTTAAGAGGAACCTATAGAATCACACAAAAACAAACACAAACTACATAGAAAGATCCTTTGGATCTGAGGTTAGAAAGTTTACAATATGGCAACCCAAAATGAAGAAATGACTCACTATTTATAGAAGAAAATAAGTTACTGTTCCACAGATCTCACAGATCCCTTACTTGAGGGATCCGTCCAGTGTAAACTAGGGAACCGTGGGACGCTCCTCTTTGCCCATGGGTTTTGGGTCATGGGTCATGGGTTATGGGTCATGGGTCCTAGAATTTGGGCTATGGGTATCCATGTAGATACAATGTATCTTCTAGATGCAATGTATCTAGTCCATGGGTTATGGGTTTGCTCCATGGGTTATGGGTTAGCTCCATGGGTCATGGGTAATACCCATTTATGACTTATGCATGATGTCATGCAATGGGTTATGGGTTATGCTCCATGGGTATGGGTCATGGACTTTGGATTTTACCCAACTACATTCAATGTATTTAGTCAATGGGTCATGGACTTTGGGTTTTACCCAAATACTTAAACTTCTACCCATTATATTTCCCACTATAATACATACTAGTTATATATATATTTTCCCTAATATGTAAACACTAGTTCTTGTACATATGTATTACTAAATCCTGAAAACACTATTAATTGTTTGGTGTTTTATGTGAAAACGTAAGTGTGTTAGTAAACTATTGGCTCAAACCATTTACGTATTTTATTCGTTTCGTTAAAATGATTTTACGTTTTGTTATCGACAAAACATTAGAAGATCGTAAAATATAAATAAACGTTTTTACGGCTTATTTGTTTTAACAATCTCCCCCTTTTTGTTGATGACAAAACATAAAATTATTTTAAGGAAAAACTAAAATTCGTAAAAGTTTGAATTGGAGTTTTTACTATCTTCTCCCCCTTTTTGTCGAAACAAAAAGAGCATCGAAAAGAAACTAACACCTTGTTTTAAGAAAAATATGAAAAATAAAGAGTAAGTGAGGAGAGGAATTCTCGACTTAGCTCCCCCCTTGACGAGTCCATCCCTTTGTGAGGGCGTCAAGTAAGAAGAAATACTAAGCTAATGCATTGCAACTATGTTTGCAAATGATTTCGTCTATGTGACGAATATGCTCCCCCTTGATGATTGAAACTTTGCAAGAGGATGTCATGTAATGTAATCCTAATGTGAATTATATTACAAATGATTTTGCAATGTACTGCTTTGACACGAAACTCCCCCTAGCTTAGGGTGTCCAAGTCTTCATGTGTATATTGAAAATCTACAAAACAAATGTTAGAAAACAAGTATATAATGCATAATTTCCTGCAAATAAGACTCAGGTTAGTAGTAAACAGGTCTTCTATTGCACGGATCCCACGGTTCCCTCTTTGGAGGGATCCGTCTAGGCAAAACAGAGGGATCCGTTTGTCTGAAAGTTTAACACATCAATGGTGATGTGAACAAATGATGTCAACATCAAAATGAGATATATAATAAGGCACCAAACATACACTCAAGACAATATGGCATACAACATGTAATTTCATTCAATAAAAATACGAGAGATGATCTATAAATCTCTAAAACTAAGAGAATGATTTAACCATGTAATAAATTTTCTACTAATTCTAATAAGTGACCAAAAACTTAAAAAGCATCAATGTGCTTAAATCTAAGGATGAGTAGACTTGTTGATTTGGTCCAATCGTTCAAGAAGATAATTAAACATGAAATGTAACTCATTTCGTACTTCTTGAACAAGTCCTTAGGTGATTTGACAATTAGAGAAATTGTTGTCATGCTTAGGAACCGGAGAAGATTGGTTGTTTTAAGGATGCTCCACAAAAGATGGTGGAGGTACATTGAGCAATGTAGGATGAGGTTCTACTAAGAACGAAGGTGATGATGCATGAGTTGGTGGTGATAATGGAGAGTCCGCTATATGGTTAGATCTTTGGTGATTCCTTGTCTCCAAAGGTGGACTATTTGGTGATGTAGGTGGTTCCCTATTTAACGAGAAGGTTGGTGAATGGGAAGTACTTGGTGGTGAGTGCTCCAATGAGTAGAGATTTGGATGGGAAAGAGGTTCGGTAAAGGAGTGTGGTCTAGGTTCTAGAAATGAAGGCTTAGGTGTTTTACTAGAACTAGGTGTGTTTGATTTAGAGCTTGATGAAGCCTTTTCTAACTCGAAAGGTCTAATACTAATTCTTGCGGTTCTTTTGGCTATTGTTGATTGAGATTGTTGAGGTGGGATTTATGGTTTTTGGGTCATGGGTCATGGTTTATGGGTCATGGGTCCTAAACTTTGGGCCATGGGTATCCATGTAGATACCATGTATCTTCTAGATGCAATGTATCTAGTCCATGGGTTATGGGTTAGCTCCATGGGTCATGGGTAATACCCATTTACGACATATGCATGATGTCATGCAATGGGTTATGGGCTATGCTCCATGGGTATGGGTCATGGACTTTGGGTTTTACCCAACTACATTCAATGTATTTAGTCAATTGGTCAAATACTTAAACTTCTACCCATTATATTACCCATTATAATACATACTAGTTATGTATATATTTACCCAATATGTAAACACTAGTTGTTGTACATATGCATTACTAAATCATGAAAACACTACTACTTGTTTGGTGTTTTATGTGAAAACGTAAGTGTGTTAGTAAATAATTGGCTCAAACCATTTACGTATTTTATTTGTTTCGTTAAAATGATTTTACGTTTTGTTATCGACAAAACATTAGAAGATCGTAAAATATAAATAAATGTTTTTACGGCTTATTTGTATTAACATAATTGTTGAAGCTTGATTATGCCTTGATCTTCTTTGCTACAAAAGATGATCACTAGAATGAAATGAAACTAAGTTAGATGTAATAGAATGAGAGAATGTATGTGTTTTATGCTAATGAGGGATTATGAAACAACTTGGGTTGGCTTTTGTTCAGCAGGACCACGGACTGGACGGAACCAAGAAAAGGGTTCGGCCCTTGTTATTTTTTTGTTCCGCCTGTCTGACAGTAAAGATCACAAAAAATCTTTCCAAGACCACCCAAATCTCTCCAAGATTATGAAAGATATGATGAGTGAGTATCTAAACAAAATATTTTATGAAATCTCCTAAAGATTTCCAATGTGATGCAAGCCATGATGTAATATGTTGTTTTCCATTTTTAGAATTAATATGTTTACATAAGTAAATACATATGTAATGTTATGTTTAAGAAACTAAACATACTTGTTCTAAAAATGTTGATGCACATTGTAGTATAGAAGGATATCAATGTAATTGATACATAGCTAATGTGATAAGATGTAAATGCTTAAGTGATGAAGAATTTATTTAAGAAAAGCTTGTTTTAATGTCTATTAATCTTGATAAGCTTTATACTTTACAAAAATGAAATTTACTTTTGTCGTTAACAAAACAAGGTAAAGATCATAAAATATAAATAACGTTTTAGGACAATATTTGTATTAACAATCTCCCCCTTTTTGCTGAGGATAAAACATAAATTTTATTTTTATCAAAGATGTAAAGATGTACAAGAGTTATAAAAATATGAGATTAATTTGAACTTGGAAGAACTAGTTAGTTAGATAAAGTTGACAATCAAAAGCTTTTTTTTATCTTATGACTAGTTTATCCAATTATTTGGTCTTCTACAATTTTGATTTTAGAAAGTCAAAGGATGATGTTGACTTTTTGAAAGTCAATGGTCTAGTTCAATAATATTCTCTCCCTTTTTGTCAAAACAAAAAGAAGTGGCGAGGCGGAAAATGCAATGAACCCGAACCAAATTCTCCCCCTTGGCCAATGCTCCCCCTTAATTGGGTGCCAAGAGAAAGATACATGAATTGTGAAAAGCTACAAAAGAAAGGTTAGTAACATTCATCATCACAAGTATACAAGTAATTCCAACCAACAAGTACTTACCAACAACAATATAATAAACATCATTCATTAATTAAAATTTTCTATGACTTAGAAGTCATAAAATGGAACATAATGGATGTAGATACATAAAAGAAATCCTAAAAATTAGAAAAATAACTTGAATAAAAAAATCCTAGAAAACATAAAAAAAAAATAACTTAGAAATTTAAAAGTCCTAAAAAAATAAAGCAAGAACCATCCTATTGAGGAAGAGGATGAGAAAGAGCGTTAATACACTCAAGGATGTGATTGAGGATAACCTCATCTCATCTTGTAATTCGTGGACCATGATTCGAGTCCTTTCGCTAAGATGGGCGGTGCGCTCACAATGGGAGCAACTGTGTCGAGGTAGGAGAGTAGGAGCATTATTAGGTTGTGGAACATGGGTGTAAGTGTTGTTGGTATTTGATGGAGTAATGAGGGAGGAAAGCAAAGAATTTTGCATTTGTAAAGCCTCATTTAGGCGATAATCCACCATATTTGAAAAGGCATGGAAGTATTGCGGGTGGTCTTCCCACATTGACTCATCAATGTCATCAATATGAGGAGAAAAATATGTAGGTGGTAGAGCATGGACTCCATATAATGGCCCATGAATTTCATTATGGATTGGGTGGAAGAGACAAGGTCTAGGTTCCAAAGGCGCTTGGATTTAAATGATGGTCTTGGTAGTTCATGGCGATGAACATTGGTTGAATAGTAAGAGTGGTGGTGAATTTGGGGCCTAGGAAATTTGAGTCTTCTGATCAATTGGAT
>OU343219.1:81002565-81050692 GCA_910596185.1 Chrysanthemum makinoi | reverse complement strand
AACGGGTAAGTAAGATCAAGATGGATATAACCCTGCAACTTGGATGCTGGAAGTTAGTACTTCAGCGCAAGAACTAATGCTAGGCATTGATTTTGCAGACATCTACCGGAATTCAGAACTATTTAAGTAAGTACTGTACTTTTATTGGCTGATATTTTACAGTATATATTGGTCTTCTTTTTGATAAAAACAACATATTGTGGCAGGAGAAATAAGGCCCTTATTGCGGAATTAAGTGTACCACGTCCTGGTACACAAGACCTCTATTTTCCTACCCGATACTCGCAGTCTTTTTATGTCCAGTGTATTGCTTGCCTTTGGAAACAACGACTGTCTTACTGGAGAAACCCTCCTTACACTGCTCTCCGTTTTGCATTCACCACCTTTATTGGCATCATGTTCGGTACAATGTTCTGGGATCTTGGCCGTAAACGGTAAAAAGCCTGAACCTTGGTACACATATTAATTGTTCTTTTTATTACGTCAATACTTTTTAATTTGTTTCAATGACCCTCGTTGAGTGCTACTAATTTAAGGAAAAACCAACAAGAACTGTTTAATGCAATGGGTTCCATGTATGCGAGTCTCTTCCTAGGAGTTCAAAACGCATCAGCAGTGCAGCCTGTTGTAGACATCGAACGCACTGTATTTTACAGAGAACGAGCTGCAGGAATGTATTCCGCTTTACCATACTTGTGCTCAGGTGACTACATAACCTGTTTTTGGTTATACATGATTAGAGAACGTACCTCAAATAAATTTCTATTTCATAAAATGTGATTTCAAAATCAACACTTTAGTCTTTAGGTATATATATGTCAGTAAATTTGAAACCGAGTATAATACCAAGTTAATTACTCGTACAACCTTTAACCTGAATCCTACCCCACACGTGTTTCATGTATTTGTTCCTAAAAGCTCCTGAGCAACACTTGAGGTACTCTCACAGTGAAATCAGCGCGACAGATCATTTAGGCCAATCACAAAATAGTGAATTATAGGTGTCCCTAAAATTTTAGTGAAAAAATAGAGCCCGCTTCTATACCCCTTAGGAAATATTACAAGAGTACCATTTTTTTTGTTTGCATAGATACTTAAACAGTGATTATCAAGTTCATTTTACCTGATCAAGATTGTATAACGCTTCTGTTTTTAACGCAGATTCTGGTGGAGATACCTTACATCTTCTCACAAACAATAGTTTATTGTCTAATAGTTTATGCCATGATTGGATTCGAATGGACAGCTTCCAAATTCTTTGGTACGCCTTCTTCCAGTTCTGCTCTTTACTCTACATGACATTCTATGGCATGATGACTGTCGCCATCACCCCAAATGCCAACATCGCCGCAATCGTTGCAGCTCTATTTTATGGTTTCTTTAATCTATTCTCTGGTTTCATCATCCCACGAACGGTAAGTTTCTTAATCCTTTAGCTAATCCTCATTCTTAAGAGCTAATTGACCCATACATTACATAAACAGCAGAAAATTAATCCTCGATGTTTATTTAATAAACAACAGAAAATTCCAGTTTGGTGGCGATGGTACTATTGGTGTAACCCGCTAGCTGGACCATCTACGCATGGTGGTGTTCGGGGACTACAAGGATGTGCTTGTAAATGGTGAGACCGTGAAGGAGTTCCTAGATCGATATTTTGGCTACAAACATGATCTTCTTGGTATTATCGCGGGAGTGCATGTGGGATTAGTACTTGCTTTCGGGTGTATATTTGCTTTTTGCATTAGAGCGTTTAATTTCCAAAAGAGATAGATCAAATTAAAGTGCTGGAGTAGTTTGTAAAAAAAATCCAATTTTTTTGTATCTGAGTTCTATTGTAGCTTCTTTGTATGGCTTTGTAAAAACTACATATGAACTTCAATATTTATTTTTGTAGATTCATTGTAATTCAGATTAGTTTTATCTTGGGCTAATGGTTGATATGTATCATAGTTGTCATGATTCCATATGTATCGAACAAATGTTTTTATATTCTATGTACTAAACTTGATTTTTTGATTTGATGACCATTTTGCCCTTCATTTTATTAACCCGAGAGGGGCAAAATGGTCATAAAATAAAAAAATAAAAAAACCAAAAATGCAAGTTTAGTACATAGAATAGCAGAAAAAAAATTGTTCAATACCTATAGAAGGAAATCATGACACTATAATACATTTAGAGGCCATTAGCCCGCTTATCTTTTTGTGTGATATGATACGATGAAACTAGCTGCTAGGTACAACACCTGCGGAGATACTCGCTTTTGGTTGGATGTTTGGATGGGCAACACTCCTCTTATGAATCATTTCTTTGTCTTTCCCGTCTTAGAAGCATTTAATGACTATCGAGTGTGTGAAAGATCTTCCACTAGTAGAAAGGTTCTGATTCTGCTCTCGCCTCTGTTCTCCAAACTTCTCGTTCTTCTTATGGGCTTCCTCACCAAACCGAATCAGGCCACAACCTGTCTTGGCTGAATTTTACTAATAGGCCAATGTCACCTGCTGGGCTTACATTTAACTAGAGATGGTCTAGGCCTACAGGTCTCCAAACTGGAACTTCAAGCCCTTGTTTCAAATATGACTGTTACAAACTCAATTGACATTTGGAACTGTGTAACTGATACCTCTAGAAACTTTACCTTTAAAGGCATGGGGAATGTCATCACCAACTCCCCCTAACCGCGTCCTCGACTCCCAGTCCCACTAGATGGAATAAGAGGCTAGTGCCTAGTAAGGTATTCATTTCCTCTTGGAGAATTGAGAACTTGAGAATCGCAACTCGAGTCAACTTAAATCCTAGCGGTGTCGATTTACATTCAATCGGGGTGCCCAATTTGTGATGATGATTTAGAGATGGTAAAACACTTGCTAGTTAAATGTGTCATAGCAAATACGTGGTTGGAGGTCCTTAAATGGTGGAACATCCATACAACCTTGTAACACAACACTACACCAATTTCCACTTTCGCGGATGGTAACCTTTATCGACTACATGTAGTCGCTAAAGGCTTTGTCACAAAATTTCTCCGAAAGTCAAAAGTCAAAAAAAGTCAAGTCGCTAAAAGTAATAAATGTGGTCGCTAGAACTTTTTGGCGACGAGTTTCATGCGACATCATTTATAGAGACCACATGTGGTCACTTAAAGTTTAGCGACCAGATATTGGACTTTTAGCGACTACATCCTTAGTCGCTAAAAGTGGAAAATGTAGCGGTGCAATCAAATATTTCTTCCACAGTACATATGGCACCCTTGATGCCGTTGTTTCATCAACTCTATGGATTCTTTGGCATTTCCGTAAGACCGTAACGGTTCAGTGTTTATAAACAACCAAAATAAGAGCTCATTTTCAACGACATCAAGCTCGATCTACACCTACACATGGATTTCAAATAGATGTAAATGTGCTTCATTTAGTTGGATAGAGTGGTTTAGCAACCCTCGTAACGTTAATTGTATCTTTTCCTAGCTCCTTTTTCGGGTTTTTTCTTCATATAATTGCCGTTCAAAAAACGTTGTAACGCGTGATCTTGCATTTATTTGACATATAAATTGACACCTATCATGGGTATAAAACTTTAATTGCAAGATGAGAATAGAAACTAGTTGAAAGCATCCATGGCCTCCCTCCCTCAATGACTAATACATTTTCTAGAAAATATTTATATTTTCTATCATAACATGCAAAATACATACATGTGGTTTATCAGTTTTCAGAATAAACATGCTGTCACTTTATCATAAACTTTTGGCATTAATCATCTCTCAGTTAGTAAAAGTTAAACATAATACATCCCTAGGGACTAATGATGTTTTTTCTCCGTTATTTTTTATTATAAAGCGGGCTAATTAATGTGAATAAACTTTTTTCAAATTACCCAATATAATCGTAATATACTTATTTTAATCTCCACATAATGCATATACTTTCAAATCTTTACCAATATATCATTGACATGTTACCACTTTAAAAGTTACAATAATGGTCCCCTGGCTTTTATGCTACAATTTCAAGCAATTTTTCACATTTTTTCACTTAAAAAGTTACAAAGAATGGTCCATGGTTTGCTTTGACTTTCACCGCTAGTCCTTTGATTTTCATCTTTTTCATACACGCTTACATGCTTTTAAACATGTTTTTACACACGTTTTATATACATTTTTTACACATTTTTATACACTTTTTTACACGCATTTTTATACCGGTTTTATGTAACGCTTTTTATATGTTTTATACACGCTTTTAAAAACGTTTTTATATAATGCTACACAATTTTATGCACGCTTTATATACGGTTGTATATAATTTTTCACACGCTTTATACACGCTACATGTTTTTACACACTTTTTACACATTTTTATATATATTTTACAAGTTTTTATACATCGCTTTTTAAAAAACGTTTTTATATAATGCTTACACAATTCTATGCACTTTTTATATACGGTTGTATATACGTTTTTCACACGCTTTTATAACGCTTTTTTACATGTTTTATACACGCTCTTTACACATTTTTTATATACATTTTACAAGTTTTATATTAACGCTTTTAAAAAACGTTTTATATAATGCTTTTTACACAATTCTATGCACGCTTTTATATAACGGTTGTATATGTTTTTCACACGCTTTTATACACGCTTTTATACACGCTTCTTTACACATTTTTATATACATTTTACAAGTTTTATACACGCTTTTAAAAACGCTTTATATATGCTTTTTTACACAATTTTATGCACGCTTTATATACGGTTGTATATAATGCTTTTTCACACGCTTATACACGCTTTTACATGTTTTATATACATGTTCTTTACACATTTTATATACATTTTTACATGTTTTTATACACGCTTTTTACACATTTTATACACGCTTTTTTACATGCTTTTATACATTTTATACACGGTTTTATGTACATTTTTGCACGCTTTTATATTTTTAAAATACGCTTTTTATACAATGCAATTTTTCACGCTTTATACGCTTACCATTTTATTTTATTTTATACAGCTGCTTTTAAAGTTTTTTTACAATGCTTTTTAGTGGTGTTTTTGGTTTTTATAGTTTTACATTTGATTTTATTACGTTTTTCATGCTTAACATATGCATCGCGCTTATACATTAGTTATATACGCTTTTATACACGCTTTACGCGTATAAAAACATGTATAAAAATGTGTGTGAAAACGTGTATAAAATGTGCAAATAACGGTAAAAATGTATATAAAATCGTATAAAACGCATAAAATCGTGTTAAAACGATATAAAAAACGTGTAAAAGGTGTATAAAACCGTATAAAACATGTAAAAATCATGTATAAAAATGTGTATGAAATAGATGAAAGTCAAAGGACTAACGGTAAAAGTCAAATCAAACCAAAGGGACAATTATTATAACTTTTTAAGTGAAAATGTCAAAGGACTAACGTGAGTGCTCTAACGCGAAACGGCACCATTATTGTAACTTTTAAAGTGGTAACCGCCAATATTACGATATTGGTAAAGATTTGAATGTATATTACGTATGCGGAGATTAAAATAAGTATGTTACGTATATTGACAAATTTGAGAAAGTTTGTTACGTATATTCAGCCTTCACCCTTTGTGTTATTTGTTAAAAGTAAACAGACATCTTGAAAAAATCACTCTAAAAAACCCTTTTATTCATTTCATCTTCTTCTTCTCATTACCTCCACTACCCATCAATATTGTTCTCTTTTCAAGACTAGGTAGGTTAATATTCGTAGCTTATCAAATAAGTACACAATTTGCGCAACAAATTATGACAGAATAACCTTTCTTTTCAAGGATTATATATAATTATGTTATGGACTGATGGCCACATAAAACCTTGACTGTCTTCCATGTAAAGTTCTGTTAAGTTGGCAGTTGCTAGATTCATCAAATATGGTTACATTTTTTTCTTCAGAATAAAAAAAGTGTTATGTATCCTCATAACAAGTTTTCTTACTTATCCTCATAACAAAAAAAGTGTCTTTATAAGTCTTATGTTCACATGAAGATGTACCACCCGTGAGGAGTGTTATGGATATTCAAACATACAAACATTAGTATTCAGACGAAAGATAAATGCATACAAAAATCAAAATCAATTTGGCCAAAATTGTACCCAAGAACATGTTATGTTTAGCATATAAACTTGTCCAAGAACATCTACACATAATGTGGACATAATACAAACTCATTGAAAGAACTTTTGATGTGGTGAGCATTGCAAATTTGACAATATAAAAGCTTAATAAATAATGGTCCAATGCCCATATGGCCATATGAGAACTCGATTAACTCTTTGGTATACAAATTCTATTAAACTTTTGTTGGATTAATGAATTGCAAGGATTAGTTGACAAAGTTAGGCGTAAAATTAAATTAGATGAGGGTGCAACAATACATTAGGGTATTAAACTATGCAAAGTTGCAGTATGGATGCTTTAACTATAAGTCATGTATTCAATGCTATGACGGAAGTATCTGTGCATCGTGATACTAGGATAACATCATATTTGTACCAAAAAATCCAATTTATTGTGATCTTTGTTAAAAGTATATACGATTTAATTGATTTTAAGTCAAGTATGACGTCTCGAATTATCCCATAATTAAGTGATCTACATGTTTGGCGCATAATTTGGCCCCTACCCACCTCGTCCTACAATCACATTAAGATGTTCTAGCTCTATATGATGCCTTCTCCTTCGCCTACAACCACCTATATGTTCAAAATCAGCCCATGGCTAGTGTTAGAAATTCTAGATCCATGTGCAAGTGGTCCTTGTGATTTTATTTTGTATATTCACTACCATAAGTTTGTTTTAATTGAAGAAACATAATAATCACCTATGCAGCGCGTGAAATACCAATATGTAACATTTTTGTGATAGATGATTGTTAACATAAACTTCATTCTAGGTGACAATCTCAACCCATTAGTAAAGCCGACAATCGATCAATCTAAAGGTAAATTGCTTTGTTTATTTTTTATTTCATCTATTGTCCTTTAAAGTGAGAAAAACAATTAAAATATATTGCTAAAATGGAATTGAGTCAAATGTGATGAAATATAAAACCTCCAGTAAAAGTAATTTTAAACAAGATTACAGTTGCAGCAGCATCGTTTTTGTCAGTGTATTCAACATCTTATTCATGAAAAAGATAAAATGCTTACAGATCGACGTGATCTGACTTGTTATTACATGTTGTTCTTAACGGCATTTTATTAAGAAGGCCAAAAAGCTAGGCTAAAAGAAGAAGTACAAAACCATTCGATCCACTTACTAGAGGCTTTTTAACATATATTTTTGAAATCCACGTGAAAGTGAATTGAGTAATTTCATTAGGATGAGATTTTTCTTTGGGCATATAGAATTAAACGTGGTCTCATTATTAAAACGCCAAAGTATCCAAAGAGTGGAATGCGCATTGGCATCAAGGAGCATGGAGCATGGAACATGATATAGATAAGTTTGTTCTGTTTGCAAGGTCAGATATATCATTGAGGCTTTCAATTTGGAGGTCGTGGATGTTCCAAAATTTAAGGACCTCAACCCAAGTAGACTTTGCGGGTTGGAATTCTCGAAGAGGCAATATTTACATTCATAGGCACAACCTTATTCCACCTCATGGGCATCTAGGGTGGATAGAAAGAGGAGTTGATTATGTGTTTACACATACCGTTAACCTTGAATCGTCTTGAAGGATCCAATACACTTTCCCATTTGTCTCGATCATTTGAGAGAAATCAATTTGAAACATGGTTTTGTAGTTCAATTCCATGAGTTCTAGAAAGATTTGTTTTTACATGTACTAAGAAATTGTATATTTTGGCATGTTATTTTACCTCCCCGACCCTTTTTGACATTTACCAAGTAAATGAATCACTGTGAGTTTGAGCAAAAATAATACATGCTTTGTAACCCGCACAAATGTTGCGCCTTTACTTTTACAGCTGTGCAGCATCTGCAATTTGATCAAACTACATAGCCGTTTTTGCGGCTTACTCCTAACTTAATATATGTTTGAAGCAGATTGTGATTACCTATTTGCCACAATAGATCCATCATAATATCATTTAGGACAAGAAAAAACACAGAAAATACATGATTATTAGATGTAAAATTTTTTCCGTTATTTTCGTAAGCTACTAAAAGTCAAACACTCATGATAAAATACTTCCAAACACCTCCGTTATACATATCAAAATTATCTTCTTCTCACCACCTCCACTCCACCAGCACAAAATATATGAACCACTCACCACAAAATCACTTCCAACATCACAAAATACAAAAGCCCATAAAACAAAACCTAAACCAATCACCATAAAAATCACTTCCAACCACTACGAAATACCTAATCCGTCATCATCGTATTCTCACCATCTCTCACCACCTCCGCCATTCGCCACCTCCACCTCCTCCAACTAACATGGTGTTCAGATCTGTGGTGGCTAGATTGGGGGTATTTGGGAGTGATTTTATCAAGAGGGTGTTTGACTTTTAGTAGATAACGGATTTAACAAATAAAAATTACTGTACATCGTTAGTCCTTAGGGATGTAATGTGTGTAACTTTTACTAACGGATGAATAGTGATTGACAAAAGTTTCTGATAGAGATTTTTGTGTGAAAATTGCAAACCACAGGGATGAATATTTGCAGTTTACTCAAACTATTATGACGACGGTCAAGCATATTATCGGTTGTTTTGATTTGGTTTGTCAATAGTTAATTGACAGTTTAGTCGTAATAGTACAAGTGAAGATGGATGTGTGTATTATGTTTGTGTAATTCAGATTTTTGACCAGTTTAGTTGAACCGTTATATGTTTTTACTAAGCAAATGTATAAACCTTTTGTTAGAAAATGTAGTGTTTGAATCGTTAAAAAAGTTCAATTGTAGTTCGTATAACTTGAGATAATTTTTAAAACATTTCAAGGATCATTTTTTTTTATCTTTTGAATTATTTTTTGAAATATAGCATTTTTTCTTTTTTTTCTTTTTGTGTGTTAGATGATTTTTGATCCGGCACACTTAAATATTTTACATTGAACCTAACTTTGATTCTCTTTTATCTAATTTGCTGATTCTAAAAAACCATCTAATAAGAGCAAAGCAATAAATACTATAGATAAACCAGAACTCTAAATATGATGTTATAAGTTTTAGACAAGGACTCTTTAGACAAATATAGGTTACACTTTGGAACGGAAGTTACAACATTGTGTGTCTATATATACGTGATTGTTTAACAAAGTGAAGATTATGCAATCGTAAAGTTAAATAGATCATGAAAACTTGCTAAATTATTCCTAACTAACAAAAACATTGCATAATCAATGTTATTAAATGCCATAAATATTTCTTAAGCCAACGGTCAAGATTCACGCGATTATTTCACTTTCGTAACTTCTCACTTGTGTTGTTGGGTCCACACGGGTATCCTATTTCCATTTTAGTTATTTATTATTATTATTCTTTTAATTTATTTTTCTGTTTAAGATATTATCCCGCGATTTTTTTTTGTATAAAATGTTGCCCTTCATCTTTCTATTAAACCCCCTGCAATGGTTCATATTTTTTTCTTAGCATTGCAATCTTTTATTTTTTTTTTGTTTTCCAAATTTTGACTAACCTCGGGCGTAATCTTGGAAACTCTCATGAAGGTTTAGTATAAACTGTTATGGTGGTTTCATCTTGATTGTGAGTTAACATGGAAGGAAGTGATATACCCAAAGCAAGTACTAGTAGTATTAGGTTAGGGAGTTTAAGAGCAAGCAGTGGACCGGCAAGAAGTATTCGAGCTGCAAGTACTTCGCTATGGAGAAATTCAGGCATGGATGTGTTTTCAAAATCATCTCGTGAAGAAAATGACGAAGAAGCTCTTAAATGGGCTGCTCTTGAGAAGCTGCCAACGTTTGATCGTTTGAAAAAGGGACTTTTGTTTGGATCAACCGGACCTTCTAATGAAGTGGATATTGATAGTCTTGGAGACCAAGATCGCAAACGATTGGTTGATAGGCTTGTGAATGCGGCTGATGAAGATAATGAGAAGTTCTTGTTAAGGCTAAGAAATAGAATTGATAGGTACCAAAGTTTGTTCTTTATTATTCTTTTTTATAATTATATCTAAGGTATATTATACCAAAATGAAAATTTCTTTCATCTTTTAGTTGTTGTTTGTAAGGAAAAAAATGCGAAAATTGCTTTCATCCATTATAAGTAAGATGCTTTATGTAACCGGTGGCGTCACTGCATACAAAAATCTGGTGGCATCATCATTTACGTTTACATATATTGAGCTTTTTTTTAGAAGTATGCTATACACAGAAAACTATCAAAAGAATGTTATATGCACTTGAAAAAAAGTTACCTGCCTATATTGATTGACAAAAAGCTGAAAACAAGTTATGTTCTGGTGTAATACTTATTATTATTAAGATGATTACTGGTTTATGCTTCATGGATCAATTGAAAATTTACAGGGTTGGGATTGATTTGCCAACAATTGAAGTCAAATTTGAGCATTTGACTGTGGAGGCAGATGTTAATACAGGAAGCAGAGCTTTGCCCAGCTTTCTCAATTTCTTTCTTGATTTTTGGGAGGTAAGCTATATTTTGGTGTAACATTTTTACCTGTTGTGATATTAAACTACTAATCCACTTATTTCATTTTGAAATAATTAATTCAATCCGTTTATTCAAAACAATTTCACTGCTAACATAGTTATTAAATGAGTTTAGATACGCAATCCCAAACGCTCTCAAAACTGCTTATTGTAATGAGCAATCTCTGACACCCCTAGGGGTGTTTGTTTTAGCTTATGAGCTTATTTGTTTTTCCGCTTATATTTCATAAGCCCAAATTTTCCGGCTTATTTTGAGAATTGTGGCCTTACATAATTTTATTATGATATGATAAACTCATATAAGCCCGAAAGTCTCAAAATAAGCCGGAAAATTGGGGCTTATGAAATATAAGCCGAAATCAATTAAGCTCATAAGGCCACATATAAGCTTAAACAAACACAGTAATGTTCATGGTTTTGGGGTAAGAATTCGCAGAGAGGTGATTTAAACCAAAAATTTTATACATATTTTGATCATAATGGGGAATATTTATGTACCTTACACAAGTGTTTTAAGGAACCACTCATAAACTTTTAGTGTTGTTTACTGCTAACAGGGTATCTTGAACATTTTCCATTTGCTTCCGAATAAGAAGAAGCATATAACCATCCTTGATGATGTTAGCGGTATAATCAAACCGGGCAAGTAAGGATAACACGTAACAACTGTTGGTTTTTAATTTCTGATAGCTTTTATATAAAGAGCATATGGCATAAAAGGAATTTAAGTTCGTGTTTATTTCTAGTTTGCGTATTACACTTTGTTTGCATCTACAAAAAGGCTCAAACTTTCAAAAATAATAAAAAGATCCACTTTGAAACTTTTGTTTTGAACCAATCTTCAACTCCAAGAAACCGTGCTCCGGTATGCTTCTTGGAGATGTCAAGACTTTCTATTTTCTTTGGCTTAATAGTAGATGAAAAAAATGTAAATATTGAGTGGTTTGATTGGCTCTCTAAGATGTCTTCCATTCCATTCATCTTCTTGTAACACTACTAGCTCTAGTTTCTTAACATACTATACCTAAAAAGTTAATTTTGGTATATAGGTGCATATTCAAAAACAAAGAAACAGAAATATCACCATGGTCAAAGTTACAAACATGTTAGCTGCCACATATATCATCTTTTGACCCTGTCTGATTACTCTTTGAAAGTTTGAGGCTTTGTCAGTGTAAAAAGTGTGTTATTCAAAATAGAAATTGACCAAAACTTGGTGAAGTTTTTATACAATAAGCCCGTATGTCAATTAAAGTATCTAAAAGTGATCTATATCCATCTCTTGTGCTCAATTTTCGGCCAAATATTATTCAGAATGACATTGCTTTTGGGTCCTCCAAGCTCGGGGAAAACAACGCTGTTATTGGCATTGGCAGATGGTCTTGCTAAGGAGCTTCAAGTAATTCACTTGTTTACAAAAATACTCTGTTTTTGGACTGTAGTTCAATCCCAACTTAAAAAGTTTCAGTTTTTTTTTTTGAGCAAAAGTTAAAGTTAGTTCATGAATGTAGAAATCTGGAAAGGTGACGTACAATGGGCATGAGTTACATGAGTTTGTACCAAAGAGAACTTCTGCTTATATCAGTCAAAACGATGTTCATATTGGGGAAATGACCGTTCGGGAAACTTTGGCTTTCTCTGCCCGATGCCAAGGGGTTGGATCACGTTATGGTTAGTTTAACCCTCACATTTATAACGTAAAGATACGGTATTTTTAAGGTCTAGATTATGTTTTAAAATTTTATAACACCACATGAAAAATTTGGTTGTCCAATTAATCGCAGAGATGCTTGCTGAGTTGTCAAGAAGAGAGAAAAACGCAAACATTAAGCCTGATCCTGATATTGATGTCTACATGAAGGTAAGTAGTTATTGTATAATAAATAAAATTGTTCTTAATATAAGTGTGTAAAGTTTGACAATGTTAAAATGTAGAAAAAAATCAAAACGACATGGACGTTCTTTTGGTCAATTAGTTTGTTAAAATCTTGATTAGTTTCTTAAATAATAACTTCAGGACCCTATTCGGATCATGTTAAAATTAAACATATATATAGTTTTATGAATACGTTATCTCAAGCTGATTAAAGACTTATGATTGGTTATTTGGCTAGGCTGCTGCTTCAGAAGGTCAAGAAGCTAGTGTTGTCACAGATTATACACTAAAGGTATGTTATGCATGTACTCTGGCTGACACTGTAATATACACAGAAATAAAAAGTTAACAGCAAAGGAAAAGACCAGGTAGAATATTTTAAAAAGTGTATTCTTTGTGCAGATATTGGGGTTAGACGTGTGCGCAGACACCTTGGTAGGGGATCGCATGATAAGAGGTATATCTGGCGGACAAAGAAAACGTGTTACAACAGGTAAATTTACTTATAGGGAATAAGCGTAAAGGTAACTTTTTGGTCAGTTTTGACTAATATTATGAGACTATACAGGGGAAATGATAGTTGGACCATCAAAGGTTCTTCTCATGGACGAGATATCTACTGGTTTAGATAGTTCTACCACATTCCAAATTGTGAATTCACTTAAGCAATATGTTCATATTCTTGAAGGGACAGTAATCATATCTCTTCTCCAGCCTGCACCAGAAACATATAATTTATTTGATGAAATTTTACTCCTGAGTGATGGCAAAATTGTCTATGAGGGTCCACGTGAAAATGTGCTCGAGTTTTTTGAATCTATGGGATTTAAATGCCCAGAGAGGAAAGGAGTTGCAGACTTCTTGCAAGAAGTAAGTATTGCTTGCTTCCTTTTTTTCTATACTTGTCATTGTCAGTATCAAGGACTAAATGACTAATGTTATACAAATTCACCTTATATTTAATGCTGGATTTGTGCTATATAGGTGACATCAAAGAAAGATCAAAAACAATATTGGATGAGAACAGATGAACCGTACAGATTTGTGACCTCCAAGGAATTTGCCAAGGCGTACGAATCATTTCATGTTGGAAGGAAAATCGCAAGCGAAGTTGCAACACCGTATGACAAAAGCAAAAGCCACCCAGCTGCACTTACAAACAACAACTACGGTTTAGGCAAGAGGGAGCTCTTGAAAGCTTGCATGGATAGAGAAATACTGCTCATGAAGAGAAATTCATTCGTTTACTTCTTCAAATTATTCCAAGTAACGTTACCACTAGAATTCTATATCCTTCGTAATTTAATGGCTTATTGTTTAAACCTGTCAAAATGTTTTGGTTTCAGTTAACTGTCATGGGGATAGTTGCTATGACTGTATTTTTCCGAACTAAGATGCATAGACGTGGGATTGAAGAAGGAGGACTATATGTTGGTGCTTTGTTCTTTGGTGTCACCATGATCATGTTCAATGGGATGGCTGAGATTTCAATGACAATCGCAAAGCTTCCTGTTTTCTATAAGCAACGGGATTTTCTGTTCTTTCCTACGTGGGTGTATGCTCTTCCATCTTGGTTTGTCAAGATTCCTGTTTCGTTTGTTGAAGCCGCACTTTGGAC
Organism: Chrysanthemum makinoi; assembly: GCA_910596185.1. Classification (NCBI taxonomy): domain Eukaryota; kingdom Viridiplantae; phylum Streptophyta; class Magnoliopsida; order Asterales; family Asteraceae; genus Chrysanthemum; species Chrysanthemum makinoi. The sequence continues at coordinate 81,036,542 of OU343219.1, read as the reverse complement.
AGTTTTAACTTACCATGTTATGGGATTTGACCCCAATATTTGGAGGTACATAAGAATGATTACTAAAGAGCGACAAAATTGACAAATTTAATTTTCCTTATCAGGGATAAAAGCTCTTTAATTCTGATTTTATACTGAATGAACACTTGTGTTAACTAAGAGGAACAGGGATGAGGGACACATGCACGATCCTCCGTGGCCCCATCACAACTTAGGGGGTGGTTTTCAGAAGTTGCTCCCTGACTATTGTGAACTGATAATTAGCTTTTATCGGAATGCTAAGCAAATTCATTTTCTGCTTTTTTCACCATTTCACCCAAAAAAAAAAAAAATAATTAAAAAAAAAATTATTTATTTATTTATTTTTATTATTATTATTATTATTTTTAATTATTTTCTGCTCACCTGATAAACTGAATTTTAGATAATCACTTTCAAATCAGCTTCAGCAAGAATGGCTAGCTATTTATGAACTGAACTCTACGTTTTTACTTATAGTTTTAACCATTCTCATATAAAATGTCTTTTTGATCATTTTATCTATAAATAAATCCTATAATGAACCAGAACTTGTTAACCAGTAAAACATCCGGCAGAAGCACATCCAAGCACTATTTATAACAGTATCTTGATTACGGTTGATCTATTAATCCTGATAATTTAAATATCACATTAATCACTTTTAAACATACATCTGAATGACCTGGTACAAGTGTTTTTAGCAACTATTTTTAGGCTTATATACTGAATTTCACTTTTTGCAGATTTCTTAAACATTTTTTTATACTCGTGGCCGTTAACCAGATGTCGTCAGCATTATTCAGATTCATTGGGGCTTCAGGTCGCAACATGATTATTGCAAACACGTTTGGTTCATTTGCACTTCTTATACTCTTTGCATTGGGTGGATTCGTCTTATTACGAGGTGCTAAAGTTGGTTTCACATACCGTTATAATCATTTGTGAGTCTTCGAGTCTTTCTAGTAATCCATGAATTCATGATCATGCCTTTTGTCTACAGAGGATGTAAAAAAGTGGTGGATTTGGGGATACTGGATCTCGCCAATGATGTATGCGATGAACGGAATTGTGGTAAATGAATATCTTGGTCACAAGTTTAAAAAGGTAACTGCTTGATGGACGAATCATATTTTTTCATTTCCGAGTATCGAATTATTTCTCAAGTTCTTGTGTTTTACAGCCTTTCGGCGACTCAACACTGGGACGAGTAATAGTTGAATCTCGAGGATTGTTCGCAGAAAGTTACTGGTATTGGATTGCTATCGCTGCTTTGCTTGGTTTCATGTTACTCTACAATCTTTGTTATGCATTGTCTCTCCAGTTTCTCGACCGTGAGTATTTTGTACCTTTTTAATTGAAAGTCTTATAGATTGGAATATTTCTTGTAAACCTAGTGTCACATTTGTTATGAACTATTATCATAGCGATCTCAAATGCTCAAGCAACTGTAGAAGACAATGATGAATCATCGTCTACAACAAATGAAGGAAATGAAAACACGAAGAGAGGAATGGTACTTCCCTTTGAACCACATTCCATTACATTTGATGATATCAAGTACTCGGTTGATATGCCACAGGTAACTTGTTGCTTATTAGTTATGAAATATTTATATTTTCTAGGATTTCTAAAGATTCATATCAAGTACTCGTATTTCATTTTGTAGGAAATGAAAGACCAAGGTGTTACTGAAGGCAGATTGGTGTTACTTAAGAATTTAAGTGGAGCTTTCCGACCTGGCGTACTTACAGCGCTTATGGGGGTTAGTGGTGCGGGTAAAACTACTTTGATGGATGTGCTTGCAGGTAGAAAAACTGGCGGACTCATAGAAGGTGATGTTCGGATTTCGGGGTATCCAAAGAAACAGGAAACATTTGCTCGGATTTCTGGATATTGTGAACAAAATGACATCCATTCTCCTCATGTTACTGTTTATGAATCCTTGATATACTCAGCGTGGCTAAGGTTGCCAGGAGATGTTAATGAAGACACTAGAAAGGCAAGTGTATTATTGCTCCAACATTGTAAAGTTAGAACAATACGTTTAACTGAATGTTTTTTCTTGCAGATGTTTGTTGATCAGGTGATGGACCTTGTGGAACTAAACCCGTTAAAAAATGCTCTAGTAGGCTTGCCAGGTGTCAATGGACTCTCAACTGAACAGCGAAAGAGGTTAACCATAGCTGTTGAGCTTGTGGCTAATCCATCTATAATATTTATGGATGAGCCAACATCAGGACTAGATGCTAGAGCGGCTGCAATTGTGATGAGAACTGTTAGGAACACAGTTGACACAGGAAGAACAGTTGTGTGCACCATTCATCAACCTAGCATTGACATATTTGAAGCTTTTGATGAGGTACATTCTTAATATGCACTGAAACTAAGTTCACTCTGATTGGTTTACGAGATGGCTTACGATTTAATAACTATGGGCAGTTGTTTTTGATGAAAAGAGGAGGACGAGAGATATACGTTGGACCTGTTGGACGCGAATCTTGCGAACTGATCAAGTACTTTGAGGTAACATTCCGCAATACCTGTTAAACTTACAAATAGTGAAATTCTCTGCCACAATAAAATGGGACGTACTGAAAAAATAAGACATATATAAACTGAAATAGTGAAATTATCTACCAAACGCTATGTCTAGTTTGCTGTTAAGGTCATTTCATGTGTTGCTATGATCCATTGTTTCATAAACGTGTAAGGTAATTGCTCAGTCTGTTTCCTTCATAAAACCTGGCTATTTTTATAATCTAGGATATCGAAGGAGTGAGTAAGATTACAAATGGATATAACCCTGCCACATGGATGTTGGAAGTAAGTACTGCATCACAAGAAGTGGCGTTGGGAGTCGATTTTACTGAAATTTACAAGAATTCGGAACTTTATGCGTGAGTAGTGCTCTCACATATATCCTTATCGCTAAAGGTACTAGTTTCAAGTTTTTATGTTTTCGCTAATTTCTAAGTTGAATGAAATGATAGGAGAAACAAAGCACTTATTGCCGAACTAAGCCAACCACGTCCTGGTTCAACCGATCTTCATTTCGCAACTCAATACTCGACGTCCTTCTTCATCCAATGTTGGGTATGTTTATGGAAACAACGACAATCATATTGGAGAAACCCTCCTTATACCGCTGTTCGTTTCACATTCACCACTTTCATCGCAATCATGTTTGGAACTATTTTCTGGGATCTTGGTGGTAAAAGGTGAAACACAAACTAAATATATTATGCCGTATGAAATTTGGACTTTTATACTTAAGAGTTTATGCATACATTACAGGGAAGAGGTACAAGATCTAAGTAATGCAATGGGTTCTCTATACACGTCGGTTCTCTTCATTGGGGTCCAAAACGCATCCGCGGTGCAACCTGTTGTGGACATCGAAAGGACCGTCTTTTATCGAGAACGAGCTGCTGGAATGTATTCTGCATTGCCATATGCCTTCGCTCAGGTATTCGCTTGTATGTGTTTGTTACAGATGCGCACAAAACACAATTGTCAATTTATTTTAAAAAAATGTTACTCCTTTGTCCTGAAATATATATCTGCTTTCAAAATAGTTTGTTAAATTTTTGATTATACCCGTAATTAAACTCAATCACGAAATTACACGGATTGTACCTTAAGAAGTGCTCGCCACTACCTCCGAGAACCTCCGTCCATTGCCGATTACCAAAAACAAATTGAAAACCATCAAAATTTATTTGCCATCTTGGCTTTGCTTGGTGAGCATCAAACGACTTAGTGACTCGGTGTTAGAAAGAAAGGGAAGTTTGAAGGTTTAACCACATTTGTAGATATAGGAAACCTAAGGCTAGCTTTCCTATTATAAATAGAGGTCTTCTCCTCATTGTAATATGTACGGAAAAAAGTGTGAGTAATATTCTCTCTAGTTCCGGAGTGGACATCGCGGTGATCCTGACCATGTGAACCACCATAATTCTTGATGGTACCAAAAAGAGTTTGTTCTTGTAATCTTGTTAGATTCTTGTTTATTCCACATTTTGTCGTTTGCCTATTGTTAGGTGGGTACATGATGAATTTTTACAGGGCGTTTTGCTTTTAAATACCCAACAATAAATACACATTTACGAAGCCGCATCCCACTTATCAGATGTGGGCTTATTTTGGTACAGAGAGTATATTTCATAATGCCGCTATGTAATTTTTTGTGCAGGTGCTGGTGGAAATACCATATATTTTGACTCAAGCTGCAGCATATGGTGTTATAGTGTATGCAATGATAGGATTTGATTGGACGGCTGCTAAATTCTTTTGGTTCTTGTATTTCATGTTTTGCTCGCTGCTCTACATGACATTCTATGGCATGATGACCGTCGCAGTTTCTCCCAATGCCGACGTCGCTGCCATCATTGCTGCTGCGTTTTACTCCCTTTGGAATCTTTTCTCAGGATTCATCATACCACGGCCCGTAAGTATTCGATATGCAAAAACTTGAATTAATCTATTTCTTATTCTTGTACAGTGTAATGTTTAAAATATTTATTAACAACATGATTTTGGCCTAAGTATGAATCGGGTTCATAACTTAAATCCTCATACATTGGACGAATTAGTGTGCAAGTATTTTCGGTATATAAAAATAATTTATTGTGTTTTTTTTTAATCTTGTGCTAGAAAATCCCGGTATGGTGGAGATGGTATTACTGGGCTAATCCGATTGCGTGGACACTGTACGGTTTGATTGTCTCACAATTTGGTGACTTTGAGGACGTGCTTTCAAGTGGGGAGACGGTGAAAGGTTATTTGCGACGATATTTTGGGTTCAAACACAGTTTCCTGGGTGCCATAGCTGGTGCTCATGTGGGATTTGTCATCCTTTTTGCATTTATATTTGCTTTATGTATCAAAGCCTTTAATTTCCAGAAGAGATAAACACAATTGTTGAGTATCATGTTATGTATCCACAATAAAGCAGTGAGCTCGGTCTTGAAAGAATTTATTTCATTTTGTTGTATGTTTGAATAAACAGATCTTTGAATTGAATCAATTAACTTCATTATTTTCTAGTTCTAATCAAGTTATCAATTTAAATTATTGATTATGGTTGATACAAAAATGATGTTTAGAGTATCAGTTTATATGTCACTTAGTTAACTATCTCTATTGTTAATAGTAAGTTGATCATGGTTGTTCAACTGATCTCCATGACCTGTGTCCTCTTAAACATATACGGAGTAATTAAGAACGGGATAGGTCCTTATATTAACAATACCCTTCTACAGTTCGAGCGGCGAAATAGAAGAAGCTCAAACTGGAGAAGCAGAAAGATAAACATAGAGATAGTATGTGGATCAAAGCTTGAAGGCGCGAACCGGTGGAGGCAGCGATTTCAGTAGCATTTTTCTCGGAATTTAATTACCACTACAAAAAACAAGTTCAATTTTCCACATTATAAAGGCCAATTGGTCACGGTTAAAAATGTATAAAATTATAAATGCCACACTTACTAATATGTGATAATAATGGGTGTGACAAATTTTCCTACACACATAAGTGTGGAGATCTTATCCAAATGTCTATGGTTAAAAGTGTGGAAAAATTCTTTGAATATCCACACTTAAAAGTGTGGCAAAATTGCAAAAAGATGCTTACAATTAAAAGTGTGGAAACATTGTTAAATATTCACACCTAAAAGTGTGGACAAAGTGTCAATGCTACACTCATAAGTGTGGATATATTTTCTGGAACAACAAAAAAATAAAAATGAAATTAAATAAAAATATTCAATATCTCAAAAACCTAATGATTTTTATTTTCCGGAACACATAACAAACATTTATACCTCCACAATACCAATACACAGATAAGTCGATGTGGCTAATGATATTTATCAGTAAACTAGTAAAGTGTATAATAAGTGTATCCAACAGTAAACACAAGTATACATGTAGCTAATGATATTTATTTCTGAAGCAGATATGGAAGTATGGAAGTATGTTTGCCAACACTAAACATCAGCCTATTTACTACCAGTCTTGTCTTCTTCATTAGAGTGGCAGACCGACATATATCATCAATCTTGCTGCAGCATATCCGAGTAACTAACCTGCTGTCCAGTTAGTGGGTTTTGTTGCGTGTTTGTAGCATTTGCCTGCTGCCCCATTGAATCCGACTGAGTTGGTTGTAGTTGCTGTCGTGTGGCTAGCCCTTGTCTTTGTTGCCTCAAAACTGAATGTATGATTATTGGATTGTTTAGGGGCAAATTATCCCATGCTCCGCCTGTGTACTTCTTGGCATTATCCCAAGAAGAGTCAACTTCTATCAATAGGTTTACCTCAATGTACTTCTTGGCATTATCCCATGCTCCGCCTGTGTTAGAAGCCGATATTGCAATCTGAAAAAAATATTAAAAATGACAAGTTCAGTTAAAGGATAATCTTTTATGTTATGAGAATGTAAAAGCAGTAAAATGGGTGAATTGGGTCATGAGTCAAAACTAGTAAACGGATCCGCATGGTTTTTGAAACTTTTTTAAAATTTTCGTTGCTAATAATGATTACATCAATGATATAATATTGATAATAGCGTGATAGTTTGAACCCGTTTACTGGTTTGCTAAACTTTTTCATTTTACGTACGTGAGGCATTAGAGATAATATATAACCCGCACAGAAAGTTCACATGTAAATATGTTAAATTGCCACCTCTAAAAACTGAAGGAACACATATATTGTACCTGGACACCTGAAACAAGTGAACCTGCAAGTACACCAGCAAGCGATTCAACTCCAAAAAAGGTCCCAACAACAAGAGGGTAACCATAACCAAAGCACCAGGGGGTATCATCTCTTTGAGTGAAGCATCAGTAGAAATCTTAACGCAAGTTGCATAATCTGGTTTTGCAGTTCCTTCCATTAGTCCCGGAATGGTGTTGAACTGGCACCGAACCTCTTCCACCATTTTCAAAGCAGCACTGCCCACACTCTTCATTGTCATGGCAGAGAACCAGTAAGGAAGGATTGCTCCTATTCACTATTTCAATCCCAGCTCTGCTCACAAACGCACCGAATTGAGCAAGAGAGACTAAAGCAGCCGATCCTATTGCAAAACCCTGAGAACCAGTCACAGTTACATCGTTGCAAATGTGTTAATTTCAAAGTTTCTAGATACACTCTTTTGACTTTTGTGGTCAGACAGACTAGTTTTCAACTTTGATTTGATATGAAAAACTATAACTTCTAAGAATATTGATAGTAAGGGTATTTTAACTTGCCAATAGCAGCAGTGGTATTTCCAGCAGCATCAAGAGCATCGGTTCTTTCACGAATGGTGTGACTCATTCCAGCCATTTCTGCAATACCACCGGCGTTGTCACTGATGGGCCCATAAGCATCAATTGCTAGACCAGTCGATATGGTGCTTAGCATCCCCAAAGCAGCCACTGCGATCCCGTACATGGCAGCTAAGCTAAAGCTCACATAAATGGCAAAAGAGATGGCAAATATTGGAATGATGACAGATTTATATCCGAGAGCCAATCCAAATATCACATTCGTTGCTGCACCTGTCCTGCAGGAGTCTGCCACATCCCGCACCGGGCTGTAAATTGTATTAAAAAAAGATGTCATATGCATCCAAAAACATAATTGGTTTTCCAACAAGGTACATTTTGACTTTTAAGGTCTAGCGGACTAACATACAACTCAAGATTATATGAACTACTTTCTGTAGTTCGCAAGATCTATGAAAAATATTAACGTAGAAAATATTCTTCAATTAAGATCAATGTTCCTGTTGAACTTTTACTTAATAAGTAGTATACATGCAATTTAATGGTCAAACCATGTGGAAAAAGTTTACCTATATGCACCGCTAGTGTAATACTCCGTTATGTATCCAATAACCAAACCTGCCCATAGACCAATTGAAACACAAAAGAAGATGTGCCTGGAAAACAAAACAAATGAACAAACTCATAATACAACTGTTTAAGTGGTACGTTACAGCCCGTAAAGTAACCAAATGCTACGAACGAAATAACCACATACCTGAATTAACAAAAGATTCTATGCAGCATGTCTGATGTGCAGTTCTCGAGCAAGCCACAATGACCTTTGACCACGGTTATACCTGAATTAACAAAAGATTCTCAGAATCTTAACATCAAAAAAACAGTTGCAAACTTAATTTCAAATTGAATTAAATTACGTACAATTCAAATGCAGAATTAAAAAAAGCAGTTTGCATAAAAGTCTGCGGGTTTTTAACATAAGCTATTTTGCCGGTTAAACATGAGATCTACACAAACAAGTTCCTAGTCTCCCGAATATTATCAAAAAGTACAAAGAGATGATACATAGGAGAAACTACTAAATTTATACGTCAACTAGAACCAAACTAGTAGAGTAACGAGGTCCGACGTGACGCCTTTTTCTCTAGTTACATATTATGAAATAATAACAACTAAGTAAGAACACTTATCCATAGACGCAAAATTCATGCTAGATTCGTGTTTGGGAGTCATGCTGCAGAGTTAAAAGCACTCAAAAGACTGGTTATCACATATGTCCTTTCACCCCAATCCTTACTAGAGATGCTACAATAACAAGCACTCGTTAACTAGCAGATTCCTAAAGTGCCATACTCTGAATCCTTTAATTATTAGGACCTAAACAGAATTTAACAATATAGCCGAAATGACATAGCATCAAAAAGCCACATCTTAATCACTAGATTACGTACAAGTCAAATGCAGTATCAAAAAACAGATACACAAAAAATTAGGGCTAATGTTCAGATAAGATTTTGAAACATATGGTATCCTACACTTTGGGATACATAGAGTAACCAGATAAAAGCCCGCTATTATCCACAGAACCAGGTTCTTATTATATGTTCTAAGTTCAGTGACTCTCAAATAAGACTGATGTAATGTATCATATATTATACTAAGAGGGAAACCATTTATCCCATTTTTCAGCATCAGCATCTTATATCTTATGGAATATCATCCATATTCTGTCCTGGCATCGTTATTCAGCTATCAAGTGAGAAATAACTAGCAGTGAATTATGTCTTACGACTTACGAGTAAAGAAGCAACTTGTGTTCAAAAATCAAAGTCAAAAGCTTCAAGTGTAATGTGCTCATTTTACTAATACTATCTCAAATTCGTAACGCACTATCTCAAATCCATCATCCCTACCACACGAACGACTCTAACACACAACACATAGCGATCAGTACTCTATTATCATATACTCAGACCCCCAAATTTACATTTAAAGGAAAACAAAAACAAAACCTTCAGCGAGAACCTATTTGTACACTGAATTTATAATCAACTAATGTGCTCACTTTACTAATACTATCCACATGGCATAACGTAGTTACTCGTACAAGCTCTATAATCTCTATGTCATTTAAACCTAAAATTTAACCGGATAATATATTAAAGTGTAGAAACCAGTTACAAAATGAGCAGAAGGCAAAATGATTTAATAAACCTTCCTATTCGTACAATGACTTGCTAATCGACTAGTGTGCCGCGAATATTACAAACTTCCTCAATCTACTTATGCTATCCACGTGGAATAACGCAATTATTCATACAATCTCTATGTCATTTTAAACATGAAAAACTAAATTAAAATATCCCCCAACGCCATCACAGGACGATAGAATAAAGTGCAATAAACACTGACAAATTGAGCAGAAGGCAAACTGATTCAATTCTAGGGGTGAGATCAATAAAGATCACATAAAAACTAAAGATCAAATGGATGAATCTCAACCATTCATTTTTGATCAAATTAATTAAAATTCATTTTCACCTTTATATTTAAAAATTAAATATCTCACAAACCGCTAATAATTAGATAAAACTAATTATACCATTGCGACAAGAATAAAATTATCTTTCTATAGAGATCCAATATTGTATACTTTCGACGAACTTATTTTTTATCGTTTTTTACGCGTTTCGATATATTACACTATAAATGAAAATTTATAAAAAATACTATTTTGTGTTAACACAACCCCAAAACTACAAACCCTAAACCCTAAAAACCTTAACCCCTAAACCCTAAAAAAACCCTAACCCCTACCCTAAAAACCCTAACCCCTAAATCTTAAAAACCCTAACCCCTAAACGTTAAACCCCTAAAACCCTATCCGCTAAACCCTAAGAAACCTAAACCCCCTAACTCCTAAAAAGCTTAACCCAAAAAAGTCAAACCCCTAAACCCTAAATATCTAAACCCTAACCGTAAACCCAAAACCCACAAAAAAGTCGGAAAAAAAATTTCGTCGAAAGTATATGATGTGGGATATCAAATTAAAGATAATTTTATGCTTGTCGTGATGGTGTGATTAGTTTCGTCTAACGATCAATGGTTTGTGAGATATTTAGTTTTTAAAAATGAAGGTGGAAGTTTATTTTATTGTTTTGATGAAAAAATGAATGGTTGAAAATGGTTTATTTGATCTTTAGTTTTTCTTTGATCTTTATTGAACCAAACTCTTCAATTCTATCACTCAGTCACTCGAGGTAGAGAGTAATCGCCGATTAATCCATGTTTTACAACACTGATTTATTCTATCAATGTGGCTTAACTCAGTTATTCATACAAGCTCTACAACCTAAATGTCAACTTTACACAGAAAAACCTAAAGCGAAATCTTCAAGTATAACGTCTTAACAGTACAATAACACAATTCATACATCTAGCGTTTGAATTCAAAATCACATAAAATAAAAGTATAAAACCTAAACTGATAATAAAACAGGAATAAATTACAAAGCGGTAACCGTACCTCCAATTCGTTTGTGATGTTGCGGACCGTTGTTCGAAATGGCTCGGAAAACCGGTCCTCTTCGCAGCGGCTTCTCGTTCAGCTTCCTGAGTAAGATCTCTAGTTCTCTTATCCATCTATCCTCTCTCTCTGAGCAAAAATAATTCAGTTCCATCACTAACAGAATTCATACATCTAAGGTTCGATTTCGAAATAACCTAAACTGGATATAAAATAGCAGTTATGATACATAACATTCATTTAATAAAACACTACCAACGCAATCTGGACCGAATCATTATATCTCTAAACTACTTAACCATTACAAAACAAATAATAATAATCATTATTGAATGGTACAATTCAAAACACATTAATAAACGATTAGCTAACATTTACCTGATGATCGGAACAGTAATGTACGGAGGCGATTACAGATCCACGACGGCGATTACAGGTCCACGGCGACCATTACGAAACCACAGCGATTACGGCGACGATTACGAAACCACGGCGATTACGATTACGATTACGATTACAAAAGCACGATATTCTGAGACGATTACAGATCCGAGACGCGATGTAACAGTGATTAAAAGTTAGGGACAGGTAAGGAAGACACACTAAAGAAGGATGATTACATAATCATCACGTAGAAGCCGCTTGGATGGATGCTTATACATTAGGGGGGATAATGTTGATAGTAATGTATTAAGATTTTGGAATTGACTTATTTTTTAGTTTGTATTATGTATGTATGTATGTTTATATTCAACTTATACAAGCCTGTAAACTCTAGAATAGTGGGCTGGGTCGATTTCGGTCATAATGGGTCGAATTAGATAGTTATGACAGTTAGGTAAAAGTTGTGCCTTTTGACTTTGTTGAAACGGTATAACTGCCTTCTATGGCAGCGATTCATAAAGTATATAAGGTTTAGAGTCTGTACAAACATTGTAATTCCAATTCAAGATCAATACACATTGTTTATACATCTTACTGTTTATATTTTCTGCATTTATACACTATCCCAAACACCCCTATAGTTTTTGCGCAGTCAAACCAAACCAAACCAATGTCGAACCATAATCGTATGTTACAAAATGGTTGGTCTCACAATACCAATTACCAACATGCAGGCGTACTTGTCGTCAATTTTCATTCTTCCAGCTTCGATTACATAAGAAATGGAGAATATTAAGCGAGGTTTCCTTTGGTGTCAGATACAAAATCAATAATGGTTAGTAGCTGACAAATAAAATTATAATAACAAAACTTTGTAGTGATTGCAATAAACTTTTGTTGGCAGCGAATATGACTTAAGGTCATTGCATGAATGGTTATGCTGATGATGATTGCAATAACCACAGAAATCTACATCATTGTGTATGTATTTGTCCTCTTTCTTACAAAAGGAAAACACCTCAGTGTACAACTCAAATTCGTTAGTCATTGATCAGGAAAATTTGCTATTTCAGCAGGCTAAAATTGATTGGTCAAAGGATGGAGACAAAAACAGTAAATTCTTTCATGCAATCCTTAAGAGTAGTGCCCACAACAGTAGAGTAGTAGAAATATGTGATGAAGAGGGTAATAAGTAATGAGGAAATGATGTACCAGACCAGTTTGTGAAACATTTTAAGAAATTTTTGGGGAAATCAGTTAATGTTCAAGCTATGGAGGGTATTGAGTTTGATAAGAAAGTGACCAATGAAGAAGCTAATTTCATGATTAGAAGAGTGACTAACACAGAAATTAAATGCGCAATGTTTGACATTGATGACAATAAGGCTCTTGGGCTAGATGGTTACACTTCTAAGTTCTTTTAAAAAGGCATGGTCAGTTGTAGGCAGAGATGTATGTTCTGCTATTAGACAGTTCCTTGAAACTGGTAAACTTCTTAAAGAGATCAATTCAACTGTCATCATATTAATCCCTAAGATAACTAATCCCCAAAAGGTTTATGAGTTCAGGTCTATTGCACGCTGCAATGTTATGTACAAATGCATCAAAAAAATTCTAACCAACATGATCAAAAGCTCATTAAACAAGTTAGTTAACCTGAATCAAAGTGCTTTTATTCCAAGGAGACCAATCACTAATAATATATTGTTAACACAAGAATTATTAAGAGGATATGATTGAAAGAATGATGCTCAAAGGGTGGCTTTAAAGATAGATATACAAAAAGCATATGGTACTGTGGATTGGAGTATTTTTCAATCTACTTTAACTATGTTTGGCTACCCTGCAAAGATGATTAGTTGGATTATGATTTTTGTACAAACAGATGCATTCTCTATAAGCATCAATGGGGAAAGACATGGCTACTTCAACAATGGTAGAGGGCTAAGATAGAGAGATCCTATGTCACCATACTTTTTTACATTAGGCATAGAGGTGTTTAGTTTGATTATGCAACAATAGGTTATAGGAGATTCCAAATTCAGATACCATTGGGGTTGTAAACAACTACTTCTTTCTCATTTGTGTTTTGCAAATGATCTTATGATCATTTGCCATGGAGATGTGAATTCAGTCAGAGTAGTCAAGAAATCTTTGGTATTGTTCTCTAAGGTATCTGGTCTCAATCTAAATGAAGGAAAGAGTGTCATTTTCTTTGGCAATATCAGGGAAAGTGTTAAGCAAGAGATTCTATCTATTATGCCTTTTAAGTTTGGCAAATTGCAAGTCACTTACCTTGGAGTTCAACTTATCACTATGTTGGAATTATATAACATGACAATCATATATAAAACACATAAAACATCAAAGAAACATGCGGAAGCGTATAAGAACGAATAATGAATAACTGATTAACATAAACATAAATGTATACGTTCCTTTTTTATTCTAACCCAACAAGAATCAATTCCTTTAAACTAGCAAGTGATGAACCCTAATTAGGGTTTATAGGATTATATGAATTACCCCTTACCCATTTTGTAATTCAAACCAAGATACTAACAAAAGTATGTTAGTACCACGTTCTTGTACACACGTACTAAATCAAATTAAAGTAATGCTAGTTTTAAGAACACGAAACAATTTTGTTTTGGAAAAACAATGGATCGACACCCTTAGGGGTTGTATGATCGTTTGGGACACAAAAACACACAAACAAGTTTTAGGTTTTTGATTAGAAGTACAAGAGATGGAATACAAAGACCCTAGGCCTTGTATTTATGTTGGATCGATATACTTTAATCAAACTAACTTAACTAGCTTGTTAAGGTTTAATAACCTTGGATAAATCCTAAGTTATTAACAAAGAAACACTGAGCAATCTTTATCAAGTACGCGGAATTTACTTAACAAAGCTAAGAAGAATAACTTTTATTATAAACTCTAAATCTGCTTATTATGCAGATACTCTAATACAACTCTAAGATAATCAAACTTTTCTCTAAAACTCTAAACAACTTGTGAATTCGTAAACTCTAAAACTCATAGACTCATACATCTAATGCCAATCTAGAAGTCCTTTTATAGGCTCAAGGATATCCTAGTCGGTTTACAATTGATAACCTTGTACGACAAGTAATCTAAACATAGAATACAATACTTTCCATAAACGAATAACAGTTCTTTTGTTCTTGCAGTACTTTGACTTCGTTGTGCAGTACTTTGACTTTATATTTAGCAGTACTTTGACTCTTTATCAGTTTCCAGTACTTTGCAGCTTACAGTACTTTCATATCTTCAGTACTTTCATGTCTTCAGCACTTTCATATCCCAACAATCCTCCCCTAACTTGAATTCTACTTGCTTGACTTCAAGTTCCTTTATGAATGTATCTTTAACAGCTTCATCTTTAAGAACAGATTGTTTCTTAATCTTTGGATTGTATCTCTGTAGTGTCTGTTCTTGTCAAAGTATATCTTAGAATTGTTCTTTCTCAGCAGCATCCAACAAGCTCCATCTTTTCAGCAACACATCAACATATGGCAATTTGTACATTAATTCAGTTTAAGTTGCATACTATTCTCATCACTTCCAGGTGTGTTAACTCCTGTGAGAGGTGAATCATTGAAAATTTAATGGATTTAGATCTCTTTACCAAAGCCATTAATCTCTGGAGTAGCCAGATGTTTTGGTGTGTAAGACCATGGAACATTGATAACCATATGATTTTTAGCAAATCATCAGCTATCAACAGATTTGATTTGTCTTTACCAAAAGCTATACCCTTCTGGACTAGTTAGTTCTTCTATCTAATGGTGAACTAATTACCAATAATGGATTTTCCACAGCCTTTACCACAAACCATTTTCTTGTGGGCTAGCCAACTCTTCACATTAACTGATATGGTGAGTTGATTACCATACAACTTATTAGCAAGTTGTCAACTAAAAACAGATTTGATATATCTTTACCAAAGCCGTTTGCTCATGGATTAGTCAATCCTTTTGTAACCATGGTGGATTGATGACCTATTGATATTGCCATCTCAAAAACCATTTATTTCACTTAACCTTTGTTTTCAAAATATTTGATATTTTAACAAAAGATTTCTTTCAAAAATCACATAACTGGTTTTAAAAGCTACAAGCAGTACTTTGATGAAAATACTGTTTGATCAGCAGTACTTTGAATAAAGTACCGATTTATCAAAAATAATTTATTCAATGAAATTCATACCAGTTTACTCATTATCTTCAGCAATGGTAGTCCAGTTGATAAACAAATTGATGAGCATGCAAGCAGTTTCATTATCCTCTTCTACTTCCAATCCATGCTCTAGCATTCTTCTCATAAGCTCAACTGTGAGAGGATATCTGTTGTTTACAAACATGTGTATCATTGTACCATTTTCCAGCTCTAAAACATGAACTCCAGATTTTTCAAAGAATCTCCAACAAGCAATTTCCCAGTTTTCTTGATTCTTCCATATATCATTAGTGCTTTCCTCTTCTGTTTCCCACATGGTTATGAGATCTCCAAGCAAAACTAGACCAATTCCTTCTGATGGATTATCTCCAAAATAAGCTTTCACCACATGATATAGATAGAATAGATCCACTCTATCTATAACGTGTAATAAATCCCATAGCCTATTGAAAACTTTGAAGCTTTCATCTTCTTTATGAAAAATCATATAATCTCCTTCTTTGGATTTCACAACTTCAAAAGCACTAATCTGAGATCTGTTTATCTTCATGTCAGCATCTTCTTTTGAATAATCAAAATCTACCACTCTGAGATAATTTCTTAATGCATCTCTAGTCTCAGATCTTAATTCAACTCTTTCTTTCTTTGAAAACTGTCTATCTGAAACTTCAGTTTTCCTTTTTCTTTTTAAGCTCTTCTTCCTTTCAACTTCAGTCCAATTAACTTCTTCTCTAAAATCTTTGATATCTGCAACACTCTTCTTATAAGCCTCTGTTTCAGCATCATAGAGTCTTTTCATGTCAAAATAGTTCAGCTTCTGCAATCCTTTATACCCTCGACCTTTCAAATAAGCCATCATAGCATTCCTGTCTTTAGCTAAATTAGGTCTTCTTGGCATATATCTAACAGGAGTAGGTGACTGTAATGGTTCAACAGTTTCAACATTTAATTCATCATGTAACTTCTTAGCTGCTTCTCTACTTTGAGCTTCTTCAGCTTCTTGAACTGCTCTATCTTTAGCATTTAATTCTTCTTAAAGCTTTCTAGCAGCAGCTTCATTCCTAGCAACTTCAATTTCTCTAATTTCTGCTAAAGTAAGTTTCTTCTTCTTTACTTCTACTAGAACACCTTTCCCTTTATCCTTAGGATCGATTGCAGGTTGAGAAGTTCTTTGTTGTTCATCTTCTTGTACTTCTCGAATAGTAACACCACCTCTAGGTTGTGATAAATCTTCTAAAATTGTAGCAATGAACTCATCATCACTTGCAGAATGAATAGGTTTGAGTGTAGCTTCCTCCTCTTCTTGTATAACAGTTGTAGAAGGACCAGCTTCCTCTTCAAAATTCAATACTCTTGGAGTTATCACCTCTTGTCTGAAATTACCTTGCAAACCAGTACTTTGTTGTTCAGTACCTTGATCATCAGTACCTTGAACTTGAACTTTGTCACAATTCTCATTTTCCGGTCATTTCTCATACTCCATATTCATCATTTCATAACGGTTCATTCATAATTTTGCATTTCGCAATTAAACGCGTAAATTTCTTATTAAATAAACACTATCGCATAACTAATTATTTTGAATAATTGATCCAATACTTCCAAAAATTATCCCGATATATTTTTATATTCATATTAAGATTATAAAAATATTATTATGAGTTTACCCAATGCTTTAAATTTATTTCGTATATAAATTGTTATGTTTATATAAATTACGACGGTTTTCTTAAATTCAACCCGATAAAAATTTATTCACTCAAATCTTTCAAGAAATGTATTTTATAATTTTTATGACCTCAATACATTTTATCTTGACCCGTGAAAAGTTATTTTTATCTAACACTACCCTAAAAGCTCAAATATGTATACAAGTTATTAATTATTCTTCAATATCTATACAACTACTAGTACACTTATGCATTAAATGGTACAAAATATTCAAGTTTTTCTTTCTTTTGCACATGGGTGTGTCGACACATATGGGTGATTCACCCTTATTTGATGCAAAATATCTTGACTTTATATTGTATATTATACTCATTGCAAAACATAGAAACAAAATTTCACAAAGTGTTAAAGACCAAGTTTCCTTCTTCTCTCTAGCTCCAAGATCGGCCAACCATAGGATAAGAAGGGATCCTCAAAAATTTTTACAAGATCAAAAGTTATACAATCTAGATTACACTCTTGTTTAGGTTTTGAAATAAAAACCTAGGGTGTTTAGGCTAACCTTGTTCTTTGCACCTCATCATAATAGCTTGTAAGCATGTTTCTATCATTTTCATCTTTTCTTATCATTACATATGTATTTTATCATTTTCATAGCAAGCATGCAAGACTTATGTTGATTATACCATTTTTACATGATTTTAGAGTTATATATATATAAAGTCATCCTATAATTATTCCCTTGGTATATATTGGTCTTGATGATGATTAGGAACCCATGACACCCTAAGAAGGTGTATGGTAGGATTAGTATAGCTTTGGAGTTGATTTGAAGGGATTGGAATAGGTTTAGTACGAGAAAAACTATTTTCGATAAGTATAAAAAGTGTTCTGTCCTTGTTTTATTTTTCTGGAAAATCCGACTGTAGGCACGAATTTTTGGCCTTGATATTTAGAAAATATACTTTAAAACGAATCCGTGGCCGCTTGAACGGATTAAAACGGAGTTATAACGAAGAAGTTATGAATTTTTCAAGTTTGATTTACGAAATATATATTTCCTGAAATTTCAGCAACCTATTTTTATTTTGTACGGGTCAAAAACGAGTCCTAAGCTTTACAAATTATTTTGACTTATCAAAAATCTATTAGTATACTTTGATACGAAGCTAAGGACGTATAATACGTAAAAACGGTTTGAAGCGACTAAGATATACACGTTTTCATAAACTTGCCGTAACTATTATTTTCAGAAAAACTATATTATTTTACGAGACAAGTGTTACGGTAACTAAAATGACCATGTTGAGGGCTGTTTTTAACCATGATGTGGACCTTTTGGACGAACTGTTTTCTATTAAAAATCAAGTTTACCGAGCATATTTTTCAAAACGACAAACCGTTTGTATAGCGGAGTTGTAGTAAATTATTTATGGATGTCTAAACTTGGCCGAAACTCACTTTTTACACAACAATTAGACAAAATCACCATCTTTAACCCTTGTTATCTTTATGTTCGAGACCTTTTTGACAAAAGTGATAATTTCACTATAAATCATTACAAAACCATTGTAGGATGACATTTTGGCGTAAATACTTGTAAAGTAATTTAAGAATGGTCAAGACGTCAAACGAGTATTTTTCGACGATAAGTATTATTTTCAAAACTCACAAATGGTATAAATATCATCCGAATTAGCGTGCATAACATTACACCATGACTTATTTCATATCATATCATTCATAATAGGTCGGTTTCGAGATTCACGCTATATTTCGGTGTACCCACTTTTGTCTTCGCATCTATTCATCAAGTGAGTAATCACACCCCTTTTTATCTTTTTACTATATTTTTGGGGCTGAATGCATGAACTATACTTGAATTAAATTGATTCTTACTTTGTGAACTCTTTTGATTAGAACTTGTGAACTCGAATCAAATCCTTGAACTAAATTACTGAAATTTTTACGACTTATTTGAACATATTGAACCGTACGTGTTATGACCTTGTCCTAAAGTCTCCCATGTTCGGAGCATCACTATGAAGTCTCCCATGTTGAGACATCACTATAAAGTCTCCCATGTTCGGAGCATCAACTTAAAAGCCTCCCGGTCCGAGCAAAATGTCTCCCTATGGGAACGGAGCATTTTCAATTTAAGTCTCCCTGTTCGAGGCGATGCAAAGTCTCCCATGTTCGGAGCATCTCTAAATTATTATATACTTGGTACTATATTGTGAGCTATTATGAACACTTACACTTGACTACTTGACACACTATATTTTTGTGCAATGGGTTGTGTACACACATGTTGCAAGTTTTGTATGGGCGGAACTTGGAACTGAGTGAATACACAATGCCTTTGCTTTGTGGACTATTTTTCCGATGACCGAAACCTTGGACTCTTTCTTACGAGTTTTCTTATTTTATTAAACGTGTTTACTCACCAACTATTTTCATAGTTGACCCGTTTTCTCTCATGCATTTCAGGTGATCGTTAGTAAGCTTTTTCTACCAAGTCTTGCATAATGAAGTTTTCAATTGTCACTACAAATCATTATGTAATAGAACGCAATATTTTGGGATCTAAACTTTGTAATATATTTGCCGATGGGCTAAAGCTGGTATTGTAATGGTTTACTCTTTCTTTTAAATATTAACGTTGGTATGTTCTATTATCTTGTGCTTATGTTCCCTTCCGTTACACCTCGCGTTTCCGCCTCCGTGAGGGTGTGACAGATTGGTACCAGAGCCAAAGGTTATAGAGAATGCCGATTTTTCAAAAAATAAAAATCACAGCTATAACCGGAAAAAATTTTATTTTATTTTATTAAACATTGAACATCATCCGAGTCATCTAGTCCTATCGTTGCATCGTTAATCATAAATTATACATAGCCTGATCAACTATGTCTAATTTATGAAGAACCATGCAATGATAAGAAGAGTAAATTTAAATCATGCTTAGTCGAGTCTTTTGAGTCTGGTCACCTGAAGTTGCATTGGTCGGGTGGGTATGCATAGCATGTTTTTACGTTCACGTCTACATTACCGTACCTTGTTCATATCTTCTCTTTTCCATCTTTTGACTTGTTAGACATAGCATGTCCACGATCTGTCATATTTCGATCACTATAACACATTACCACCGTTCGCCTCATCGACTTCGTTCGAATGTCATTTGCTCAACCCGATGTTTTGGTCCTCTGTAGGATCATGGCTGCAAGAAACACACGCTCAGGAGGTAACAACAACGGCAACCCAAACAACAATGACAATCCGGACAACAACGCCTTTGGAATAGCGGATCTACTCACCCAAATTTTAACACATCGATGCTAGGCGAACCAACAACGGAGAAGGTACTTCAAACGCTGGTCAAGGATGCAGCTACAAAACTTTCATGACATGCAAGCCAATGGAATTTCATGGTACTGAGGGTGCCATTGGAATGCTAACCTGGTTCGAGAATGTTGAGTCGAAACTTAGTATCACGAAATGTCTTTGAAGGAAACAAGGTTGAGTTCTCTGTTGGTCTACTACAGGGTCGAGCCTTGACCTGGTGGAACAATCAACTGCAGATTAGAGGAAGAGGGCAGCAAATGCGTTAACTTGGGAAGCATTTAAGAAACTACTAACTGATGAGTACTGCAGAAAAGATGAAGTGCGGCTGGAAGAAGAATTTTGGAACCACTTGATGGTAGGAGTAGAGATTGACAAGTACACGATCCGGTTCCACGAGTTAACTAGGATGGTTCCTCACATGGTTTCCACTTGTGGAGAAGTTGATCGACCGATATATATGGGGATTGATACCAGAAATTAGGAGGGATGTCACTTCATCGAAACCAACCACTCTACAAGCGTGTAAGTATGGTATCGCTTGACAAATGATGTGATCAGTGTCGGAGAACTAACAAAAGCAAACGACAATGGACAAAAGCGACGGAGGATCACCAGAAACCGAAACAGAATCAGCAAAACAAGAGGCAGCGAATAACTCAGAACTATGGGGCGACCACCCAGGAGCGCAGAGGATATGCAGGTCCACATCCTTTGTGCACTCGATGTAATTATCATCACTTAGGAGACTGCCCAAGGTGCGACAAATGTGGACAGACGCCACTTCGTAGCGAAATTGCTCAAAATGAAGCGGGAATCAAGGACGAGAGAAAAGCATGTTACGAGTGTGGAAGTCTAGATCACCTTCGCAATACCTGTCCAAAGCGGAAAAGAACTCCCAATCAAGGAGGTAATCGTCCAAACTTGGCATTGACAATAGAAGGCCCACAAGATCAGAACATTGAAATTCCTCCCGCACGTGGTCGAGCATTCTATCTGGGTACCGAGGAAGCCATAGCGGCTAACGGGTACATTCTTTCGAACGACTACCTTATTTCATGCGACATGATTTTGAGTGCATAACATCCTTCCAATTCTTACCACGTTCACGACCTTGATTAATTCGAGACCTATTGATATTGACCTTAGTTGTTATATATTTTGTTGATTTGATTTGATTGTGTAAGCAAATCGAATATCGAGCGAATCTTTCAAAAGACTTCATTCAAGGATGTGAATCCTACCTTTCTAACAACTTGTTTCCTAGCTTGATCTAGTGACAGTTCTTGTTTGATGAGTTGCGAAAATCAAGCTAAGAGACAAGTTTACTCAAGTCGGTTTAGTTTAATCTCATGACAGTTCTTGTTTGATGAGTTGTGAGATTAAATTAGAATCGACTACCTAAAGGTCTTTTGAGAGCTACGATCGATATTGGGCAAGTTTACCCAATCAAATCTAATCACGGGCATGTACTTAGTTGAATGGGGAACCTGTACACATGGGCATTAATATGATCACTTAGACTATTCGTACGAGCATGAACTTTTAGAACTCTTGTCGAGGTTCGGACTATAGTATCGTTAATCGAATCACGAGGACGTGATTCCGCTGACATGGGAAGAATGTCACAATTCTCATTTTCCGGTCATTTCTCATACTCCATATTCATCATTTCATAACGGTTCATTCATAATTTTGCATTTACTTGAATTAAGCGTAAATTTCTTATTAAATAAACACTATCGCATAACTAATTATTTTGAATAATTGATCCAATACTTCCAAAAATTATCCCGATATATTTTTATATTCATATTAAGATTATAAAAATATTATTATGAGTTTACCCAATGCTTTAAATTTATTTCGTATATAAATTGTTATGTTTATATAAATTACGACAGTTTTCTTAAATTCAACCCGATAAAAATTTATTCACTCAAATCTTTCAAGAAATGTATTTTATAATTTTTATGACCTCAATACATTTTATCTTGACCCGTGAAAAGTTATTTTTATCTAACACTACCCTAAAAGCTCAAATATGTATACAAGTTATTAATTATTCTTCAATATCTATACAACTACTAGTACACTTATGCATTAAATGGTACAAAATATTCAAGTTTTTCTTTCTTTTGCACATGGGTGTGTCGACACATATGGGTGATTCACCCTTATTTGATGCAAAATATCTTGACTTTATATTGTATATTATACTCATTGCAAAACATAGAAACAAAATTTCACAAAGTGTTAAAGACCAAGTTTCCTTCTTCTCTCTAGCTCCAAGATCGGCCAACCATAGGATAAGAAGGGATCCTCAAAAATTTTTACAAGATCAAGTTAATCAATCTAGCATACACTCTTAATTAAGGTTTTGAAATAAAAACCTAGGGTGTTTAGGCTAACCTTGTTCTTTGCACCTCATCATAATAGCTTGTAAGCATGTTTCTATCATTTTTCATCTTTTCTTATCATTACATATGTATTTTATCATTTTCATAGCAAGCATGCAAGACTTATGTTGATTATACCATTTTTACATGATTTTAGAGTTATATATATATAAAGTCATCCTATAATTATTCCCTTGGTATATATTGGTCTTGATGATGATTAGGAACCCATGACACCCTAAGAAGGTGTATGGTAGGATTAGTATAGCTTTGGAGTTGATTTGAAGGGATTGGAATAGGTTTAGTACGAGAAAACCTATTTTCGATAAGTATAAAAAGTGTTCTGTCCTTGTTTTATTTTTCTGGAAAATCCGACTGTAGGCACGAATTTTTGGCCTTGATATTTAGAAAATATACTTTAAAACGAATCCGTGGCCGCTTGAATGGATTAAAACGGAGTTATAACGAAGAAGTTATGAATTTTTCAAGTTTGACGACCGAAATATATATTTTCTGAAATTTCAGCAACCTATTTTTATTTTGCGGGTCAAAAAGCGAGTCCTAAGCTTTACAAATTATTTTGACTTATCAAAAATCTATTAGTATACTTTGATCTGAAAGCTAAGGGCGTATAATACGTAGAAAACGGATTTGAAACGACTAAGATATGCACGTTTTCATAAACTTGCCGTAACTATTATTTTCAGAAAAACTATATTATTTTACGAGACAAGTGTTACGGTAACTAAAATGACCATGTTGAGGGCTGTTTTTAACCATGATGTGGACCTTTTTGGAACGAAATGTTTTCTATTAAAATCAAGTTTACCGAGCATATTTTTCAAAACGACAAACCGTTTGTATAGCGGAGTTGTAGTAAATTATTTATGGATGTCTAAACTTGGCCGAAACTCACTTTTTACACAACAATTAGACAAAATCACCATCTTTAACCCTTGTTATCTTTATGTTCGAGACCTTTTTGACGAAAAGTGATAATTTCACTATAAATCATTATAAAACCATTGTAGGATGACATTTTGACGTAAATACTTGTAAAGTAATTTAAGAATGGTCAAGGCGTCAGCGAGTATTTTCGACGATAAGTATTATTTTCAAAACTCACAAATGGTATAAATATCATCCGAAGTGCGTGCATAACATTACACCATGACTTATTTCATATCATATCATTCATAATAGGTCGGTTTCGAGATTCACGCTATATTTGGTTGTAACCACTTTTGTCATCACATCTATTCATCAAGTGAGTAATCACATCCCCTTTTTACCGTTTTACTATATTTTTGGGGCTGAATGCATGAACTATACTTGAATTAAATTGATTCTTACTTTGTGAACTCTTTTGATTAGAACTTGTGAACTCGAATCAAATCCTTGAACTAAATTACGAAATTACGACTTATTTGAACTTATTGAACCGTACGTGTTATGACCTTGTCCTAAAGTCTCCCATGTTGAACATCACTATGAAGTCTCCCATGTTCGGAGCATCACTATAAAGTCTCCCATGTTCGGAGCATCAACTTAAAGCCTCCCTGTCGGAGCAAAATGTCTCCCTATGGGAGCGGAGCATTTTCAATTTAAGTCTCCCTGTTCGGGCAGTGCAAAGTCTCTCATGTTCGGAGCATCTCTAAATTATTATATACTTGGTACTATATTGTGAGCTATTATGAACACTTACACTTGACTACTTGACACACTATATTTTTGTGCAATGGGTTGTGTACACACAGGTTGCAAGTTTTGTATGGGCGGAACTTGGACCGAGTGAATACACAATGCCTTTGCTTTGTGGACTATTTTTCGATGACCAAACCTTGGACTCTTTCTTATGAGTTTTCTTATTTTATTAAACGTGTTTACTCACCAACTATTTTCATAGTTGACCCGTTTTTCTCTCATGCATTTCAGGTGATCGTTAGTAAGCTTTTTCTACCAAGTCTTGCATAATGAAGTTTTCAATTGTCACTACAAATCATTATGTAATAGAACGCAATATTTTGGGATCTAAACTTTGTAATATATTTGCCGATGACGGCTAAACTGGTATTGTAATGGTGTACTCTTTCTTTTAAATATTAACGTTGGTATGTTCTATTATCTTGTGCTTATGTTCCCTTCCGTTACACCTCGCGTTTCCGCCTCCGGCGAGGGTGTGACAAACTTGTTCCTCTTGTTCCTCAGTATCTTGAATGATCTTTTCATGTTCATCAGTACCTTGATCATCAGTACCTTCAGGTTCTTTCTCCTTCTCAACATCTTCTTTCAAATTTTCTTCTTCTAAATTCCTCCCCAATTTGACAAAAGATTGTTGATGAACCTTTGGCGTTGCTTTTTCTAGACTGCCTTTGCTTTTTTTATTTAACCCAGATACGAAATTCTTGAACTAATGGCCACACAAAAGTCGTTAGCCTTCTAAACTTCAGTTTTAATTTCTTTATCTGTTTGGCTTGAGCCTCAATAGTCTTTCTCAACTTAACCAACTCCCTTGTCAAAACATAATTATCCAATGTGATTTCGTCAGGAGGTATGGTATGTGAATCTTCTCCTTGAATAGGTGAATGTTCCTCTGATTGAGAAGCAGGAACAGACCCTTGTGGAGATGGAGAAGGTGAAACTGCAACATCTTCTTGAAGTTCAGTACTTGGGGAAGCAGTACCTTGTGGAGATGTAGTACCTTCTTTTGATGCAGCTTGTGGAGAAGCGACTGCGTATTTACCTTGATAGCTTCATCACCATTGATCAGCTCTAATTACTGAACAACTTCCATCATGGAAGTAGTTAAAGGAGTATCTGGACCCCTGAATAAAGCACCCCTTTTTGTCATAAAGGTAAAAATCTTCGATTGTTGAACAATCACAGGCAATAAATCTGTAGGTTTTGGCACATCGGAAAGTTGCTTGTTTAAGAAAACCTGTATAAACCTTGGGTACATTAGCCAAGTAGATCCATGTGAGATATGTTAGAGCATCCCATCCAGTATTAGCCTGAGAAATTAAAACTTCGATCTGTAGCTAACCCAACCATAGCGAGATGCTATATTGGACCGAACTGCTCCCCAAGAGGTACTCTTAGCACTTATGCAATGGAGCAACACATGAACAAAAAATTTCCAATGAGGACAAAATAGTTGTTTTCTAAACGTTTGTTCATTCAAAGATCCTTCATAACCAATATGTTGAAAAGTATCCCAGATCAACTGCTTATCAAACCGTATAGCCCCATCTGCATCATTGAACAATAAATCTTCCCTGATGGAGGCTTCAGTAATCTTAACAGTTCTTCCAGCAACTGTTGATCGAATATAATATTCATCATTATCCATGTTATCCCTAGCATTAGCCCAAAATTCTTGAATCCAGGGCTCAATTATATCCGGCTCCACTAAAAGAGCATAACTGATAGGCGAACCAGTAAGATAATCAATTATATCATGAAAGAGTATATTTGCTTCAGTCTTATCCAAATTAGCGACCATATTATGCTTTGAAATAGTAGGACGATTTGCCATTGTTGATTATGTAAGCACAAAAGAGTTGTAATCGAATAATATGGATATGATGAGAGAAAGATGGAAAGGATTCTAATGTATCAATATGAGAGGGAAAATCGGAAAGTAGGTATTTATAGGTGAGATTTGAAAAATCACAGCCCAAAATAACAGTGTTACCGTTAGCTTTAATTACCCCTCAATATAACCGTTGGAACAGTACTTTAATAAGACAAACGATACTTCCACGTGCGAGTACTTTCCCAAACAGTACTTTCCAAGCAGTACTTTCACGAAAGACAGTACTTTTCCAATTTCTTCAGTATCAACTAAGTATACAGAACTATCCTCCCCTCAAGCAATACACAGGACTATACTAAGACTAAATAGTCTTCCCCTTAAATGTAGCTCAGTAGTTAATCATGCCAATGCTCACCACCAAGTGAGTGAATCTTGAAACATCAAAGCCTTTGGTGAGTAAGTCAGCTACATTATCATCTGTGTGAACCTTAACCACATTAATAAGCCTGTGCTCATAGCAATCTCTGATAAAGTGATGTCTAATCTGTATGTGTTTGGTCTTGGAATGATAAACTGGATTCTTCACAATACATATGGTACTCTCATTATCAAGGTTGATAGGAGTATTCTTGAAATTGAATCCATAGTCCAAGAGCTGATTTTGCATCCACAAAACTTGTCCACAATAGCTTGCAGTAGCTACATATTCAGCTTCAGTAGAGGATGTTGCTGCAATTGTTTGTTTCTTGCATTGCCGAGAGACTAATCTTCTTCCAAGATATTGGCATCCTCCAGTGGTTGATCTTCTATCATAGTTATCACTTGCATAATCACTATCTGAAAAAGCTTCCAAGTGAAAAGGTGACTCTTTTGGATACCACAACCCCAGCTTAGGTTGTTGTTTCAAATAACAGAAAATTCTCTTCATGCATTTATGTGAGAGATTTTGGTGAGACTTGATATCTTGCACATAGGCAAACTGCAAACATGATATCAAGCCTTGATGCAGTAAGATACATAAGAGAGCCAATCATTGATCTATAAAGCTTGACTTCAACAGGTTGTCCATCTTCATCTTTGCCCAATGAATTAATAGATTTAATAGGTGTAGTAACAACCTTCATATCATCAAAATTGAATTTCTTAAGTATGTCAGTGACATACTTGTCTTGACTTATAAAAATACCTTCCTTTGACTGCTTAACCTAAAGTCCTAAAAAGAAAGTCAACTCTTCCATTGAACTCATTTGAAATTCCTTCTGCATCAACTGCTCAAACTCTTTAACCATGGACTGTTTGGTAGCCCCAAAGATGATATCATCAACATAAACTTGAAATAACATGATATCTTTCTTGTCTCTCTTGATAAAAAAAGTCTTGTCAATAGCTTTCCTTCTGTATCCATGTTGTAATAAGAATGTGGAGAGTCTCTCATACCAGGCTCTAGGTGCTTGATGAAGGCCATAAAGAGCCTTAACCACCTTGTAGACTTTGTTTGGGTGTTTAGGATCTGCAAAACCAGGAGGTTGTTTGACATAAACTTCTTCTATAATCTTGCCATATAAAAAGGCACTCTTGACATCCATCTGGTAAACTTGAAATCCCATATAAGAAGCAAAATCAAGAAATATTCTAATAGCTTCAATCCTTGCTACAGGAGCAAATACTTCATCATAATCTACTCCCTCTTCTTGTCTGTAGCCTTGTGCTACTAACCTTGCCTTATTTTTGATAACATTACCTCTTTCTTCTCTTTTGACTCTAAAAACCCATCTGGTTCCAATAACTCTCTTCCCATATGGAAGATCACATAAAACCCAAACTTCTTGAAGTTTAAATTGAAGAAGTTCTTCCTGCATAGCTTCAACCCAGCTTTCTTTAGTCAAAGCTTGAATATTTTTGGGTTCCTCTTGAGAGATAAAACAAGTAAATAGGCAGGTTTGATGGTCCTTATGATTCAGCCTGTTTTGTTTATACACAAAGCTAAGTAAAGCATTGTGAGGTGTAGAGAAAGTCTTAGCTTTGTGTCTAGTCATTACTCGAAGTAGAGGACCAATGATTTGATCATTAGGATGATTCTTATGAATTCTTAAGTTTGGAGACTGTGGAACTCCATAAGTATCCTCTAAATTAGTAACATCAGCACTTGCATTGGAATTTGTAAAAATACCTTCATCTTCAAGTTCATCATCAGTATCTTCTAATCCAGGCATGGTAGGATCATCCAAATCATCTAAAGTCTGTCAACAGGTGCAGCGTACTTTGGTCGAAAAATCTTGTCCAAAGTCGTGAGAGTACTCTGCAATCTTGTTCTTCTTCTTTGCCTCTTCATAAGCTCTCCTTTATTCATCAGTGTAAGAATGTGCTAAAACATCTTGAAGAAGCATTTGATTAAGTTCCTCTTGAATAGATTGATCCTCAGCAGATAAAGAGGATTCTGAAGCAACAGTACTTTACTGTGGGGCAACAGTACTTTGCTTTGGAATATCAGTACTTTGTTTTGGACTAACAAGATCTTCAGTAGGGACAGCATCAGGTCTAATATGAACTCCATGAACAGCATAGTGTAAATCTTCGCCATTGTGTCTTTGGTTGATTTTCTTCTCTAACAGGTACATAGTTCATGGAAGGGGTTAAAACCTCAAGATCAAACATCCAATCAGGACCTTTACCTTTCTCATTGTCTTGATCTTCTAAAAACTCTACATGATGACAATCTTGAACCTTCTTAGTAACTCTGTTGTATACTCTAAAACCTTTACTGTTAGTGCAATATCCCAATAAGTAGCCTTCTTCTGACTTGCCATCAAACTTCCCTAGATTATCAATAGTGTTTAAAATAGTAAGCGGGCATCCAAAAGGCTTCATAAAACGAATGTTAGGTTTATTGCCCATCAGCAATTCATAAGGTGTCTTCATCTGTGGTTTAGTGACTGAGACTCTGTTAAGTACATAGCAAGCACTTACAGCTTCGCCTAGAAGCTGAATAGGTAGGTGAGAATCTGCTAACATTGTTCTTGATGCTTCAATCAAAGTCCTATTCTTCCTCTCTGCAACACCATTCTGTTGTGGTGTTCTTGCAATACTAAACTCCCTTTTTATGCCTTTGTTAGCACAAAATTCATCCATGAGCTAGTTCTTGAATTCAGTCCCATTGTCACATCTAATACCGCGAACCTTGAGTCTCAAATGGTTTTCAAGGGCTATAATCAGTGTCTGAATAGCATCAAAAGTATCATCTTTAAAACCCAAGAAAAATACCCAACTGAATCTACTGCAATCATCTGTTACAACTAAGCAGTACTTTTTCTTGTTTAAACTTGCCACAGAAACAGGTCCAAACAAATCCATATGTAGCAGCTCCAAAGGTTCTCTAATAGCTCTCTCCTCAAGATTCTTGCATGAAGCTTTATGTTGTTTACCCTTCTTGCATGCCAAGCATGATTGATCATTCATGTAAGTCTTTGAAGGTAAACCTCTAACTAAATTGCCTTTAACCAGTTTGTTGATATTCTTGAAATTAACATGGCCCAATCTTCTACGCCATTGATGTGCCTCTTCAGATGTTGCCTTAGCCACCAAACATGTGGCTCTTCCATAAGAATGTAGACTCTTCATGTCTAAACTATACACATCATTTGTCCTTGGTACTCTAAGAAATACTAATTCATCATCAACAGGCTTAAAGTCAGAGGAAAGGATGAGACATTCTGTGTCAGTGAATAACACAGGATGCTTTTTATCACAGATTTGTGATACTGACAATAGGTTGAACTTTAACTCCTTAACATATCTAACATTCTCAAAATCTATAAGCCCTGCTTTGATAGTTCCTTTTCCAGTAATCTTTCCTCCATTGGGATCATTCCCAAATGCAACTCTTCCTCCACTAATCTTCCTAAAATCAGACAGGATCTCTTTGTCTCCTGTCATACTTCCAGAGCAACCACTATCCACAATAAGATGATCTTTAAGCTCCTCTTCTGGGTTGCCCTGCACATAAAGAAAAGAGTTAGTGATTTTTAGGAACCCAAGCCATTACTGACTTGTGTTCCCCTTGTGGAGTTACAAACTCAAATTCTTTGAGTATGTAATGTCCACTATCTTTCAAATGGTGATCCAGAATTATCTTTTGATTTTTAGCATGTGGATTTTCAAAACTTTCTGGTTTTTCAACACAAATCGCTTTTATAGGTTCATTTGATTTTTCTTGTATCACAAAAACATCAGATTCACTTTTGGTTGAAAGTACTGTCTGTCCCTCTGCAGTACTTTCCCTCTTAACCCATTCTGTTTTAACACTTGGTTCCTGTGATCTAAATCTCCTATGTGAATTGTAATACCTTCTAGGTTGATAGTAAGATCTCCTAGGATTCCTATTCCAAGTAGTGTGATCAGTACCTTGTTTTGTCTGAGTAGTACTTTGAGAAAGTACTGGGCCAG
Source organism: Chrysanthemum makinoi (assembly GCA_910596185.1). NCBI lineage: Eukaryota > Viridiplantae > Streptophyta > Magnoliopsida > Asterales > Asteraceae > Chrysanthemum > Chrysanthemum makinoi. The sequence continues at coordinate 81,005,745 of OU343219.1, read as the reverse complement.
AGTTAACAGTACTTTGAAAAGTACTGTGAGATACTGAGGGTTTTGAAAAAGATCTTCTTTGATGTGGGTATCTATGATCTGGTGAAAAGTTTATGTGATTGACCCTATTTGAATTATTCCAGACTGGTTTGTGCTCTCTAGATTTCTGATTGGCAGACATGTTCTTTGAAAATTTTCTAAGATATTAGAGTGATGTTCACGATCCTTAATTAGATGAGTAGGACTAAAACACACAAAACACAGTTTTTGACCCATACTTCCAAAGTGACATCTTCTATGTCTATGCCCAAAATTATTTTGCCTCCTTGGTGAATGATTAAACCTGTTTTGACCAAAGTTATCCCAAAAAGGTTTAGCAGTACTGTTTTGAAAAGGTTTTACAGAAGGTACTGCTTGTGGAGCAAGTACTTTGATTTGTAGGTACTGCTTGATTTTGAACATTGTTTTCAACAGGTTCTTTGGGTTTTCAGACCTAGATTGAGCTACAAGCTTTTTCCTAAACTCAAGACTGTCTACTCCAAAACGAGAAACATCAGGCCTAGGGGTTGATGAATGCCAGTGGGATGAGGAACAACATGATAATCATTAGCTTTCTTATATTCAGGAGGTGAATCACTTATTGAACCCTCATTACTAGATGTATCTACATAATTAATGAGTTCTTCATCACTAGTGAGTATATTCTCAAAGTCACCTTCATCCTGATCACTAGATTGGTTTTCTTCTAGTTTACTAAAATCCATTCCAAAACCTAATCCAGTTTTAAGGTAGGATCTTTCTTTGTTTTTGAACATAAGAAACATGTGACAGACCAGACTCTCCCCATGCAGCAAACTTGGCTAATAAATCATCTCTTTCCTTAGTTAATTTCTCAATTTCAGCAATTTTACAGTTTAATTTCCGATCTCTAAGTTTTAACTGGTAATCCTTGTTCATATTTTTTATTTAAAGCTACTTCATTAGTATCATGTGCTAAGATTTTGGCTTCCATAGATTCTAAGGTTATTTGATAACCAGGCTTCCCTAACAACACAATTATCTCTTTCAATCACATAACTGCTAAGTAATTTGTGATAAAAATCATGGCAGTTTGAGCATACATCAGAGATAGGAGATTGATTTGGTGAAGTAGCCACCAATGCTAGTTGAACAAGATCATCTTCACTTTCCTTGCTCTAATAAAATCTTCCAAAGCCATCATCGAGATTCCAGCAGCATGTTCAGGTTCTTCAGAAAAACAGTGCTCGGGTCAGTCGCATCCAATGCTTCTACTTGAATCATCAGCTACTTCTTCGATTTGCTACCATACATTAAGTCACGGTTCATCATCAAACTCTTCACTCAGTCAACCCCGATAACTTCTCTTGAGCAACCAAAGCCTTTTTTCAGTAATTGGAATTTCCTTAAGCTCAAGTTTTGGCTTTTCGATGTCTGTTTGCTTGATATTTAGCAAACCTGCACTCCCTTGCAAAGTGACCAGTCTTTTGACAATTGAAGCATTCAATTTTAGATTTTTCAAAAGTTATGCCCTGTTTTGGTTTGAAATCAATGCTTTTGCCTGTCTTCTTCATGTACTTTTTGATCCTTGCAGTGATCATAGCAACTTGCCACCTGATATCAATTTCTTCAAGTGCATCTTCTTCAATCTGGGCTAGATCTTCTTCATAAGTGACAGGTAAACTAGCTTGTTGTGCAAAGAAGGAGCACATAACTTCATCTGAGTGCATAGTGGTAGTTGTTGGGGCCTGCTGAACATATGAAGGGGGGGGGGTGTAAACAGCAGTACTTTGAGAAACAATACTTTGAGGAGAAGCAGTACTTTTGATGGAAGTACTGGCCTTCTTTCAGATGATAGAAAAGCAATATTGTGAGACTTAGAATTTGTTTGACCACTCATCTCATGCTCATACACCTTCAGTTGATGATAAAGATCATCAAAGTCCATTACATCCAAACCTTGTTGTCCTCTGATCATTGTAGCAATAACATGCCATGTAGATGGCAGACTCCTTAGAAACTTCAAATTAGCATCCTCAACGATACTTACGCCTTGTATAACTCCAACATGTTGAGAGATTCTGAAAACCTATCATATGCAGCATCAAGACTCTCTCTTTCACCAAGCGTGAAAGTTTCAAACTATTGCTTCAGAAATTTACGTACATCTTTTTAGAGGCTTCATTCCCTCCCAATCTGGTCTTGAGAGCAGCCCAGAGCTGCTTAGCATCTTTAGCATCATGAAATTTGAGAAGATGACCATCCGGAATGGCAGATAAGAGAATGTTGAGTGCCTTCTCTTGATTCCTTAAGGTTCTTCTGCGTGGTAGTAAAACGCCTTAGGTGCCTTGGGTTGTCTAGGAATATCAATGGGTTCTGGAACAACTTCATTCCCATTCACAATTACATTCCATAGAGCATGGTCTCGTAATGGCAATGTATGCCTCATCTTCTTGCACCAGAGATCATATTCTTCCTTCTTGATTATTGGAATTCTGAGTGAGGTGATTGAGGGTGGTGGAGCACAGCTTCATGCGACATCATGAATATTGTTGAAGTAGGGTTTCTTCCTAGTCAGAGTTTCCACACAAGCTCTAATACCACTTGTTGGATCGATATACTTTAATCAAACTAACTTAACTAGCTTGTTAAGGTTTAATAACCTCGGATAAATCCTAAGTTATTAACAAAGAAACAAGAGCAATCTTTATCAAATATGAGGAATTTACTTAACAAAGCTAAGAAGAATAACTTTTATTATTAACTCTAAATCGCTTATTATGCAGATACTCTAATACAAATCTAAGATAATCAAACTTTTCTAAAACTCTAAACAACTTGTGAATTCGTAAACTCTAAAACTCATAGACTCATAGACTCATGCCAATCTAGAAGTCCTTTTATAGGCTCAAGGATATCCTAGTCGGTTTACAATTGATAACCTTATTTTACAAGTAATCTAAACATAGAATACAATACTTTCCATAAACGAATCTTGACGGTTCTTTTGTTCTTGCAGTACTTTGACCGTTGTCGCAGTGACTTTGACTTTATATTTAGCGTGCTTTTGACTCTTTATCGGTTTCGATGCTGCTGACTTACAGTACTTTCATATCTTCAGTACTTTCATGTCTTCAGCACTTTCATATCCCAACAATTTATACAAAAGATAACTTGATCACC